>JAVLVB010000453.1:161239-215458 GCA_032876305.1 Orestias chungarensis | reverse complement strand
AACTGCTGTTTACTGTTGTTTACATGCCACACTGCACTTTATACATGCTATATAATACTGTAACTGCACCTTAACTATTTATCTTACACTAGTTTTATATTTTCTGTACATATGCAAACTCTGCTGAACATGTAAACTTGTATATTGTCTACATAGTCTTGTTGTATATTGTATTGTTGTAAATTGTAGAGAGCTAACAGCCGGAAACAAATTCCTTGTGTGCGTAAACATACTTGGCGAATAAAGCTGATTCTGATTCTGATGATTCTGATATTTTACGTTTAGGATAGGGTTTTGAGCCTAACAATGCTTTAGACTGCTACATAACTTTCTCCCTGACCTATATGCTGTGCTCCTTGGTCTTTATAATGTTTTTTTTTTTTTTGCTTAATGATATTGTAATGCCTTCTGACATATTCAAAAAACAGCTGCTTTTACACTAGATAATTGACACAGATGTGGACACTATTTACCAGTTATATTCTTATTTATTGTTCCAAGGCCATCTGGTTGTACAGGATTTTATTTTCAGTTCAGGGGACCTGGATAAGAATGCACACAACAAAATATTTAGGCAGGCTACTTACACAGGCTTTGTGAACATTCCTGAGACCTTCTTGCACCCCTGGTTGTCCCCGCCACACACACCACACTTGTCAAACTTCTTGTTAGAATCCAGCTTGCCATCGCACCCTGCTTTGATACATTTTCCCTGAACACACACAGCTGAGGTGTCAGGGGTACAAGGAGTCCCATCCACAACCTGCCAAAATATGATCACACAAGTTATAATCAGAAAAGTCTGGTCAAGCCATCTAACATTATTTCAGTATTCCGGTTTAAAGGCACACAAATGAAAGTTGATACAACCGAGAGGATGTGTAGTAAGTGTACACAGGATACTGGCTCGCAGTTTTACAACAACCTTGTTTCCTTGCTGATTGCATAAATTGTGCTGAGAAACCACAGCTGTGAAGTGACTGTGTCTCCCTGCGAGGATTTCAGGCTGTATTTGGAACTCTAAATGGTCATATGCAAAAATATTCTGAATGTAATTGTTTTAATTGTATGAATAAAAAAAGAAAATAATAATATTTATATAGGTCTCAACATTTTATTAGGGCCCTGTAGACTTTTGAGAACAGATGAAAGAGATAGTGTGTCTTATTGAGCCAGGGTTTTGAAGGAACGTGTGCAAACCTTAGGTAACAGAACATAGAAGTATCCAGTCCCATTGGCCCGGCAGATCAGCTTGCATTTATCCTTGGGAGAAATACCGGAATATTTGGGTATCCAAACCACACTGGATCCCAGCCTGCTGGTGTTCAGGTTCAAGCCATTGAACGCCTCGCACTGCTCCTCACGAAAACTTTTGCCTAGAGATGAAAAACAACCCAAACATTCACTAAAAGTTTTACAAGTAAAAACTGTTCTATTTAATCAGATGAAACAGGGACTATTCTAAAATGTAACAATAAAGCTAAACCTGATGCTTTCTTGAGGACCGCTCCTTGACTTTGACATTACTCTTCTTAAAGAAAACTGCCCTAAATGATTTTTTTTTAATATAAGTATGATATCAAATCCACACTTGGATCTTGTCCTATAAAATAGAAACGTACATCTGCATTTGGTTATTAAAACATGCAGGATTTTCTGCTTGGTAACAGAATTCATGGTTGGACCAACAGTTGATTGTAAAGGTCCTAAACAGCCTCTAATTATCTCGTAACCATTCTTATGTTTGATTGTTGCAAAGTTTTGATTTTTCTAAAAAAATTAAAATCTGTTAGTTGTACACCAACTAAAACAGAAATTTACTCAATTTTACATTTTTGTTCTGGATCATGATGATCATTTAGCCATAGTTCTGTGTTGAGGCCAAACGGCGATAAGTCTTTGTGTGTTCCTTGTGTTCAGTGTTTCCTAGATCTCACAGTTTTTACTGTGTCGTAACGTAGAAGCTAAAGTTAGGAAATAATTAAACATACATCCAGTGTGTTAGATAAGAAACTCCCGGCTTGGATGTTGTTTTTATTCTTATCCACCAAAGAAGCTCAACCAATGTGTTTTACACTGCAAGCCAACAGCTACATTTCAATCAGTTTAAGCCCCCAGCCATCAGTTCTAGTCTCATCTCATCTTGAACAGAGTCAGTGTGGAAACATTTGTAGCCAGTCTTCAAGAAATATGCAAAAATTGTGACAGTATTTTGTTTTTTGCATTTAATGTTCACGAGAAGGAGAGACTGTTAAGGATATATCTAACTTTTGATAAAGCAGTCGATATAAGTAGAGTAGCAAAACATCTAAAAGCTGCAAGATCACAAATGTGTGTGTTTTTTTTTTTATGTCCTCTTATACTATGATATTTGACAAGGGGTAGCTCTGTTCCGTTGCAGCAAGAGGGCTCTGGAATCGATTCCACCTCGGGTCTTTCTAAATATAGTTTGCATGTTCTCCCTGTGCATGCGTGGGTTCTCTCCGGGTACTCCAGCGTCCTCCCACAGTCCAAAAACATGACTGTTAGGTTGATTCGGAACTCTAAATTGTCCTTAGGTGTGAGTCTGTGTATGTGTGGTTGTTTGTCCTGTATGTCTCTGTGTTGCCCTGCGATGGACTGGTGACCTGTCCAGGGTGTACCCCTGCCTCTCGCACATTGTAAGCTGGAAATAGGCACCAGCAGACCAACACAACCCCAGAAGGATAAGCGGGTTAGATAATGGATGGATAAATGAATGGAAATCTCAACCACACTCAACACAGAATAATGACTATTAGAGTTGTTAAAAATATCCCAGATTAAATGGAAACACTGCTTTCACACTCGTTCAAGTGGAACAAAGTAATTTATTGAGATAATCACATCTGTACTTCAGTTTACCTGTTTCAGGACATGGGCTGAGGTTACAAGAGCGGTATTTGATGCGAAGGCCATAGCAGTATTTCCCACCATTCTCAGGGACAGGATTATTACACTCTCTCCTGGCCAACTGAACACCTCCACCACAGCTTCTTGAACAATCTCCGAAAGTTCCCCACTTTCCCCAACGGCCATCCACCTTAGTCAAACAAAGAGCAGGCACCATGCTTTACTGCTCATTGATTTAAATGTTAACTTTGGCCAGAGCAGTACTTTAATTTCTGTCTGTCTCCTCACCTTGATGTGCTTTGTGCTCTGCTTATCAACACAGGCGCCTCTGTAGCAGACTTTCCCATACATGCAGTTTGTCCCATCTGCCCAGGGAAAGTGGCGGGTTTGACAGACCTGCTGTCCTCGAGCGTTCCCGGTGCACCACAGCTTTGAGCAAGGCTGCATGTAGGGACAGGGTTTGGAGCCTGCGCCAAAGGCGAGCTCACACTGACGGTGCAGACTGTAGCTGGAGCCAGGCAGGCTATCCTGAAGAGTGAGCTGCTTCTGAGGCTGGTCCAACAGGCAGTCACCTGCAGACAGTAACAAAAAGAGCAACAAACAGTCATATCAGGAGATATATCAGGACTCATTAGTTTACTTTTGTTTGAATAACAATTTATCATCTTGTATCATATATCAATTAGATCATAATACTGTTATAATATTAAGATAAGCTCCCGGTTGGTAATAGCAGAAGGCAATTTGTACTGAGTCAAGTTCAGGTTCTGCTAGAAGATTCTTTCTGTTCAGAGGGAGTTTTCCTTTTCACTGTCGCTACATGCATGTTTAGTATGAGGAATTGCTGTAAAGTCAACAACAACACAAAGTATCCTCTACTGTTGCTGCTGGTCAAAAAGGAGTTAATGCTGAAAATTAATGACTCGATGCAATCTGCTGGATTTCCTTAGATTGCATACTTCTTAAAAGTAACTTGAATAACACTTTTGCTCTTCACCAGGTTCTGAAGTTCTGTACAAGCAATGTGTATGGAAACATGAAACACACTGCACAGTGACTTCGCTCTCCAGTTCCATAGAATTTAGCAGGTCAGGTAGTGCCTAGCGTCCCTTTTAAAGGGACAGATTACTCTCCAACATCGCCTCAGGCTTCTCTTTTTTCTTCTTTAGTTTTACTTACAGGATATATTTGAACACCTGAATCAAAGTACTACTTTGGATCACATTAGAGTATTTTAAAGGTATAACTGTCACTGAGAAGCATGTTGGGTGATACCACTTTCTCCTCCTGAGATGTCCAATGGTACCCGGAGTCTCCTCAAAATCATACAGAAGTTATTGTCTTTATGACAGTTTGTCTTTGTTTTCTGTTGAGGTTTTGTTTTTCCATTTAAGGTTCATCGTTATAGTTCATTGTTGTGCCCTAATACATATTACGGTCACACTGCATAATCATATTTTAGTGGACAGAAATAATGAAATTGCTGGCAGCCAAGAGCTGGATAAGCTGGAACAAAGAGACTTCAGGAACTAATTCAGAAAGCGTTTACTAACCATGACCTCTGTCCAGGAACTCTGTGATGATGGCTGCACTGCACACTGACCAGGGCCGACTCCTGTCTATCTGAATCAGCGTGGGAGACATCATGTGGTTGTCCTTTAGTTTCCCAAACACCTCCTCACAGGCCTTCACATTGTCATGGGGCATGTTGAAGACGTGGCCTGCAGGGAGAGGGTGGGAGCAGTCACAACGGGATCACAGTTTTGGCAGATACAACAAGCTCTGTTTTCACTTTAACATCATTAACAGGACTTATGGGTCACATTCCACAAGGTATGGTTACAACGAATAAAAGTAAGACTATTTTTGTCATGACACTGGGTTGCCAAGCAGCACAACACATACTGTATAGCAGACAGCAGTGGAATATAAAAGGATCTGCAGCTAAACCAAAAATGTTACACAAATTTAGATCTATAAGGACTTTATTAGGTAAATATTTTCTGTAAATAAATAAAGTCCAAGTTTAACTTGTTCAGTCATGAGGAGAGTCGCTCAGAGAAGGCAATTTAGGTCAGGAATGAGGACAGAGAAAAGCAGTGCCTCTTTGTCACGTTTTAAAGAATCCTTTCAAGCAGCTGTTAAAGAAAATTATCATTATTAGGTGAAGTTTATACTCATATACAGGCTTTAAGAATTTCCTGGAATAAAAGTGTATTGATTCATCAAAATATTAATTAGGGACTCAATATTAAAGATCATCATGGATTTTGTTTCTCAAAAGGTAATAATTTTTACAATTTTAATTATATACACACACTCCCACTAATATTTAGTTTAATGTCTGCCAATTTGCTGCACCTTATTCAAACAGTTTTGGTAGCTTTTACCTTCTGGAATAATTCAGACTGAGTTCTTTATTGTTGTTTGGGCCATTGTGAGATCCAGCAGCTTTATACATTTATAAAAGCTTTTCTGGTGAGGTTTTAATCTTTGTTCTGTTTGAACGCCCATCTGTTGTTCTGAGGTAAAGAAAATTGTATTTTTATTTTCCTCACTATATGCAATGCATTTGCCTCGCAGTTTAATGCTGTTCCGTCTACTTTTCACAGCTGATACAGTGTTTTAAGGCATGAAAGGTTCATGCTTCTTTTCCAATCACACTTCTTCTCTCATTGGTCAAATAGGTTTGTACCTGAAAAAGTCTTTATGCTTTCATATGTGGGTGGCTGACAGTGACCTTGGTCTTAGTAGTTTCCTGTTCATGGCACAGAGATGGTAGTTCCTGAACATCCTACCATTTATTTGACATTAGAGGTTTGCTGCCTGGGTGACTCAGACAGGATAGACTACCAGTTGCAAACAATAAAGGTATATACATATAAACTTTTGTTTGTTTATATATATATATATATATATATATATATATATCTGTGTCTTTCTGTCTTAACACAGTAAGCAAGCATAGTAAGCTATGCATAATCAATGTCCTGCATGGTCAACCTACTTATGGGAAATCACTCAGGGTTATTTTGACAGCTGGTCTGAGCGACACAGACTGAAGCATGTGGAATGCAATGCAAACTAATGCATTCCTAGAGTAAACTTCGATCCTCCGGTGCTGCTGTTGGATGTTAACACTCCCACGTCAAAACATGAGGATCAGCTAATGTTCATCAAGTGTTTGAATTACAGATCATTGGTAAATGTTGATAGAACATTCTGATTGTATTTTCTCTGATAACAGGTGGTTCTGCAAATAAATGGTCCATGGGTGCTTGACTGTGATCAAGACACAGGATTTGTCGTAGCCAGCAACTTTTTCCAGTCTCAAGTACGGAAGCTTCATCAAAGATAACCTGTGTGTCAAGGAACTGGTTTTAGGACCCAAGTGCAGTACAACGTCAGGTAGAGTTTAAAGTACTTTATATAAGGCGTAGCAACAAGCAGGTAATTTAACTGGCAGCAGGAACCAGTCTTTGGTTAACTCCAGGCATCAACAGGAAACTGGTGAGTCCTCACAGCGTTGGCAACAAGCTGATAATTCACCTGACAGCAGAAAACAGGCCTGGGTAAGCTCCGGACACCAACAGGAAGCAGGCAGGCTGGTGAGCGCTTTGGTTGGTTATCAGCCGAACAAACAAAATCCGAAGGGGACAGACAAAAGGCTTGTCGTGGACGGGCAGAAGGTCAGGGCAGAGACGAGAAGACGTGGTCAGAGGTAAGCTGGAGTCAAAACCGAGACTTTAAATCAAGAATCAATGCTGGAATGAAGTGCATTCTGCAACGACAATCTACCACTGAATGAAGGAAACACTGCTACTTAAATGCTGACTGGCTGACGAGCAGTGATGAGCTGCAGCTGAGGCTGAGCAGGTGTGGAAGATTGGAGCTGATAGGAGGTGCTGCAAAGAAGTGGGAGACCTCACACACCACAGCCAACAGGGCAGAATGTGACACTGTGCCCAATCCCCTCCAATCTATTTCTGGTACTTTGCAAAAATGGTCAAATAGGTTTTTCCAAACAATCCTTATCATGCTTTTATTAGTTTAATGTTATGAGAAGTGCCATGTATGCGGCACTGTTTGAAACTCGACCAGCAAGTACAAGTTTTCAACTGTGTTGAGAAACACTTTCACGTCCATTCTGCTATTCTGAAGCGACCGCTGTCCTGGATGTCCCCTGCTCTGACATGCCTGGTTGGAATGATTGCACCGTTATCTTAACATGCCTCCAATGACTGTAGAAGCCTGGTTACCTAGACCTGGTGACTATCAGCAGGAAAACTCCTAAAACAAGCACAGGACCAAGGTTTGGGACCTGTTTTAGAGAACAGTCCAGGCACTGGAGATTTTTTTTGGGGGGGGGGTATTGAGAAAAATATGATATTATGTGCAATTCTACTAGCAGGAAAATCCTTGCAAGTGAAGTAATTTTGATGGAAAATAATGATGACAGCATTAATTTCCTTGAAAGTAACCATGACTGAATGATGAGTTCAATCACTTCATCATTTTACAGCAACCATTCAGCTCTTAATCTAATCTAATCAGCAGCTGAAATAAGCATTAGACCACTGAAACTTGATCTTATTCTTTTTTTATGATTTATAGGTGAAACTTATTTCCTCATTAACTTTGTAATTAATTGCGTTTTCTCTAATCGGTCCTCACTGCAAGCTAATCTCACCACCAGAGCTGTTAGCGTTATGAAATAAACTATAAAATTCTTTTTTTTTTAAATATTTGGTCTTAAATGTACATTAATGATTTTGTTTCTTGCGTATTTTAACTCCTGTAATCTCACCAACATGAGTAAACAACCGCACTTCATGAATGGTCTGTGAAATCCAATCAGTCACAGATATTCCCTATTAGCTATTTCAGCATAGTAGATCCCATTTTATGTTTAGATATTACTTTTATTATTATTATCAAGCAGTTTTTGTGTAATGTAATTATTTGATGGGTCAAATGTAGCTCTGGTTAAATCAACATGGGTATGCTCTAAAAAATAGACACCACACATCCTGGCCACAAACTGTTTAAATGTTGGCCTTTGAATGGTGCTACAGTTTCTCCCTCAATGCTGCCTCTATGATGGACAGTGAACACTTAGAGGCTCAGTTCCACCTTGTGTTCCTCTTTGATAAAAAACAATTATAAAAACATGTTTATAAGATATCTTTATATTTCAAAACTGTTCATGGAGACCAAAGCAGAACCCAAGTCTAATTCCTTGCTTGTGTGCACAAACCTGGCAAATAAGCCAGCCTTGATGATTTACAGAAACCCTTATAAGTCCTGAAGTTGTCCAATAAAGTCAATCTAGTTTCTGAAGACTTTCGAACGTCATTCAAATGCAATCTGTATTCAAAACTCGAGTGCCTTGTTAATAAGTGCTTCCACAAACGGTTCTCTCACCAAGCTCGTGAGCTGTTGTGAAGGCAGAGGGTAAGCCATCATCCTCAATAACAGAACAACTTCTCTTTGGGTCACACATGGTCCCAACATCAGCCATCCCCAGCGTATCACAGGTTGTGGCTCCACAGAGATCCTGGTGACACAGAGAGAAAAACTTGTTACCTCTGAAGAACCAGGATTGTATTCCAACATATTTAATGTAGTGCTTGTTTCTTTTGAACTGCACAAATACTTAAAAAAAGTATTTTCTTTATGTGCCATGTTAAACCTTCTTGTTATTTTATACCCTTGTGCTCTCCCCTTCAATTCTGCGCCTCGTTTTCTAATAAGTACTGGTCTATCGTTCAAACTCTGACTATTGAGATCAACACACTGAAACATGACACAGATGCTCTTTGCAGTTTAGACTGTTAACATAAAGGGTTTTCTGGTGAACAGTAGGGGTTCCCAGTCACAGTCCTGGAGAGCTACCATGCTGCCATCCCTCTTCCGACACACCTGGATCACATGCATGCATCGTTATAGGGCCTCTGCAGAGCTGAATGGGCTCCTGATGAGGAAACCCAGGTCTGTTGGAGAGGTAGCTTTCCAGGACTGTGTTTTTGTAGTCTTTGGAGTTCCTGAACATTTACGCTTACTGCATTGATAAAAGACAATTAAGATACTTTACTAGTTAGCAGGAGGTCAAGATAGTTACAATGAAAACTATCATTACTAGACTCCATTCCATTAAATGGTTTTATTGTTTTGTAAAAGCCAGAAAATATGGAAACACACACAAACACACACACACAACAACAAGATGTTTTCTGGCCTTTAACTTCAGAATAGAAAAAAAAATGTCTTTCTATTTAGCAATGTTCTTCATACCTGCAGAACATTACTTTACAATGCACTGACTAAAACAGCAAAGTTAGGACGGTGAAAATAATTAATGGGTTTATGGGAAAATGACCTCATGTTTGCGATTTCCCAAGTAACAGAGAGAAGTTGTGGGGTCAAAGGTTATAGAGAGAAAATGTTACAACCTTTTTACAATTTCAAAAAAGTGTTGGTAACTTTTGACATGCACCCCACGGTTTCACATGTGATAGGATTGGGTAGAAGTCTTTGCGACAATACCATAATGGTCCGATTTTCAGACTACCAAACTTACAGTCTTCTTCATATTGTCCCACCTGACATGTTGCTCTCCTCATTTCATACATCCTTACCACTTGGTTGATTTCTCTGATAAAAGCTCCCCTTGCCAAGCCTGTCAGTTTGAGTGGACACCCATATTTCGGCAGGTCTGCGGCTGCTCCATCCTCTCTCCATGTTCGTATAATGAATTGAACAAAGCTCTGGGAGATGTTAAAATCTTGTAGTCTTGTTTTGCAAAACTTCTTCTGCATTTCTTAGTTTCCTTGTTTAGTTTTAGTGTTAGCTCCAAATAATATCTCCTGCTCCTATCTGCCCTTGCTGCTTTTGCTAACACGCAAACTGGGCTGATGAACCTGTTGACTTAATGTTTCAATGAGGCAGAAATGCCAGCGGGATCCTCTGCCAAACATGTGTACAGCAGTCCTGTATTTCATAACACCCTGAATACGTTTCCAGCGTGGCAGCTGTGAACAGTCAGCATTGCAAGCACAAGGACATAAGTCCTGAAAGTCACAAACTTCAGGAGACTTATTGGAAATGTTCTCTGTATTTCTAAGCTTCACCTGTTTTTGCATGTTTCTGTCACATAAACCAGAGGAAAGGCAAGTTAATTAAAAGCAGGTGCTTGTAAGCACGAATGAAACAAATCTATCAGCCAGAGTTTACAGCCGTGTTGGCCACGCGGGACGTACTCACAGCTCTGACCTGGATCTACGCTTTAGCCAAGAGTTGTGATCCTACAATAGCCACTGCAGCAGAGGAAGTTATTCATATTTCACATTTAATGGTGTTGTAATTTTTTCTGATCACTTTAAAGTTGCCAAAAACTGACACAGCGTGGCCTTCAAACCAAATAGAATAATAGTATTTTATGGGAAAAAATTAAGTT
Organism: Orestias chungarensis; assembly: GCA_032876305.1. Lineage (NCBI taxonomy): Eukaryota > Metazoa > Chordata > Actinopteri > Cyprinodontiformes > Cyprinodontidae > Orestias > Orestias chungarensis. Next base: position 205,131 of record JAVLVB010000453.1, on the reverse strand, counting down.
GGCCTGCTTGGGTTAATAGAGCTAGAAGGGACCTGACTTGTTGTTATTTCTTGTGTTAGTTTCACTATTTTGATCGTGTTTTGGGAAACATTATTTCATAAGTAGTGTTTTATTTTGACACTTTTATTTACTTAGATCTATCTTTTTAGTTATTTGTATTCATTCATCCTCGTTGCCTGTTTTTAAGATTTATTTTTGTACCTCTGCGTTCCTTTCTGTTTACTTTTTCAATCAGTTTCTGGTTTTGTCATGACTCCGTTTGTCCTTCACTCAACCTGTGATTCCGCTCCTCCTCCCAGGTCGTCATCATTTGTTCTCTCCCCAGCTACATTCCCTCTCCTCTGATTAGTTTTTTAGCCACACTCTACTCTCCCTCTGCATTTGTAAGCTCTCTGCTTCCTCTTCTCACTCCATTAACTTCAATTTGCTTCACAGATGTCCAACATTAAGACAGTCACTGCCCTGAATCCAGATTTCATTTTAAACAGGAGCATATATTGTTTTGTATTTTTTAGTTAGTACTGGTTTAATACCTATTGAGAGCTTTGAGCAGGTTTAGCATTCAGACTGTTTTTAAAGTTAGTATGGACTGGCAGGTTTTCACAGGTGGGTATCCAAATGCAGCTGTCTGTAACCATCAATCTAAGTTTGTTAATAGTCATATAAAAGTTGTTATTATGGACATTATGACATTTTTATTGTAGAACTTGACAGAGAATAAAACCCCATTAGAGATGTTGACTGTTGCATCACAGCAAGAGGTTCCTAAATTTGAATTATTGGCTGCAGCTGTTCTGGTCTAAACTCACTACAACTTTGTCTGACGCACGAAAACGTGCAATTTACTCAGCCTTGTAAGCCATACGATTGACTGGCAAACATTTACCATTGATTTCTGTTCAAAATGATTTGATGGAAAGGTGGTTCGAAATCCAAATCATAAACATTAGTCACCATTTTTAGTTGAGAAAACCCAGTAACCACCTAGCTGAACCCGGTGTCAGACTGAGGCATCCCATGAGGACTGGTTTAGAAAAATGACCCTGATTTGAATTTTTGCCCAGCAGAGAAGCACAGATCAGGAGGCCAAATGGAAATAGAAACGGGCCACATTCATCAAGCATTTGGAGAGAAAGCATAAACACACATATTTAGACAAAGGGGGAGAATAAGAATATAAAAATCTGATAAGATTCCAACCCAAGAAAAATTGGGGTTGGAATCTAACTGAAATGATTGGTCGGTGCAGCACTGTAGCCTACATGTCTTGTACCTACCTGTTTGGTGAACAGAATGGCAGTGTCCCAGTACTCTGGGTGCTTATCATTTGCTTTATTTAACTTTTTCTGCCAGGCGCAGAAGTTTCGGAGGGTCAGGGCAGCGTTGCTGGAAACCTTTGGTCCCTTGTCGTCTTCATTTATCACCATAAAGCCCACCACCACAATGTTTATGGAGTTAAGTATGCTGGGGTGCTTGTACAGCCTGGCTGCAACTGACATCAGGGTCAAAAGGTAATGTTTGAGGTCATCCCCGTGGAATGCAACCATGGACTGATCTGCCACCACCAGCACCTCCACGAACCTGGGAATGGAAGCGAACCTCTTTGACCTCCCAAGAGCCTTCAGTATGCTTTCTGTGAAGCCATCGGCCCTCAGCTGATTCAGGTGTTTGTATTTCTCCAGGGAAACGCTGAGGTTGGTGTCAGGTGTGACTCCGCACCTACTGGTGGAGTTATCCCCTGAATGCGCAGCGCTCCTCCTGCGGCTGATCACATGCGTTCCCTCCAACGCAGCAGCTCCGGCGCTCGCAGTGATAAAATACTCCATACCATTATAGGAGAAGCTTCCCTGCAGACCTTTGCACACGCTGAGCGCGACAAACGAGTCCAGGTCTGCGTTCACGTTCCCAGAGTAGAAGCATCCCCTGAGCTCAGCTGAAGAGTTGGATGCTGCAGATCCGCTGCCGCCTGCGAGGAAACTAGAATCTGGCGTGAGCTGCAGGTAGAACTCCTGTCTGAATGCGCGCAGTCGGAAAACCAGGCGCTGTCCATCCATCTGCTCCACCTGTTGGTGCTGCTGATTCTCATGCGTCTGGTGGTCGACGCGGAAAGGAATGCAAAAATCCACCTCCATGCATGAAGTTGATGTTAAATGAAGCATGAAGGATGTGAAAAGAAATAGAACATCAGGATCGACAGCCATGTCTGCGTAAAACCGAGCCGCTGCGCGTCTGCGCTCCACTCGCGCGTCCTCTCTAGACCTGTGCACGCAGCTTCTCATCCATCTTGCACAATTTCCACTCTGGACACGATCCTCTCCAGCTGCCGGGCTTAATAGCTGCGTTCAATAACCGGCGGCTGGTGTCAAATGAAAGCTGAGTGCATGCGCAACAGAGGTCTGTTTTAACTCTCCACGCACAGTCCAGAGTCAGGAGCTGGAGCATCTCCTCCTCCCTTAACTCTCAGAACGAGTGGCGTACACACTCAGAGGAACAAATGGTTCCAATAAACTACACAGACACTATAATCAAACACAAAACTGTACCCAGTTTGCCAATTTAAAAAAAACGTAAGTAAACAAGACGCCACGAAAACATTTTCCAAATAATGAAAGCCCCAATAAACTTTCAATGTTATTAAATTCCTGTAAACTCAGAAGTAATTTTAGTTTTAGAATTGTTACAACCTTTCTCAGATACTTTAATGCTTCAACTTTTGTGGTTATGTGCACAATATATCCCAAGAGACCAGTCAGTGTGTGCAATGTGGATATCTGACAAACACAGAAGTGTTTGGAGGGCAGAACGTGTTGGATGTTTGATCCAAAGCTTGGAGAAATTAGGTCCCAATATGTGTTAAATGGGTTCTAACTGCAATACATTACCACATCCAACACAGATGTCAGTGTCAACCATGCTAAAGGTCACAGAGACAGTTTGAGGCATTGTCACTGTCTGACATTCTGCCGCCTGTTAGATGGCAATAAAGAGGGATCAAATAGAATACAATCATTGCAAAGATAATACAAGTGACTACAATGATCCTAATCATTACATTCTGGATTATCTGGGAGGATCTAAATAACAGAACCACTGGAAAACTATTGGAACCACACCAAGACTATTGGTGCTGGTATGATGAAACCCACATCAGAGAGACAACTAGTGTGCAGCTAACTTGAGATGAGGGATCAAGCCTCTACCAGTGGAGAGCTTGTTCAGAAAAAGCAGCAGGCATGCTTGAGTGTTTCTACATGCACTGTAGGAGCCATACGTTAGTGCTCTGCTCATTATGATAGAATTCTCTGCTATGGTTGTACGTGCATGTGACATCAGCAGACACTGTCACCATCGTCTGTGGGTGGCACCGTGGGTGTGGTGTCTGTCAATATCAGCGTGTGTTCATCTGTAGCGGGGTTTGGCCTGGATCATGGCGGCTGGGTGAGCTTGGGGTGAAACGTTCTGTTGACCGTCCTCGTTTACGTATCATCCTCACTGTCTGGGGTATCATTGTATGGCTTATGAACTGCACTGAAGAAGTAAATGTCTGTTTTCATTATAAGCTTGTTAGACGGAGCAACAAAGACATCGTCGTGTGCAATGGTTCAGTGCGACGGGTTTTCAGTATGCTATACCTCTTGTCTTAGCCGACCGCAGCATTCGGATTAATAACTTTTGAATGCTGGCCCAGAGTCAAGGAGGATAGGCATAAAATCAAGAATAGATTAAAGCTCTACAGAAAGAACCAGCATTTGAGAGGTCAGGTACTGGTATTCCCTCTGGTGAGAAACCATCAGGTTTTTCTGGACATGAGCAAAAGGGAATGAGAAGCTCAAGAAAATTTGAGTACAGAAATCAGTCCAATGGCCTGTTGAAGATGAACCATTCTGATGTGTGCTCAAACATTTACAGCTTAGTTTGAAACAATTTAACAACAGGTTCTAAACCTTAGGCAACTTCCCCCAAAGAAATTTGATGACGAACAGGGAATATCTGTCATGATCAAGCACATCATACAGGAGAAGTGAGAACTCATTGTTCCTGGATCTGGCACTTTTGCTCCATAGGCAAGAAAACATCCAAGATACAAAATATACTTGGAGTGTTATTACTGAGGTTTAGTGCATCACAGAAACATCTGGCAAAGACATAGAAACCATATTGAAGCAGTGAAGTGTGTGAAAAACAACTTTTTGTCACTCTCTAAAATATGGATGACAATTTGGATGACAATGATCAAAAAAGGAAAGAATAAAATTGAATAAAATAAATCAAAGCTGATTGTTGGGAAACAGCGACACCAATGGGTGATGGAGTCCAACGACGGCTATTTACTGAAGAATCTATGGTTGTTCTCTTCTGCCATCTACTGTTAGAACTATAGCACTGCCTTCAATTTAGTTTTTTTGGGGGGGGGGTTTAAAGTGTGACAATGTACTGATGCTGATCTATAACTGTAAACCACTGTTTATGCTACTTCTCTTATTAAAGGTAAGTAAATGGGAAGTCCACAAGGAAATGGCACTGATGACTTAGATAGATAGATAGATAGATAGATAGATAGATAGATAGATAGATAGATAGATAGATAGATAGATAGATAGATAGATAGATAGATAGATAGATAGATAGATAGATAGATAGATAGATAGATAGATAGATAGATAGATAGATAGACAGATAGATAGATACTCCGCTCCCTCTCAGTTCCTTGGGCAGAACTCACACTGGAACATCAAGGTTAGTTTCTGCAGTTCACTGGCCAAAAAAACGTTCTCGACAGTTCAATGCATCACTGATGTTTATAGCTTCCTCTGAACTTTATCATTAACACTCTGAATAGAGCAGTTGAAAAAAAGCCCTGAAGGATGCAAGGCCATAGCGGAAGTGAGACTAGATAACTCCTCTGTTAATCCTTGTAAACTGCTGTGATATTTGGCCTGTTTTATCAATGCGCAGCACACGAAGCAGCCATTACAATCTTAATGGCCTGTTACTGTTACTGACTTTGAAGCCCAGGTACATACAGACAAGTGTCCTTTTTTTTAAATTTTTTATTTTTGCAAAACCTGGAAAAGTGAGAACAGATAGACGGCTATGTGTGTATAATTAATTGATAGGAATTGTTTTTGTTTTAAAAACTGTGGAAAGAAAAAAATAAAAGTGAGGTGGAAAGAAGGACAATATGTCAAGTTTACTTCCAGTTTCCAACATCTGGAAGTCCAGCTGATTGAAGACAGAATAGAGCAGGGCGGGAATAAATCATGTTATTCTTGAGTCACGTGTTGCACCCTAACCCATGCTGCAGTGGGAACAAGTGCTGCAAGCTGCAGTCTTCATGCAGAAGACAATTCCCGCAATTCTGTTCGCTGTAGTGTAGCTAGAACATTCTTTCTGTGCCAGCCATGTTGTCCTACATCCATGAAATGAAAGGTAGATAAGCCTTTTAATTGCTCACATATTAGTATAATGCTGCGGTTTACTGTTGAGAAGAGAATCCAGCAGGTCGCCCCGGTGAAGGTGTGAGTGTGTGTGCGTGCTTGGGTTTTCTGTATGAGGGGAACCTCCAAAATAACCAGTTATGTGCAGCCTTGTATCCAGACGTTCAGCCGCGGTTAATAATAGGAGCGCGGTCGTCAGGGCGGAGGGCTCTCATTGGATGGGGCTTCTTTTTTCCATGAGTTTCTCCTGAAGTGTTGGTGGGAGGAGAATTTCCAGCAAGCACAGATATCAAAAATAAACCCCGTCCTGCTTTGAGGGAAGAGCAGGACGTATAAATAGCCGTGATGTGTCCAGACTGCAGTGCTGCTTAGAGGAACACAGACACACTTCCTCAGACAGTTCATCACCAGAGACAGAGACTGGAGGCGAAGCATCACTTCCCAAACACCAGGCTGTGTGTTTATACCCCTCACACCTAAGTCAGAAGATGTGCATCACGTCGTGCTTCCTCTCTTTGCTCCTGTGCTTGGCCGACGCAGCTCTTGCCTCCCAGTTTGAGTCGGAGGATGTGGTGCCTATTCACGTCAACGCCAGAAACAACGGGCGCTTCTGGAAGAGGAGCGAGGAGAGCCCCGTTTTCACCCTCAGAGCCTTCGGCAGGGACCTGACTCTGAACCTCGTCCCGGACACCAGCTTTCTGTCGCCATCGTTCACCATCCAGCGCGTCGGAGCCAGAGATGCGGGCGCGTCAGGCGGCGCAGCGCGCACCGACCCGCGCTCCTCCATGAACCGGACAGAGGAGAGCGAGGCCCGGCTGCGGAGCTGCTTTTACTCCGGGAACGTGGATCAGGACGAGAACTCGCTCGTCGCGGTCAGTCTGTGCTCGGGCATCTTTGGCTCGTTCATCGCGGAGGGGACGGAGTATCTGATCGAGCCCAAACTCCGCGGCCGCCAGAGGCTGGAGTCCGCGGAGCAGCCGCATGTGATCAGGAGGAGGAAACTCGCCCAGAAGCCCGGAGCTCCCGCGCGGCTCGATGGCTCGGCTGAGACGCGCGGAGCGGCGAGTTTTACGCGCGGCGACGGTGACGCGCGGAGGGAGGGTCGCCGGAGACGCTTCGTTTCAGAACCACGCTTCATAGAGTCCCTGGCGGTGGCAGACTCCACCATGACGCACTTCTTTGGAGATGAAATAAAGGTCAGAGGTCATGAGATCACTGTCTCCGCCGCTCACAAGTTCAACTTCTTAGTTAAACTTTGTTTAATCATTTAATGTTTTTTTAAAGACAAATTCCCCTGAACCATTAAGTAGATATTTGGTTGAAATCAGATTTTATTGAGTCTTTACTCAATAAAATACAATTTGAAACACTTTTCATCTCATTTATTTTTAGGATTTTTAATACTTACATTGAATCCCAGAGTCAGAGCTGTCGACCTTGTGTGCCCCATCCTCCCTCTACAACTATTTCTTTAATCACTGGCGGACAGAAAGAAGCAGAGATTTTTGGAGGGAAAGCATCTACAAGAAGTAGTGTATCACTCTTTATTTGAACATATTTATGTTTTAGAAGCCTAATTCTGTTGACTTCACACAGACCGTTCTACACAAATTAAACCTAATTTAAATAGAAAACTGATACTTTTTGTAGCTAAAACAGGGATTTCCATTAAGAATCTTTCTCAGTGCTACTGTTTTTTTTCTTCCATTATAGCACTTGCAATGTCTATAGTTTAAACATATTATATGTCCATCCTGCTTCTAATGAAAACTGGGTGGACATCCGAGAACCAAAGAGGTGTGTGTGTCCTCCATGAATGTATATTTTTAAGTTAGTTTATTATTTATCACGTTTGTCATGGACCCTGAAAAAAAGGCAGGAATACTTGACCAAAGAAAAAGGTATCAGACATCGCTAAAAAAGTCTGGATTTATTGCCCTAGAGGTAGAAAATGTTCCTCAACTAGAACCCTAAAGGTCAGAAGAACATTGTCAGGAGATTTCCTTTACAGTAAAATGCTGTATCCACCTCTAAGTGCATTGTAAGAGCTTGAACATGCTGGAACAGTTGGAAAAGCTAGAAACAGTTACCTACAAAAACACAGAGAACTCAGAAAAACTGGTGATGTAAGATCAGCATCTTGCTGCAAAGAGAACACTGATTCAGTACTTGCTTGCTCTTCTTTATCATGTATTGTGAACAGAAGAAAAGCAAAAAGACTTCAAAATGAGATTAAAAGTCTAGAGATTATACTGAGAGGAAAAAAAGATAGAGTACAGAGAGATGGAAGTAAATGATAGATGGGGGTCTCAATCTTCTATGCACTGCTGAACTGTCAAAAAGTGACAACAATAAACACAAAAATACAGAGGATAAACAAGACAGCATAAACAACAGTGAGAAACATGAAATGTACACACAACAGCAGGCTGCACAGGCTACTCTGGGGATTTCAAAGATGCAAGGTCAAAGACCACATGTACGGATCATTACCTATGGAAGAAAGAATAGAAATGGACTGTCTCCTGAGAGCAAACAGGTGATATGAGTTATATAACAGGATGAAAGCAAACTGTAAGTTAAAAAAAGGAAGTAAAAAATAAACCTGAATCGCTTGGGTCAGTTAGGGTCAGTTTGGGCTGTGGCTGATCATGAATGCTGTCACTGCAGACCTAGCCAACGCTTTAAACAACCAAGGTCTGGTCGTGAACAGATGGTAGATGCAACAATCTATGATCCCGACCACACTCAAAACGCTCAGGCCAACTAAAAGACACAAAAGCAGCTGATATCAAACAGCTTCTGGAGGACGATACCCACGTAAACAATGCAGACGATTCTGGGAAGAGATCAACAATCGCTGTCGAGAGAACAAAGAGGAAGTTTCATGAACGGCTGTTCCGATTTAGGCGGCACATTTAGATTCTACTGAAAGCTTTGAGTGTTGCAAATGCAGATTTCACTGATAATTACTCTCAGAACTATTCTCAGTACATCTAATCAGTTCATATTGGAGAGTAACACCAAAAGAAAACTCCACACTGACAGATCTTCAGTACCATGCTGTTCTATCCGGCCTTCCAGGCAGTATAATTCCCATACAAGCTGGGCCCATCTCAGTCCATGGTGATTGCACCATCTCCTCTGATCGATTAGGATTTCTTCAGTGGAGGTCCAGCCACTCAGTAAAAGCAAAAGGCCAATGTCTTACCTACTGTCACAAGAGATTTTAAAGATATTAAATGGGACTTATTTTAGGCTAACCATGGGATAGGGGCTTCAGATGGTGTTGGGTGAACTATAAAAAGAGGGGCTGACAAAAATGTCCAACACTACCTGGTTATGCTGAGGCTGTGTTTCAGCAGCTAAAACACAGAGAGACATCATTTAACGCTTTTCTTGTTGGAGAAGAAGATGTTGAATGGAGAGTGCAGGAAATGATGGAAGTTCCACCACCAGTGCCAGTAAAAAGAAGGATGAAAACCCACTAATATTGCAAAGTAACCTTTATTTGCCTGGCAGACAAAAAAGACAAAAAAAAGCATATCATTGTTTAGGTTGCAGACTGAAAGAAGTGAGCTTGGGAAAAGAGGAACGTCATGAAAGAAAACATTGAGCGATTAGATATTTTCGAACACAATAGAGAACAACACCCTTAAATCCTCCCAGAGGTTATGGTAAAATTAATTTATAAAAATACAAAAAAAATAAAGTTTATCTCCAAAAGACATTATCTGGTACAGAGATGAACATGTTGTGTGCCCAATTAGAGAGATAATACCTGTTAAGTTGGAAGAATGTGTACCGACAATGGAGAAATTCAATAAAAAATGGAGCAAAGTTTCATTGGCAAGGCTTTTTATTCGTTAAGGAAGGGATTCAAATTACTTTGTGGCATTTTAATAACAATTCTCTTTTCTAGAAATTGTTTGTAAATATAATTTTAAGATATTCATTTAAAATGCAAGGTCTATGACAGGTACGCTCTTGGAAAATTTAAATTGTAATTAGTTGTATTTTCAAAAGGACGAGTATTTACAATTTTGATGAGCAGATTAAAATATTAAAATCTGGACAAAACAAACAAACAAACAAAAACAAATTTCAAATTCAAAGTCGATATGATGAAATGACATTACATAGGGAGTCATTTGACCATGCATAAATGAAATACAAAATAAAAACAAATCTATATTTATGATACAACATTGTTATTCTTCTCAACCTGAACTAAAAAAAAAAATCAATATGTTTATGTTTGGTGAAGTTCTTAATTTCAAAGAAAGCTTCAAAAAGAACAAAAAAATCAAAAGCTCTTAAATAAAATCCTTTGGTCACATCTGGGTCTGACAGATCTAGGAATGTCTGAAAGAACCCAATCTGTCAAAGTCCAGAAAGGTAAGATGGTGCCATAATGTTTATAATCTCAGAAAAGACTCATAGAATTTGGACTGGGAGCCAAAAGCAGGTGGGATCTCATCCTGATGTCTCTGTTGTGACAAACCAGCAGCTGTTCTCTGTGCAGCTTGCTCATGAATTACTGACTCAAACTGATGTAATGAACTGCAAACCTTAACCCCATTGTGGAAAGTAGCTTTAGTTCAATATCACACTAACTTTCCTGGCAGAGGCTCATCCCCTTTGTTTCCCGACCCATCGCTGGGCTGCTGATGTCGGCAGGCTGAGAGAAGTCAGCCAACATAAATGCAAAGAATGTTCGAGCGCATTCTTTTAGGCTTGGTCACATTTTCATGACATCACTTCACAATCATCCTGAAGGATTAATGGGCTTTGCAAGATTTATCGAGTGCTATTTTCTTTTCCGTGTTAGAAACAGACTAAAGCCATCCCTGGTCACTCCGTGCTGCAATATTCAGCCAATATTTGAAATAAATACAGAATCCTTTCCAAACGGCCACAACTCTAAATTTTTCCCTGTAAAACAAACTTCAGTTTGTTATAATAAGACCAACACACAGTAGTACAGAACTGAGTGTAATAAAAATGGTGCAAGACCTTTTATTTTAATCTGAAAAGTGTGGTGTGCATGTATTTACTCCATGCTATAGTGCAGGAAAGCTGGTTGTCTGTGCTGTTCAGTCTGTACTCTGTTTAGTCACATTGGTTGACTCTCATTTGATTTAATTCTTGTTTGTAACTCGGTCTTTCTAACATGTGGACATGGTTTAATCTGTTTAAATTCACTGCAGCTCTGGACTGTATGGTCAGTTTAAGTCTTTGTTGTATGAATAAAAGTTGAATACGTTCCATGTTTGATGTAATAAAGGAAATTATATACATTTTGATTCTATTTGCTAACTAGATATTTGTAGGAGTGCCAGTTTAAGGCAGTCTGAATACATGTCACATTTTTAGTGCTGCCCCGTCCTCTTGTTCGCCTCTGCTAAAGAGACTGGGAGATTTGCTACGCGACACCTTAGTTTACTAAGGTTGCTACTGCAAAGCTAACATAGAGTTAGCATGTGTTTGCATGCTTAAATACACGTCAGTTTGCTGTCCGCAATGTGATTTAAAAGACTAACGGAAGGATGGATGTGGTCATCTACTTCCTCTAATGCCCTGCTATCGACCCGCACTCCTCTCGATCGCGATCGACTTATTGACATTCATTTTCAGTAAAACAACTTGTTGTTTGCATGGTCAAATATAAAAACAGTTGAAAAAGACGATGTAAGATTGAACATACGGACTCTGCTGCCTCAAAGCAAAACAACATCGGAAGACTTTCTTTAAGCTAGCAGAACTCGGTCTGTCCTCACCTGCCAAGCCCTATTAGGCAACCACAGGATCAGATGGACTAAATGTTACACCGGTGCTTCTCCAACACAAATACACATTCCACCTGTAGCTAGGCAGCTGTTTGTGCAGATGTGAATAACTGTCTGAGTGGCACCCTGAAAGTGATGCCAGTAAGCTTACACATTACGACACACTTTCCATCCGTCCAGGAGACCACCTTTTACCTCCCCTTAAACAGTCCGAGTCAGTAAACAATTATCCCACCTCTTCCAGGCATGGCGTGTGAAGCAGCTGCAGAACTTATCTGGAGAAATGTCCAGTGTCAGTGTCTGATTTTCTCCAATCCACAGCCACACATGTTTCTTTATTTCAACTTAATTTGGACCAAGATGTTTTTCTCACATTCGAAGCAGAGATTTGATCTTATTTAATCCCTATTGTACCTTTAATTTAGATAGATGTGTGATAAACATATATATCTTTATATATTTATTGGTTTAAAAAGCACACAGATGTGGCATTTGACCCTAAAATGTTTCCATTTACAATAAATATAAAGAATTCTGTCAAATAAAGCCTAAAAAGGGCTCTTGTCCCTTTAAAACATAACTAGTAAGCCATAAATTTAGCCAAAAACCATTTTTTACCTAAAAAAAATGAAATGCCACAATATATATTAATAAACCAGCTGCTATAACTAAAGTTGACCCAAGTGAACATCTCAGTAGTTCATCATTTAAACTTTTCAAATGTCCTTTTTCTTTTCCTCTGCAGCATTACCTCCTAACCCTCATGTCCATCGTAGCGCAGCTCTACAAGCACCCCAGCATCAAGAACTCGGTGAACATAGTGGTGGTGAAGATGCTGGTGATAGAGGACGAGGAGGTCGGACCAGAGATTTCCAGTAATGGAGGCGTAGCGCTGCGCAACTTCTGCTCCTGGCAGCAGCTCTTCAACCCGCCGAGCCAGAGGCATCCGGAGCACTACGACTCGGCAATGCTGTTCACCAGAGAGGTGAGGGCCACGCACTAATCTGCTCTGTGTTTGTGACAAACAAAGAGCTGTGCTCTAGGGAAGGCCTGGTGCTAACTGACAAGACTAGATGAACCCGAGCCCTGGAAAAAAAGCTCTGATCTGCCTATAATTTGACTGATTGCTTTAATCTCCATAATACTTGATACATACATATACCAGGCATAATGAGGCAGCACAAGTTGAGTGATATCTTTGACGCAGCTAACAGTGGATTGCTTGAAGCATTCCATTTTGGTTTAAATCTTTGACTAGGCCACTTTAACACCCTCATTTTTATTCTCCCATTCAGAGGAAGTTATGCTGACATGTATCCCATAATCACGCTGCTACTTAAAGTACTCTTGCCTTTAAAGAGGCAAACTGATGCTCCTGGTTTTTCTGGTAGCAAGCATGATTTATGTTTCCACTGACCATGATATGCTGTCCAGTTATGAAAGAAACTAGACCATAACTCTACCACCACTATGTTTTAGTGTCGGCACGATGTTCATTTTTTTAAATGTAGGTCCGCTATGTCAGGATTTCTACTTTTTCAGATTATTTTCTCATTGCCTTGTTGCAAGATGTTGTGTAGATGTGAGACAAGGCTTTGTGGTCTATTTGGCTGCTAATTCTTCATTGAAACTCTTCCATGAATGCCATTTTAGTTGATGTTTTGGGTTGTTTTGTGACCACCTGGATAAGTCGCCACTACTCTTTTGGAGTCATTCTGATATGTCAGCCACTCCTAGAAAGGATTTCCACTGTTTCCTCCTTGTGTAGTTTGTGCTTTTTACTATGGTTTGCTGATTTTCTAAATCCTGGCATCATTACAGAGTATGATTGTAGAAAGATTGCCATATGGGCCTTAATTTGTAAAAGTTTTGCTTATTTATAACTCATATTTCATGTGCATTTTAATGTAGTCTTAAGAAGTAAAGATGGTCTTCTGTAAAAAAAAAGATCTTGTGTTTATGTGATCACAGACTGGGAGCCATTAGACATGTGGAGAGCAAAAAAAACTACCAACATCACTCCAAACTAAAGCTCTGATTCATCTCATAAGCAGCCATATTTCACCATGTGGCTGTAGCTCCGTGCTCTGTGATGACAGCTGGACGTTTTCATAACATTTGTGCCAGATTTTATTTTATGTAGTGTTGAGACATCAGTGGATCCATAAATGAAAAGGACAGAGATATATTTGAATAAAAAACAATAACAACTATATGGGTCTTACTAATGTAAAAAAAAAGTTTGGTAACTGTACCTTAGCCTGACTTACATGCACGGCCCACCAAATCTTTTTTCCTGGATGGGTGTGTTGGGTGCAAACACACGTCATACATGATCCCAGCTTGCTACACTTTAAACAGGGAACAGAAGCTTAGGGCAAGGCAGTCATCTACAGCCTGCAGAGAAGATGACCAAAACATTGTGAAAGTGTCTATGGATGTCTGACGTTGTGTGAGGAGAAGAATAATCTATTCCACTCATTTGCTCTCATAGACTTGCTGTGGACAAGACATCTTCAATTGCCGGGTATATGTGGCTGCATGTATCAGTGGATATGAAACATAGGGATATTAGGGGATACTAATAGGCAGTTCCAGATGTGATACCTAAAGACTCAAGGCAGACTCAAATTTAAAATTCGGAGAATACATCAATATTTGCTGGTTTTACAAAACCAAGACATTGCATCAAAAATTGCATAACCAATACTTGGAATATAGCGACTGTGAAAAAAGACACTTTGGAACTTAACTCACCATCTTTAACTATGCAACACAACACTTTTTGAAATCTAGGATTTTTATTTAATAACACTCTGCTACATTTTAGTCTATTTAGTGGTCCGAATGTCCAAGTTCGGCCATACAAATCACCAACTGATGATGGAGGTTGTACAACATCCCAAATGGCTGCCCCGCATTTACAGCATTGGTAAAGTTGTAAGAATTGCCCCATAACGCCTTTTGAGGCTCTAATTAAGTTTGCATTTCTTTAAAAACGTAGCAGGACTGCATCTATTTGGTTGAACGCACTAAATGCAAAGACGTTTAGATCTGCTTGAATTGCTACTGTTGGTTAGCATCATAAGATCAAGTATTTACTTAGGATTTCCTAACGGCTTTTTAACTTGCAAACTCAACTGAACAACATTAGTAACTTTAGTCAGGCCTCAGATGGTGCTGTTATGGTCCTTTACCGGGTGAAGTCAAATGAGTAAAATGAACCTCTCCTGTGAAAAGGGCTACATTTGCTGCTAGCCAGCGAGCAAACTGCAGATGTGATTTTTTAATGATCTGTTGAGGTGTTCACATTTTAGTGTGGCTAACACATGCATGACCTAACATGGCATAGTCCTAAAGTTTCTGAGGATAATTGAGTTCCAACTACGGTAATTGCAAGTTTTATGGCAGAACCATACCCACATCTAGTTGCCGTCATACTAAGGGAATCTGTAAAGAAAATTTAGAGAAATATATGGTTCCTATTTTGAGAGCCAAAGGGTTTTTTTTTAATTAAAAAGCGAAGATAGATGAAGGGTAGAAACAGAAAGTCGTTTCCAGCTCCTCAGGTCAATTAAGGATGCAGAAAACAGATTGCACAAATGGAAAAGCTAGAACCTATTCAGAGAAGGGGGAATGTCCATACAGACCAAACAAATTATGCTTTATGGATGCTACAAGAGGAAATCCTGCAGGTTTCAGTTGTTATACACTAGTTCTTATATATTTGCCTGTCTGCTTCCAATACATTAGACGAATAACTCTGGTTTTGTTAAAGTTTTACAGATCAGCTCTCTTGTGCTGGGGCTGGTTTGCTGACAGGCTGGGCGTTTATTTGCTTTCTGCTTGACACTAGAATGTAAATCTGGACCTTGGATCAAGCGAGTGATGAACAGAACACATGGCTTCTCCACGCCTCGTGTTGGACTCGTTGACGCAGCTTTCGATCAGGGGAAACCATCATTTGCGCCAAGCTGATTTATGATTGTTTTCTATTTCCGTGCAGATATACTTTGAAATGTAGAGGGCGGAGGGGTCCTCATGGCCGAGCTAACTTTAGTCTCACCACAAATCAGTCGCTGCCATAATGAAGACGCTTTAAGGGTTCAGGGCTTAAATGTCTGGCTGGCTCAGGGCTGTAAATGTTTGCCAAACATCTGCCAGAAGAAAAATTCTGCTTGCTGTTTTCAAACTCCAACAGTTCACTGTTAAACTGTGTTTCATCTTTTCTTGCATTTCTTCGACTGTGGCATCGTGATTGACATGTAGATATAGATCTTTTGCATTTTGGAGTGTGATTGTGGAACACTGTGTACCAATGCATGCTGGGCAACATTTTAGCTTCAAGTCCAGATGTCTTTCAAATCCCAGAGTTCTTCCCTCTGTATTTTAATACAGTTTCGGGGTGAGGTGAGGTCACGGTTGCAAACGCAGGTGTCTCTCATGTCGGCAAAGATCTTTGCCGCACCGCTGTGTTCTTATTTTTGTTTAAATCAAAGTTGTGCGGCATACTGATATTCAACTTTGTTTGTTTTGAGGAACAAATGCTTTGAACAACTAGTACATTTAAAAATATGTTAGCCTGATAGATGCTAAACCGTTTATGATTTAAACATCCAGCAGTCTTTAGAGCAAACAATCCCAACGTTTATATCATGACAGGCACATACATTTTAGCAAAGATTAAGCTACACAACCGGTTTAGCTTCTACTGAGTTATTACAGCTTTGCTGTTGTTAATAAATACCAAATTAAAAGTCCAACAATAGCGAAACTGTAACTCTGAGACATGCTTCCCAAATGACAGAATACTGATGATGATGATAATAATAATGACAGAATAGCTTCTGTTTGGTACAAGGCTTGCCATTCAAATGTTATTATTTTCTACCTTCTGAACTGATGTGTCATTGTGTGTGAATGCATAATTTTTATAATATGTATATTTTTCCTTAATTTTTTAAAATATTTTATGAATTAAATCGCGCTTTCCAGTAGCAAAATACCGTACCCACAGAGCATAATGCTGCCACCCCCATAATTCAAGAGTAGGACGTGTTTAGGACTTACCAGCCTCAGCAGCATCTTCTCTTTATCTTATAATACAAACACATTTGTGCCTCCATTTACCTCACATCTCTCTCAAACTTACAAAGTTGTGATGTCATTATCTGAGCTTATAGAAACTGCTTAAAGGTTAGAAATACACTGTAGGTTATGGAAACCTGGGGTATATCTTTACAGAAAACAGTACTTATTGGGGTCTCTCGACAAAAATGAAATTGTCTTATGAACGTACAGAAATTAATAAAAGTGTTCTTTTGTGCTTTATAAAGGAATAGCAGATAACCGCTTCCCTTACTACTGCAATCATTTATTATATTTTATACAGTTTTATATTTTGTTTTTACTATTATTAAAAAAAATGTTTATATTTTGACCTTAAAGGTTTGTTGTTATTATTTTCTTGGTCTAAAAGCTTCATTTTATTGATCGGGTTTAAATTGTCAAAGCAATCAAAAGGGGTAAAACATGCACAGTACAGGACATGCCCTACTGTTGATGGAATAATGCTTTTGCAAGGTAATTTTAGCCCAACATGGAGTTATTAAGTGCATCAGTCTGGGGAAATCTACAGTTAAAGCTGTAGACCTGTGATATGCCTGGAGGTTCTTCTTCCAGGAGTACATACATTTTTTTTCTGAAAAGCATTACTCTAAACATACAGCAAGAGCAACAAATGCCTGTTGTTTGTAGCCAGACTTGAAAAGTTTCGTTGACAGGACCCCTCCATCCAATCTGACCAGGTTTAAGCTGTTCTGCTAAGAAAAATGGACTAAACTAAAATAGTAATTTGTAATTACAGCAAAAAGGGATTTAAAGTGAAGCTAACTTTTGACTCGCAGAGGCACACCACACTTTTATACACGAACAAATCCTTTATATTGTCCTTCCACATCAAAATTATACTTCACTTCCTTATCTATCAAACAAACAACCTATAAAACTGATGTTAAGGCTGTGAACAGTTTTGTAAGATGCTTTAAAACCCAAACGATCAGGACACATAGAGCATGTCAGAGCTTGTTTAAGGAGCTATGGTCATTAGTTAAAGAGACTATAATAAACATCACAGCTTGCTTTTAAGGCGGTAAACAGAAGTGCAGTTGTTTGGGACATGCAGAGTTTTTTTTTTTCTTTCCTGAAGATCTGAGTGTTCCTTTGTATGTTCGCAGGACATTTGTGGACAGAAGAGCTGTGACACGCTAGGTGTGGCAGATGTCGGGACGATGTGCGACCCAAAGAGGAGCTGCTCGGTTATCGAAGACAACGGCCTGCAAGCTGCCTTCACCGCTGCACACGAGCTTGGTCAGCCCTTACCTAGTTCCATTGAGTGAACTGCCGTGAGCTCTTTAAGAGAAGACTAACATGCTGAAATAGAAGACGTCAACTTATTTAAAGTAGTTTTATGTATCTGCGACTGCAGGCCACGTGCTGAGCATGCCCCATGATGACTCCAAGACGTGCGAGAAGCTGTTCGGGGATCTGGGAGGACATCACCTGATGGCCCCTCTGTTTGTTAGCCTCAACATATCCGTGCCATGGTCTCCTTGCAGCGCTCTCTACATCACCGAGTTCTTTGACAACGGCCACGGTGAGTGATGCGGTGTTTTTTAGGATTATGCCTCTGACCGGTGCACCTCCTGCCAATTTGGACATCAGCCAAAACACTCTGGCTTTGTTATGGGGCTGATTCAGGGATATATTGAATCTTCTTCTCTCCTGAGTGATGTGTTCCCCGATTAAACATGCTGCTTCCCCCAAATCATAGGTTCTGACGATAGTTAATCTTGCACTGGCTTTCCACATCCTCTTCTCCCTCCTCCTTTCAGACGGTTTTTTGTTTTTTACACCATCACTTCTGAAAATCTCCCTCTCCTATCCCATGCCATGTGTTTTGGATTGTTTATGTCCCTACAAGAGCAACCGATGAACCTTCCTTTCCACTGAGTCACGGCATGGACTCCTTCCTGTTCTCCACCTCTACAGCCAAATGCAACAGCTGGCGCTGAAAAAAGTCTGTTCTTTATCAGATGGAAAAATGTCTCAGTAAAAAGTCGTGTGGCTCCGACTGTTTGTTCTGAAATGATGACGTGATTAGCATCTTCACTCAAACACATATTGAATGTAAAAAACTTCATTGGAAATGGTGAAATAATTCCTTTATTGATTAGCCAACAGAAATCCAGATTCATGGAGAATTCATACCAAACGAGGAGAGTAACACATTTCTGCCATCATCTTTATTACTTTGAATGTGATCCATGTGTGCTCTGACCTTAGGTGACTGCCTACTGGATGTCCCAGAAAACGCCAAAGCCCTGCCACAGCAACTGCCGGGCACCGTGTACAGCCTGGACCTGCAGTGTCAGCAGGTGTTTGGAGAGGAATTCGTCCACTGCCCCAATATGTCAAACGGCCATGTCTGCAGCCAGCTGTGGTGCAGAGAGGACAGTAAGTCCCTGTGCTCCACCAAGAATGGCAGCCTAACCTGGGCCGACGGCTCACCGTGCAGGTCCAATGGTACCTGCCTACACGGAGTGTGCAGGACGACAGAGGAAGTGATGCAGCCACTGGTAAGATCACAATGTTGATGTTTGTTTCCACAATTACAAATCACTTCCTTCTCTCCTGTCTTCTTCTTTCTTGTTGCGTCTTTCTCTAGGTAAAATTGTAACAGAGGAAGCAAATCTTAATAGATACTTCCTAAAAATGCCAATTGTTCTCTTTCGCTTTGACCGCAACACTCATTTCTATCTTATGTAAAACCATTAACAGTACTGTGCCAGGGACCTGAATATTGCATGACCTCAAGTTTCTACCAGTCGTTTTCTCTTAGGCTGCACTACCCCTTGGTCTGGTTCAGGCTAATCTAAACTCAGCTGTATGAAGAAATGTCTACCCAAACACTCCTTGTACTAAACTGGATAAAACTCATTCATATCTAAAGCAGATATTTTTAGCACACCAACAGTCGTTAATATGTTGGCACCAAGTGTTTGCTGGACCAGGGGATGGAATCATTGCATAAGGACCTGAGGGGAGACTTCTAGGGCCTAACAACCACCTGAAATGTTCTTTAAATGTTAATGTTACACTTCTACACCATAATCTTATTGTCTTTTATCTTAGTCTGACTTGCTTTCCTGTCAGCCATCAGGTAGTGTTGGAAGGGAATAGCAGAGCAATCATAATTGCTATTTACTGCTGCCCCTACGAAACCACTTTGCAGCTCTATTTATAAATACTGTCAAGGTTTATATCAACAGGTTTTGTTCGTAAATGCTGTTTGAAACAATGTGTGTAACTCCAGTTTGCTGTACTGTTTATAAATAGTGACCAGAGTTTTGAAATGCCAGTATGGTGGCAAAGCCTGCTGACATTGTAAAGGTTATTTATAAACGTTTACAACAGAACTTATAAATTAGCAGGTGACATTGAGAAACAAAGACAGTGTTTTGCGTGGTTTTTATATGTATTCATTAAATATATTCAGAATATAACACAGAGAGGATCAATCACTAGATGACATAATGTTAAGGCTCCAAGCTGAGTCTGAAAATAAACTGGTTCTTAGACAAGTTTTGATCAATGAGAAAATATTGCAACTAAACTATTGTAGCTAAATATCCCCCAAAGAACTTGAATGAATTAATATAAGATAAGAGTCCTTAAAAAATAGTGAATTATCTTGAAAATTTACCAGGTAGAAAAAAAGTTTCTTTTTAGTTTTGTTTATTCGTCATGGTTCGATCTCACTCTTCAATTTCAACTTCATTTGTCTTTGCGCAACCAGCTCTGTTGGCAGCGAGGACGTTTTTTTGGCCCAAACTCATAAAACTTCCAGAAAGGAAAGCCGAAGCATTGCCCCGCAAACAAAAACCCGCTCAGCTGCCACACAAAGTCTGAAAGCCAGGCAGCTTCCCCTAGCAGTGAGTGACACATGTGGGAGGAATGTGGGCAGACGGAGACGGGGGCGCGTGCCGAACTTCAGCACAAATTTAGCCCTGAGTCTGAGCATTCTAACACTGTGCAGCCTCAAACCCAGAAGCCCATACTGTGGTCAAAGCTGCACAGCCTTTGGCTCTGAGCCTTAACCAACCACTCAGACTGCTTCTACTCTTTTTCTGTGTTTAACCACAGACAGTTGTGGATGGTAGCTGGAGCTCATGGGGACCATGGCAGCAGTGCTCCAGGACATGTGGAGGTGGGGTGGAGTTCTCCTACAGGGAGTGCGCTGATCCTGTGCCTCAGAATGGAGGGAAGTACTGTGAGGGACAGAGGGTTCGGTACCAGTCCTGCAACACCAAGCAGTGTGACACCAAGGAAGGTGAATAAATATTTTATTGCCGCTCTTGGGCCCAGAACAAGATGAACCCTTCATTCACATCTAGGTTGTTTTACTTGCTGTCTCAAATTCCAACTGCTTCATATTCACTGAAGTTAAATAAGATCAAAATTAATGCAAACACGCATACACACACACACACACACATTTTATTGACTTCTGTTCAGTTAGTTACTGCATTACTGTCTAAACCAAACAAAAAAAAATCTAACCCCAACCAGTACCATTATATTCTTAACCCTAACCTTCACCAAAAATTCACACCATACCAATAACCTTAACCCTTAACCCTAAAATATAGCGTCCAACTCACTGGGTTTCAATGCATTAAGGCCAATGCTTCCTTAGAAGGACAGAAAATAGACAAGAGGAGGTTCTACACAAAATAGCGTAACAAGTACACACACGGGCATGTTTTGATTTTTATTGGAATTCTCCTGGGACAGACCAAAGTACAGTAGCAGAGATGTTGCTATAATTGGATGCCTTCACAGAACAATATAATCCAGTCAAGATTAGGAGCTAGATCAGGTTTGCCCGCAAAAAAGGATCATAGTTTTATTGGAAAACTTTGCAGTGACTTTTATTGTGTCTCGTAAACTCCTCTGACTTAACCAATAACATGCCATGCCATACGGCATGTAAACAATGACTTAATGTTTCACTTTTCCACCCAAGTTGTAAGACTAAGCTCTTCCTTTCTCTACAAAGTTAATACAAAGCTGTAACAACAATGGGTATGTTGTATTATGATGGTCAGTTCGGTTAGCTATTTTTGTCTGTTTTCATCATAACATTCAGGAGCTACTGTGGTACTGCTTAGTGGAACAAGGCATATTATTACCAATAGTAAGGTTAATAAGTGACGTCTGAAGGCAAAAGAATGTATAGCATTTTGTTGAAGAGGGTTAAAGATAAGCTGAATACATATCATAATTTTATTTACAGATATTTTGTAAAGCATAATGTGTTATGCACAAATTTGTATCATTCTGTCACATTGAATCATAGAACGCTTTTCTCTTCACCTCAACAATTTGACATAACAGGACATGGTAGGAAATACATAATATTCATGGCATGGTATAGAAATGTATTTTGTTAAAACATATTTCTATAAATATTTAAGTAATTCATTTATTTATTCAAAACTTCTTCATACTTGCTTTATGTTATTTAAGGACATAGGAAGGTAGATTTTTGAATCAAGCAAAATATCTTTGAGTATTGACAATGCTTAAGTAATACTAATACGTTAAACAGATGTTCGTAAACCAAAGATATCCTAGCTTGTATGAACAGATATTTTTATAGAACTCCATTTTGGTTAAAGGATTTTTACAAAATAAAAAATGTCAAGAAGTATTCCTCTTCATGAAAATTTAAACTGGGTGATTTCTCATTCTGAATCTGAAGGGTTTAATATAAAGGCCTCTGCAGCCACATCTTATAATACAATCCGAATTTTCCCTCTTTCTTGCAACATATACCAATATTTTCAACTAATGTAAAGTATATATAAATATCAAGGCAATCTGAATATAAATATAATGAGATAAAGCCCTTATGTTTAATTGCCTGATCTAATAATGACCATCGCTAATTATAAAAATAACAACACAAATAAATGTTTAAAAAGTCCTTCTCTACCCCCCATGTGTAGGCAAAAGTTTCAGAGAAGAGCAGTGTGAAAAATACAACAGCCCTAACTACCTGGACTACAACGGGAACGTAAAACAATGGATCCCAAAGTATGCCGGCGTTTCCCCCAGAGACCGCTGTAAACTGTTCTGCAGGGCGAGGGGCAGCAACGAGTTTAAAGTGTTTGAATCAAAGGTACAGTATTTGCATGGAACCGCACAACACAGCTCAAACATAAATTAGGTCAAATTTATGTTGATTCAGAAAATATTTGTGCAGAAGTTTTTAATTGTTCATGTAGCATAGCCTCCCGTAAAGTCCATGGCTGACAAAAGACCCTTGATTGCAAAATATGGGTTCTGTTTTCAAAATCACAAAGTTTTCTAAATTTTCGACATGATAATGTTTTATTCTTTTCTCTCTGTTTTTGTACTTTTTAGCTGTCAAGGTTACAATCAGATCTAAACTTGGTTTTTTAGACATTAAATTCACTAAAAACAAAAATCTTTCATTAAGGTCTAAGCTTGTTTTCTCTGTATCGCTGCTAAAAGAAAGGACTTGTATTTAAATGCTACTGGTGCATTACAGCCATAATGATACCTGTACAACTCCTCTTGACGTCCCAGCAGGTGATTGATGGGACAACCTGTGGCCCTGACACTACCTCAGTGTGTGTTCAAGGTCAGTGTGTGAAAGCAGGCTGCGACCAGGTGATCGGATCCAACAAGAGGGTGGATAAGTGTGGAGAGTGTGGAGGAAACGGGTTTAGCTGCAGAAAGATATCAGGCTCTTACAACAAAGCAAAGTAAGAACACAAAGATAAATACATATAAAATATATGTCGCATTTATAAATGACAGAATGTGAAACCAGCTCAATGCTTTTCATGCCTACTGAAGGTTCTACTTGCTAATTAAACAAACCAGCAACTATCTTAAAAGAATCCCTAAAAGTTTGATTATTATTCTGACAGGCCATCCCATCATTGGATTATTAGCAGTCTAAGAATTAGCTAGATTAAACGCATTAACGTTGTTATGTTAATGCCTTTGCATTTTTTTCTACCAGCTTTGGCTACATCGATGTTGTCACAATTCCTGTTGGTGCTACAAACATTGACATAAAGCAGAGGAGTCATCGAGGAATCAAGCATGATGGGAACTACCTGGCTGTGAAGAGAGAGAATGGCGCTTACATTCTTAATGGTAACTTTTCTGTGTCCACAGTGGAGCAGGATATTCCAGTACTGGGAGCCGTGCTGAAGTACAGCGGCTCCTCCACCACATTAGAGAGGATCCAGAGCTTTAGGCAGCTAAAGGAAACCATAATCATTCAGGTCCTAGCCACAGGAGGGGATTCCAATCCCCCCAAGATCAAATATACCTTCTTCCTGCCTAAAGACACAATGTTTAACAAATCTAAAGAGAAAAAGGGCTCATTCTTGTCTCTGCATATGATCACCGAGGCCTCTGACTGGGTTCTAGGAGAGTGGTCCGAGTGTTCCAAGAGCTGCGGCTCTGGGTGGTCCCGGAGGTGCATTGAATGCCGAGACAGCAAAGGATTCTTCTCCAGCAATTGTGACAAGGAGCTGAAGCCCATAGACATCAGGCCCTGTGGGGATCTACCATGTCCCATTTGGCAGATGGGTCCTTGGTCCGCCTGCTCACGAACTTGCGGCCAGGGCGAGCGCCGCCGCAGTGTGTTCTGCATAGACTACACTGGGCAGACTGTAGAGCCAGAGATGTGTGATCCGAAGAAAATCCCAGAGCCAGTCTCTGGGGAATGTAACAACTATGACTGCTCATGAAGAACAAGATTACAGTGAACTTTTTTATTTAATTTTTTTTGGTCGGCGTGCACATACGTATCCTGGATGTAATTGTGAATGGCAGGAGCAGACATTTTGGCACAAATAGCTACAGAAATAGGATGTTGCAAACTTGATTACCAAGAAACCCAAGACTTAACATTTTACAGAAGTATATGTGACATTCGACTAAAAAGAAACGCTAAAAAACAAAAATCTAAAGAATTTGAAAATGTGGTTAATCTGCTGCAGGTAATGAATCTATGGCTGAAAAGGGTTGAATAGACTTGTACCTGTCAATGTATATCCCTGGTCTCGCTCCACTATATTATATTCTGTCTGTGTTACCAGATGGTTACATCAAGCTAATACCTATATACAAGTTGTCTTTTGTTGACATTTGACAACCACTATTAGGATTAGAAGAAAAGACAAAAACTACCTCAGGATGCACATGTGATGTGTTGTGTAAATGCTAGTTTATAATACAGTGTGTGCTTTTTCTAGAATGAGATTTAAAAACAAAGAATTAGCATTCAGAATAATTTTATCTTCCAGAGTTAAATACCACTTTTCTCTTATTTGCCAATTCATACCCCTCTTGTATTTCCATGCCGTAGTTTACGGCATTCAATTCATAGTCTTGTACTTAAGCCACTGGAATCATTTTTGTTTATGGAGATAGACATGAAAATTATTTAATATAAATTTTGCTTTATTTTAACAGTATCCCCTAAAAACTTTATCTGACCCTATTTCTGTTATTTTTTATCCTATCTCCATGCACAAGCCTTGTGAAATGTGACAGCAAATTTTCACTAGGTGAACCAACCACAAATATCCTCCTCCTATTGGTAATTGTTTAAGGGAGATTAAAACAAAATTTTTACAATGTGTGACATCAGCCGCCTCACATAAGACCTAGTCAACTTATAAAAGCAGGGAATTCAGTAAAAAAAAAAAAAAAAAAACACCATTAAAAATATATTGAGCTCTATTAGACTTTCACTAATACAAACTGTAGGATATTTTTTCCCCACAAGTTATATTGTGGATTTTCTCACCAAAGTTTTTCCACTTCTTTCCTTATTTTGGGACCTTCAACAAAAAATAAAATAAAATAAAATAATTTTGTTCATAAACATGTTTGACTTTTGCGAATAATACTTTGTATTAATTTAAACATTGTGTGAACTGTATACTGTTTATCAAACTGTCGTCTGCCTTGTAGTGTAAGCAGAGGGATATTATTTATTGCAACAGCTATTTTATTTTTGTTTTATATAGTTTTTCTCTAAAGTGAAAAAACGCTACATTTTCTGACTATATGTATTTGTTTTCAGACTTTGATTTCGTTTGTTTAATCTTTTAGAAAGACTCACCAATTTCTGACTATTGTATGTATATTTGATGTATTCATTCCTTTTGTTAACTTACAGTATGGATTATTTGGCTGATATCCCTTCAGTGAAGGACAATGCTAAAGTATTTTTTACAACTTTCTAAGCTATTTATTGTTGTAAATTTTTACTTTATTATGATTATGTATTTACCTAGGCAGATGCCACTGTCTTTGCATTTTGTTTGTGAATAATATATAAAACTAGAAAATTCCTGGAAGAAATTTTGATGGTGCCTGATGGTCCCCGGGGTCCCGATTATTGCACTATAAAGGTTAGAAAACGTATTTTACCTAAATGCTAACATTACTATGAGGGGCTTATTTACATGTTAAATGACACCTAATGTCTGCATTTAGTATGTAAAGTTTAGCGTATACATCAAAATTTGTTTAAATGCTAATGTTAGCTAAAATGCTAACATTAACATTTAGGTTGTCATCAGCATGTTAACTTATCTTATTATAGTTGATGTATTATGCACACGGTAGTTTACAAGCAATTATTAGCTAAAATGCTAATATTAGCATAAATGCTAGAATTACTATATGGGGTCTTAATTGCATGTTGTCTGACACCTAATGTCAGCACTCATTATGTAAAATTTAACTCATACATCAAAATTAGCTTAAATGCTAATGTTAGCTATAATGCTAACATGTATGTTGTCTTTGGCATGTCCATATACAATAACGTGCTTCATCTAGTATGCAATTGGTAGTGTATATTCAAATTTTAGCTACAATGCTAACATTAGCTTAAATGCTATCATTACTACAAGGATTCGTACTAGCATGATAATATTATGGCAATATCATAATGTATGAGCTTATAAAAAAGTCCCCCAAATAATGCCTCATAAAGCAGGTAATCAAAAGTGTCCCCACAAAGCCTTTTTAACCAGAAACCCAATAGAGTCCCCACAAAGCCAAACAAACCAGTGTACAGGTGTTCAAACACACTGCATGGTGAACCAATTTGTCATTTTGCCGGGCGGAGGCTCTTCATTCAGGAAAGGAGGCGAGGCAACAGATTGCAGTTGAGATGGGGTTTATTTAAAACTGCAGGTCATATTTGAACCGACACCCCCCTCCAGTGAGACAAACCAGCTGGCTTTAATACATTTGGCAATTCCACTCTTACAAAGTAAAGGGGTGACAAAACAAAACAAGAAATAATTACACAAACCTAACAAAACAATAAATGGTACCAATAAATATTTAAATGCATGCAAATTATTAGAACTAAACTAATCTAAGGTCAATCAATGATTACATTTAAGTTAACATAACTCTTCAGAGCACTACCCCCCTTAATCAAGAATGATATGCTCCAGGAGCTTTTTAATAGCACCTGGAGCACTTGTCTCCCTTTGCTGCTTCACCCTGCTAAGGAGACACACCTGAAAGGTAGGACAAACAATTAACCTCAAATTAAACAAACTAACATTTCCCCACATTCCCCCTGTCCAGGAAGGATGGCCAGTCCCTCTGCCTGAAAGAATGTTGAAATAAATGTCAATATAACTGAAATAAAGAACTGAAACCAAAAATAATTTATTCTTTAAATAAATATCAATACTCTAATGGGATTGAGCCCTGGTCTCCGTCACACAATTAAGTTCTCAAACTGGGCCTTTGTATGAGTTCAAAGCTTCTCTGAAAAACTGAGTAGTACAGTGTATACATACTTACATACACACACACACACACACACACACACACACACAGGCGCAAACAAACATGCACCCACACACACAGGAACACAGAACCATACACACACACAGGAACAAACACACATGCACCCACACACACAGGAACACATACACACACACACACACACACACACACACACACACATACATATTATATTAGTCATATATGTACAGTATATAGAGAGGGAGGGAGAGGGGGAAAAGAGTGGCAGAGATAAAAAAGGAGAGAAAGAATGAGAAGGAGAGCGAAAAAGAACGGCGAGATAAAAAGAGAGAAAGACAAACATATATATGAGGTATAAACACCTCTCCTCTGGCTGGTACTACATGCCTATATCACTCAGCTTCAGTCTGCAGCAGTCTGGCTGGGGTAACTTGAGGTCATTGACACAGCTGTGTTCTGTTACTATGGTAATTAATGACCATGCAGGTGCTACATCTCTAAGTGTCACCCACTTTCATGTCAGTCAGGCCAGCTTTTCATTGAAAAGTCCTTCCGAACAAACCCTTCCCATTTGAAAACTCTAGTAGGTATCGATAAAATTCCAAAAGCAGGGCCTCTTGCCGTCCCTCCTGTATAGCTGTGCCACAGCTGTACAGCTCAGATCTCTACCTACTTCAAAGCCTGAGCTGTGACGAGTTAAGCATGGAGTGTGTCACAGAAAAATCCAAAATTAAAATCAATGCAAGTCAATGGGGAATCTGGCGATTTTTGATCCGTCTTTTTTTTAATCGGGAATGTTTTTTTAAAGAACGGTCTGCTCTAGAAAAAGTCTGAAGACATTCTACTGTAGTGAACACCCGGTTTTATAAAATATCTGAAAATCAGGCTAGTACTACTAAAAATGTAGTGATTAGGGCGAGTTAAACACAAAGCAAGTGTCTTTAAAAAAAGGATCTTCCACACTCTAGCTGATGATGTCATCAGCTTAGAGGCATGCTGCGAAAAAACCGTGATAGATATCGACATACCGTCTTCACTTCTTGACAGGATACGGACCTACCTACAAACCGAGATTCAAATGACGTTTATAGACGAACGTATGACGATACAGTAAATGTTCAAAAATTTGTTCCATTCATTCCTATGGGATTTTTGGGCGTAATTTTTCGTAGTTTTTCGTAATTTATTTCGAAACGGATTCTCATTTGTAAAGGAGAAGTAATAGCACACCTCGCGGGATGGGGACGCACGTTTTGATGTATAGTTTGTCTGGGTACACGCTATGGTTCGGGCCGCATTAACGGAGACGGAAAACAAAAATATATAATAATAATAAAGAGTGCAGTTTAGAAGTGTAGATTAATAGATGCCTGCACTGCATTGCAATGAACGCAGTGCATTGCTTTACAGTGTTTTGCAATGCACTGCCTCCTATGCCTCCTATGCATAAACTCATTTATTACAGCAAATGGCTCCATTTTCCACAGTATTAAAAGAAACCATAGTCTCACAAAAGTTATTAAACTGCTTGCATTTTCTTCACCTTAAAGCTGTCATGGGATGTGGAGGTTCCTGGTTGTTCTTTGCGTTGGTGTCTGTATTAAATCTTGGTTATATTCTGTAATCGCCACTTCTTCTTGCTTACACTCTGTCTCTATCCCAGCCTGCCTCCCTACACAGTTAAAATGCCAGTGTTGAATTAACACCCACAGTGTTAATTTTAACACCCACAAAGTGTCCCATTTCAACCCATTTCAGTATTACAGACCTTCAATGCACAGCTCATACAAAACAGTAGCGGGGCACAACATATGTTCTTTCATCATCATCAGCTGAAAACTGCCTGTCATAAGGCTGATAATACATCAGATTAGAGACACAAATAATAGCAAACATATCATCCAGAATCTCTATTCTGCCACTGCCACACTGGCATCTAACTCACCTGTTTGGTAATCTTTAAGAAGGCCAAACTCAAACCTTTGAAAGTAAAAATTCTCCCAATGAAAAGCCAACTGCCTCTGGTGCTTCTTTACTAGAGTTTTAGTTATATACTTAAAGTCCTTTACAGATTTCTTGAAGAAATTGTGTTTACCTTCAAATCTCATACACCACATATGAATGAGTGGTCCTATTTTTCTGATGCATCTGGGATAATGAATCATCAGATGATGTTTTGGAATCAACTTCTTATCTGTAAATACAGACTTAAAGAGTCTATGATGGTTAGAAATTAAATGCTTTAAGAAATAAGTCATACCATCTGGGATTTTTGGTGAGAACACAATATTGACAATTTGAATCAAAAGAAGAATTACTCTCCAGTAACTGTTGTCCCTGTCAATTAGATCTCCAAAAATCAAAGGGATACTGCGCAAGAGGCACCACAATTGAATAGCATTAATTGCTACCATCCATTTTGACTGCACTAGGTCTGTTGTTTCTCTCAAGGTATCCATAGTTAAAGCTCTGCATACTTTCTGAAAGGGTGTTTAAATCTATAGATGTCCTAACCATGTACTGAAAAAGAAGCTGAAGTTCATACTGCACAACACCTTCCAACAGGTCATGCATAATGTCAACTGCATAGTTGTTTGAACAATATAAATACTGTACTGCATTAAGAGGACACTCTCTTTTTACACCAAAAGAATGTACAAGAGTGGGATTTTTTGCCAGAGTATTGCAATAGAATAGAGCTCTTTAGTGCGAAAAATTTGGTCTTGGTTATCCTCACTGAATACTGACTAAAACATTGTTTTATAAGTTAAACTAAACCGAAAATAGTAAGTTGCACTGCATGATTCTACAAAACCCAAAAGGCTATGCAATGCCAAATTATCACCAGTAACCTGAACAACTGAACCTCTTAATGGTACGTCAGAAAAGGGCACCTTAACACCTTCCGTCTCAAGACATTTCAAGTTATTAATAATTGGTTCCAAGATGGGACCAAAACCATACTTTTTCAAGTCCTCAGCTTGAAAAAGAGAAACAAGATGAATATTCATCAAAACTGAATTTAGTTTAGCTGGTAAGTTTCTTGAAATAAAATAAATAGAGCCAAGTTTATGTGAACCCCTTTTGGGTCCCAGTGGATTTGCCGTTTCAAAATCATCGTAATACAACTGTATTTGGAGTGCATGTTCTTGCTCTGAAAATAATGAGGGATTTTCTGAAACAGGAACCATCACTGATGTCTCTATAGATCCCATCTTTATGGCACTTTACTTGTTGAAAGCAAGTACTTAGTTCATTGTTAGTAAATAATGACTCAAGAGTTCCTAAAATAGGTACATACATAAATTTGTAATTAACAGGAATTTGACTGTAAACACCTGTTGTTTTATGCAAACGTGTATCATAACGCACTCCAAGGACATGCTCTATTGGTTCAACAATTTAAAAAAATAATTCCAAATACTTTGCCTCTTTGTTTCAATGTTAAGGTGTGTGAATGGATTTTCCAGGTTTGCTCATTCACTTCAGATGAAAGATATGTAAGAACAGCATCCTGTGCTTAAATATGAACATCATTAACAACCTCTTCCATTGAACAAGTTAAAGACTGCACAATATTTTCTGAAAGTCCAGCTGCTTGAACTTGGGCAATAACAGAGCTACACATATCCATTAACTGCCTCTTTTTAGGAAGACTTTGTTGATTAACAGAAGTACTACTCAATGTGTCATCATCACAAACATCATCGGTCTCAACACTATCTGTTCCAACATTGTCCACATAAACAGAATCTATGGCAACTATGCTTTCATCAAGTGCTTTTTGAACCCAGAAAATGTGTAAAAAACAGATGAACAGCTAAGTTCCCCACATTTCAAACGCAATTTGTGGCCAGGATACAAAGCATGACTAAATTTCAAATGCTGAAAAAGAGTTTAAGAATTTATGTGCTGAACCTTACAAATGTAACATGTTGGCATATTTAAGTGTTGTTAATTCTCACTCTGATTTCCTTGACTCTGGGGCTCTCCTTTGTTGTTGCCGCATCAATCCCATAAACAGTTGTTTGGATGAATGTGTAGAAGTTGAGGAGGGTTGCAACGTAGGACACGGCAAACACAAAGTGCGCCTTAAAAAGTTCATCGAAGGCAGTCACTGCAGTCTGTGCCACACAAGGAATGGGCTTCTGATCCAGGATGATGTAGTACGTCTGAATACCGCTCTTTTCTCTCCAACGCAGAGGAGGAAAGGCTGTGCAGATCCAACTTTGCCAAGGAATATCCCCATGCTTGTCCCTACCTAAGATTAAAAGACAGCACATTAGAAATAATGGTTTTAGTCCCTTACTAGCAACAAATTAAGAACATTTTCCACCTTCCTTTAGCTGTGAACATGCCACAAAAGGGGATGTGACTTGGAAGGAAACGCCTGTAAGCTTAAGTGAAAAGGTCAGTTCTAATGGGCTCATACAATTCTTTGTGCCATTATTTTCCCATAACCAATTTTTTGTTCCATTTTGTCAGAAAATTAACCCTGATCTCTCCCATCCCTTCCAAAAAATACTATAAATTTATAATACTAATAACGCCAAATAATGACTTTACATTTTACAGTCTTGTAAAAATGAGATCAATTTACGGTAAGTGAAGCACAATAATTCATGTCAAAAACATACCTGCATGAACTTCACAACACGATCAGCTTTCTCAGTTGCACTAATTTTTACATGTTTTTTCCCTTTGGCGGTTGGAGGCAAGAGAGGAACCAGCAGGAGAATGACTGCCAAGTCGCTATCCCATTCTGATAAAATCATAACAAGCCATGTTTACATCATACATAGAAAAGACATAACATATTTATCTATCAATACATACCATAATCACTTGATTCCTCCTGAGCAGACAGAAGGTCATCCAGGTGAACGCTCTGTCGAAGGCTTTTGCTGACAGTGATGACCTTCGGTTGTATTACATTGGACATCTTGTAATGAACTTCACAGAGATGTCTTCTCCAAAGAGCATGATGAAGTCCTGCTCGATCTAACAGAAGAAAAAATACCATCAAAAAACCCAATTCAAAAGTTCAGTTAATCAAATCTGAGAGTTTCACACCAAGCCTGGTGTATCCAGGAATCTTGGGAAGTGATCCAAGATGAGTGATGACTGGTCCAGATCATGTAGCATATTCTGTCTATGCTTAAATGTTGCCTTCATTTTCCCCTTAACAAAGTCCTGGTCTGATGCATGCTTCATTATGGACATTGCTTCTTTGCATCCGTCACCAAACAGCTGTTCAGAGGTTGAGGTCTCCCTCTGAGTTCTAGGGCCGCCTTGATGAGCAGACAGGGAGCTCCTCTTAAAGTCACTTGCAGTGTTACGCTGAACGGTTTTCAATCCATAGGCCAGGTAGCCCTGTCCACTTTGAGGATCGTAGAAATGCTCCTATCCAAAACAGAAACCACAAAATGTCAATTACATTGCATTCAAAAGGACAGTTACATGGTTAATCCACATTGTAAAAAATAAGAAAACCAACCAAATTATGACCCAAGAAGAGAATCTTCAGCTACTCACATAGCCAGTTGGTGAGCAATTACCTTTCAAACTGGGAAAGAGGGTGACAATTCCCAGGACATAGGTGATGCGGACATTGACAGGAGGGACTCTACTAAAAAACAATTCAATAAGAATATTCCTGTTTCACATAGGGGTTAAACAAACTCAAAGGTTATGAATACAAAACCCATTCTCACCAATTACAAACTATTTCAATAATCAATATGTTAATAATTATGTTTTTTCACATAATTCCAACATTTCATACACATGTTTAACTTTTAAAAGTACTACCAGTCAAAAATATCAAGGTTAAATTCTGGCCCCCAATCAGCAGGCTGAGGTTTATTGGTACATACCCATGACTTTCGATCATATCTGCCACTAAAATATTGACAAGTTTCATTCTTGTTGGATCAGAGAGAATTTTGGTCTTGTTGTATTCTTTTAATACTTCTTCCCCCCTGTTTTCTGGTGTAGAGCCACATAGACAATCTGCAACAGATTTCACATGTCATCCTGGTATGAATTTTAAAATGGATCATCATTCTATTTCCCACCTTGAACAACTCACATCTTTTGCCATCTTTCTGTCAGGTGGTCCTTCAGCCAGTCGTTGTCTCTGTGCTTTAGTGTTTTCTGTGATCACTGTAGAAGATGAGCTTGCTGAGCTTGGAGATTGATCTTTCGAGGCTGACCCATCTTCAGAACTTAAGGAAGCCTCTGTTACCTCACTCTCGTAGACGACGCCCACTGTATAAAGTTTAGAAGACTCATTAGTTAACAACTTAAAATTCACTTCTGATTTATATATTTTTAAAATTCATTAGAAATAACACTTTTTTTAATGCTTTTAAATCTTACCAAAGTGCTTAGTGACAACTTTGAAAGATACTGTAGCAGACCTCAGGAGTTCATCAAAAATATCAGCATCCACATCAACTGCAGAAGAGTCTTTCAGGTCTACACAGATTTCACTTGCCAAATTGAATTTAGCATGAACTGGAAGGAAACAAATATACTCATCTTAACATGCTCAATTATAGCATATGGTTAGAACTGGTAAGAGTCAATTGCATTCATAATTCGAAAATATTTAGAATAACATTTTCAGACAATGAACTGGTGGTTGAAATAGTACATTTTATCTTTAATGTTCCCCACATTGTTTGACATAACCATTTTTATGAAAAATAATGACATAATTATTACTTGAAAAAGGACAGGGGTTGTTTAATAAGCATTAAGCTCACTTAATTTAATGGCATCTGCCAAAACATAATTAGTACTCAACTTACCCTCCACCATGAATTTCAAGTAATCATAGCAGTCATCCGTCACTGGAACCCGAACCCATTTCTGGACGGTCTGATACTCCACTTGAACCAGCATTTCTGCATAACAAAAAAAGGACACGGTCCAAGCTTTGCCACCTTACAGATATTTTAAACCAACCCTTTATCACTTCCACTATCACTTTGAGCACGTCAGCTCTGTAAACTATATAAACTTCATCCAAGCTAGAGTGTTGAGCTAGCTAGCTAGTCAGAATCTGCTACCATATCGGCTAGCCGTAACATGCCCAGTGTTGCCTGAGCCATCACTAACGTTAGCTAATCGGTGATGGAGAAAGGTCAGGGAGGCTTTGCTATGAACCAGTAATGGGTGGACATGTGCTTCAATAGGTTAACTCAAAAACTAGCCTAGATTATCTCCACCCGCCCCAAGCAATTTTTACCCTCAAAATCAAAAACCGCCCAATCTGGCAACACTGACACGTGGCATTTTATACTCTTGCTTTGCTACTGGTATAGTCTACGGAGACCTCTACTGTAGTGCACATGGGGATTTTTTTTTTTTACGCGTTTTTCTTTTGCGTTCCCTCTCAAAAGTGTAGCCTTCCCTAGCAACACTTCAACATTTATGTTGGATTAAAAACTTTTTTATTTTATTTTGAGTGTAACCTTACGGAAAATGAACTGCTTCCTTGACGTAACCAACAACTTCGCCACAGAAAAAAAAACAAAAAAAACATCCCCACATCCTCTCGGATAACGGCCGTTCGCAAAGTTAACTTTTTAGATACACACATCGCCAATATTTCAAATAATACAGATATACAAGTATTATCCATGGTTTAACATGACAACTAATACTTACCAAATATAATAGAATTCAAATTTACCCTTCGACTAGATTTGGCAAAACGGCGGGACCTTGAATTTGGTGAATTTCCCTTGCTAAATGGGTTAAATATCGAGCACTCTTTGAAGTCTCAAACTAAAAAGCACATTTCCAACGAAACAATGGTCATGTATGAATATTTACCTCACCTTTAGGAAAGAATTGTGTCTTTCGTGTGCGAAATGAAGCCGTACCGATCGACTGACTGGTGGCGTGATGACAGAAAGTAGAAAGTACTCTGCAGCCGTTACGCAAAGGCAGGGCTTAAGCAACACAAACCAACACTGGAATTTAACAACGCAAATATTACGGAATTTAAACTGGCAGTGCTATTTTAAAGCTGTGTGGTGTCAAAACAACACTCACACTCTTTATTTAACACTACACCTGACATTTTAACACTGGCATTTTTACTGTGTATTATCACTCACAGCTTTACCCGTATAGCAATCAGTCCTTCGTTCCACTATTAACTCTTCCTGTATATAAATCTAGTTCATGTACTCACTCAGTGTCAGATCCTCTACATTACTACCCTTTTCGTGCTGATTCTCCTCACTCCTTGTGCCACTCTTCCCTTCTCTTCCCCCTCTCCAAGATCTTTTCTACTCCAGCCTTCCCTCTCGTTCCAGTCATCCTTCGTATGTTTGTGTATCCCGCTGTTACCTGTGTTCTGCTGCCTTCTTTACTGTATCCGTCATCCACCTGTTATCCGTTTACCATCAACAAAGATCTTTATCTGCATCTATTGGCTGAATCCTTCTCTGTTTTGGATTTGTATACAAAAACATGACAAAAGGACCTGACTTGACAAAAGCAAAGTTTCTCCCAGCCATTATTCACATTCATTACTATGCTGTCCTCTATCTCCAGACAACGCACAAAGAAACACTAATTTGTTACTAATAGGGACATTTTACAATTCATGATCCTTTTATGTTAGAAGCAAATCTCCTCCTAACACTTACATTTGAAGACAGGAACCCCACAGTCAATCATATAGTTTTTCAAGTCCTCAAATATCAAGATATTCCAAGTTTACCCAGCTCAGGCATGACCTCCTTGA
Organism: Orestias chungarensis; assembly: GCA_032876305.1. Classification (NCBI taxonomy): domain Eukaryota; kingdom Metazoa; phylum Chordata; class Actinopteri; order Cyprinodontiformes; family Cyprinodontidae; genus Orestias; species Orestias chungarensis. Next base: position 169,222 of record JAVLVB010000453.1, on the reverse strand, counting down.
TACATAGTTGTTTTCATGTGTTCCTGTCATCAGATCACACCCCAGTCTATAACTACCACAATTACACTGCCAGTTCCTCTCTCCAAGCTATCTGAACCTGTCCCATTTATTCCAGTTACCCCTCTGAATATCCCAGAGTCTGAGCTGAGGGAATTTTTCTATGGCGATAGGCATGATCTATTCCCCTGTATAACTCCATCAGCACCACAATTATGAACTTCTTCCTGAGCATCCTATAGTCAAAATCACTAGCAGGACAAAACAATTACTTCCTGTTCCCATTCCAACCATCAAATGCAGGGCGACCCCAGCCAGCAGATCAGTCGGCTAAAGTAAGAAAGGTAAAGCTCAGCCTGTTAAAGCTTCAGTCGCCCGGCCTGCCTCTCAGCTGGTCATCCAGCCAGCCAGCAGATGAAGATGAACCAGCAGCCCAGCCGCCTGATGCTGGACCGGCTTAGCTGCCGGAGATTCTGCTGTGACCCATCTTCTGTTCCCAAATTTCGTGGGGTGTCCGGTGTGACATGCCTCTGTCTCCACCTCCTGAGTTCTCGAAGGTGGTCCGGTTTGACCCACCTTAACCTTCAGCTCCAGGGTTCCCCTAAGGTGGTCCATTGTGACCTTCCTCAGCCTCCAGCTGCAGAGTTTCCTTAGAGGTTTCAGTGTAACCTGCTTTGCCTCCAGATACCAATGTCCTTGAGGGGGTCAGGTGTTGCCTGCCAAAGTCTTCTGTTACCAAGCTCCTTGAGGGGATCCAGTGTGATCCTCATTAGCCTTCAGCTCCAGAGTATCCTAAGGTGGTCCATTGTGATCTGCCTCAGCCTCCAGCTGCTGAGTACCCTTAGAGGTTCTGGTGGGACATGCCTAAGCCTGGGGGGTCAGATGTGTGGTCCCCGAAGTCTTCCTTGAGAAGATCCGGTGCGTCAGTCTTTGGTTCCTGTTTCGGCTGAGGCATTTTTGAAGGATCCACCTCTCGTTCCTGTGTCCACCCAGGTGTTAATGGACAATTCACATAAGTCTTCTCTGGTTCCTTAGTTATTCAGGGGGGCTGTGATCACACATCTGATCCAGCTGTGATTAGTTCACCTCTGGCTCCTGAGTGCATAGAGCCACTAACGTCAGCCTCCAGAGAGGAACCACTGCTATCACAGGCATTGGGAGAGGAACCTCGGCCGTTGCCGTCCATAAGCCTTTAGCCTCTGTCCCAATTCTGGCCTTCTGGTTCTCAGAGACTCAGTATCGAAGACTACCAGACGCCAAGCTGTCTTCTCGCTGGCCACCAGACCACTGGACTCCAAGTCACCTTACTGGCAGTTTCTGCCAGTGCCTTCATGGTTTCTACCTTACATCAATCTGACACCTCCATGGCTCCTGCCCCTCCATCTATGGTCACTTGGCAAGCCTCCTGATCCTCATGGGTCCCGCGAACCACAGTAGATAAAATCAAATAAAGAACTAATTGTTAAAGTATAATATAAAAAGAAAATGTGTGGCAAAAAATCTAGCTCATTTTGGCTTTCTGTTGTCCTACAGCAGTTTGCCAAACTACATCATTCCTGTTCAAAAGCAACCAATCAAAAGTAAGGGGAAGGTTTTAGCTGCATTTATACAAGCATGATTGGCAGTGATAAAGACCTTCCTCCAAATTTGTTGTTACTACCGTCTAGGAGTGGTTAGATCGCCACATGAAAGGTCCCTCCTCTTCCCATCCCAAGTAGCCAGCACACAAACTTAAACATTTCACCATTACACCGTTTCGGTGTAGGTCAGACTGTCAGACAAAAAATGCGCATCACATGCTTCCAAAAACATAAAGGTATGTAAAATCCAGTGAAAAAATTATATCTTTTACAAAATATAAAATGTACACAAAGGATGATTACATATTGTTAAAAATATTATTTATGCATATTTAGCCTGGACACTTAAGGAACACTGACTACTTTTAGATGGGAGTTTTTCACTGGAAAAAGAGTCTGGAATTCAAATGAAACAAACAGTATTCATGCAAAAGGAAGTAGTACAGTTAAATAGTAATTAATCGTGACTTAGTAAATAAAAAAATAAAAGTTTTTTGTTTTGTTTTTGGTCAACATCATTCAGTGTTTTTCTACATTTGGGCTCAATTTTAAAATAAGGTTGTTAATGTCTAATATTAAATACAGTATGTACATCTGTTTAGTTTTCCTGTTGTTGACTGCTATAATAGTAAGTTGCTTTGGTATCAAAAACATACCCAACTCTAAAAATGCACAAATCATGGAGTTCTGCTAAGCTAAATCTGATCCAGGGCAATGTCTATTTCCTCTCCAGTCACGGATTTGGGTTGGACCAAAAAATACACTGAACGTCAGAAGAAGGTTTAATTGGATTTATTGGAGAGCTTAATCTACTTAGGCTTTTCTTTTTTACTTAACTTGAGACTTGGAGTGGGGAAACTATAGTTCATGTGAGAGACCCAAATTGTTGAGATTAAAGCAATGAATTGTGACACATCTTATGAGGACAGTAAAGTAAACAAAAGTGATTGTCATTTTTTTCCAAACACATAAGCACCTCCTCATCTGATGGTACAGCCGAAGAACTATGCAAACCTGATGTTGCTCAGGGCCCCATGCCGATGTTGGGGCCCCGGCTTGAATTCCCAAAGGTGGTCCGACAATAACTTTACAGAGTCATCATTTAAATCTGACTGTTGGTTGGGTTTGTTTTTTCTGGTTGGAACAGGGTTTGCTGGGTATCTGGTTGTAATTGGTAGTGCTGCCTCATAACCCTCTCCTTTCTGACCATTTTTTGATGACTTTTGAGTTCTTTTTCACCGAGTACTTAAAATCTGAAAGAAAATGTCTTTATAGTAGGTGTCTATCAGACAATGCTGTTACAGCCTTCAAAGAATCCATTCCACCTCTAATTTCTTCAGTATTTCAGAGAAACGCAGTGGAGGGCAACCAATTAATTTCATGCCCTACACAGATTGATGCTGTTGTTCATAGTATTATGTCCTCATTGCGTACAACATTAGAAAACGTAGCCCCCATTAAAAGGAAAGTGATTACTAATAGGAGGTTGACCCCCTGGTTTAATTCAGAACTTCGTACCTTAAAGGGAAAAACCAGATAATTGGAGAAGAAATGGCGGTTTTTGATTTTAGAGTCCTATTTATCCTGGAAAAACAGCGTGCTTCTGTATGAAAGAACCCTGCGCCAAGCTAGATCTGCATATTTTACTTTACTAATAGAGGAGAATAAGAACAATCCTAGGTTTCTTTTTAATACAGTTGCTGAACTTACGAGAAATGAAAACTCTATCATATTATCCATTCCTCCAACTCTTAGCTGTAATGACTTTATGGAATTCTTTATTGATGAAATTGAATCTATTAAAACTAAAATTGATTGCATCCTACCAAACATAACTACTACCTCAGTAAGCAATGAGGTACTGAATGTGGCTCTGGAGCCTGATGTCTGTTTGAAGTGTTTAGTTCCAGTTGAGCCTTCTGAGCTTTCAAAAATATTTTCTTCATCTAAGCCTTCAACTTGTATGTTGGATCCAATCCCGACAAAATTGTTTAAAGAAGTATTTCCTATTATTATTACCCCCATTTTGTAAATTATTAATTTGTCATTAGTGAATGGTTATGTACCAGAGGCTCAAGGTAGTTGTAATAAAACCCCTACTTAAGAAACCTTCTCTTGATCAAGAAGACTTCATAAATTACAGACCCATATCTAATCTTCCTTTTTTAACTAAAATCCTTGAAAAAATTGTTGCTAATCAACTGAGAGAGCATTTGATGAATAATGACCTATTTGAAGAATTTCAGTCAGGTGTCAGAGCTCATCATAGCACTGAGATAGCTCTCCTTAAAGTTACAAATTATATTCTCATGGCCTCAGACAATGGGCTCGTCTCTATTCTAGTTCTGTTAGATCTCAGTGCTGCTTTTGACACAGTCAATCACAATATCCTCATTGAAAGGCTTGAACACACTGTGGGGATCAAGGGAACAGCACTAGGCTGGTTTAAATCGTATTTGTCTGATAGATCCCAGTTCGTTCATTTAAATGACAAATCTTCTCTGCATTGTAAGGTTACTTGTGGAGTACCACAGGGTTCTGTACTTGGCCCAATTCTATTTACTATATACATGCTCCCTATTGGTAAAATCATCAGACAGCATGGTGTTAATTTCCACTGTTATGTTGATGATACACAACTGTATTTATCTATAAATCCTGATCAATCCAGTCAGTTTGGTAGATTACAGGCATGTCTAGATGACATAAAAATGTGGATGACATTAAACTTTCTGCTCTTGAACTCTGAAAAGACAGAAGTTGTTATCTTTGGACCAGAACCTCTACAAAAAGAAATTGCTTAGTCAGCCACTTGACCTGGATAGAATCAGGTTGCCATCTGGTGACAATGTAAAGAACCTTGGTGTTATTTTTGATCAGGAAATGTCTTTCAAGTCTCATATAAAACAGGTCTGTAAGATTTCCTTATTTCATCTTAGGAATATAGCAAAAATTAGAAAAAGTCTATCTAGGGCAGATGCTGAAAAGCTAGTCCATGCATGTGTTACTTCAAGGCTGGACTATTGTAACTCTTTATTAGCAGAAAGTTCACAAAATGCAATTAAAAGTCTACAGTTGGTCCAAAATGCTGCAGCAAGAGTTCTGATGAAACTTAGAAAGAGAGATCATATCTCCCCTATTTTAGCTTCCCTTCATTGGCTCCCTGTCAAACTTAGAATAGATTTTAAGATTCTTCTTTTGACATATAAAGCCCTCACTAATAAAGCTCCATCGTATATCAGAGATCTGATTACTCCTTATGTCCCTAACAGAGCACTTTGCTCTCAGACCGCAGGTTTACTGGTGGTTCCTAGAATCTGTAAAAGCAAAATGGGAGGTAGATCTTTCAGTTATCAGGCTCCTCTCCTGTGGAACCAGCTTCCAGCTTTAGTCCGTGAGGCAGACACCCTGTCTAGTTTCAAATCTAGGCTTAAAACCTTCCTGTTTGATAAAGTTTATAGATAGGAAGAGGTAGAGAAGACAGCCTAATCCGGTTGGGGAGGAACTCAGTCTTGACAGACGGTTCTCCTTTGCTCTACCTTCTTCATGTCTCACTCTATAGGGTTAAGTTATTTAAGTTTTTCTATAGTTATGCTGCTATAGACTTAGACTGCTGGAGGACAAATCTGACAACTTCTCTGTCTGCTATTTTCTTCCTTTGTCCAATCTACCTAGTTACCGTTATTTTAACCTTGTTAACCACACCTGGGCTGGCGTTCTGTTAGCTGAGACAGCTTCTTGGATGAGAACATGGGCTGAGATGCTTCCAGTGACGTTCTACAACTGCTGCTATAAACTCTATTATTTCAGTATCCTGTGCTTCTAATTTAGTTTTCTGTCTCTTCAAACCCCCAGTCGGTGGTGGCAGATGGCTGCTTGTACTGAGCCTGGTTCTGCTGGAGGTTTCTTCCTGTTAAAGGGGAGTTTTTCCTCTCCACTGTCGCTACATGCATGCTCAGTATGAGGGATTGCTGTAAAGTCAATGACAACACAAGCCATTGTTTCTGTCTGCTGATTCCAGAGGAGTGAATGCTGCAAGTCAATGACTCGATGAATCTGCTGGGGTTCCTTAGATTGGAAACTTTTTTAAATTGATTTGTTTATGATGTATCTTTGTTTTAATTGATTTTCTGTGAAGTGCCTTGAGACGACATCTGTTGTAAATTGGCGCTATATAAATAAACTGATTCTTGAAAACTGATTCTTGAATTAATAAAAGCTTTACCCATGGTTGCTCTAGAATATAACACTCAACTTGGGACTTCCATCATTTATCTCATACGTCATTGCAGCCAAATAGCGATAAAGCAATTCGAAAATAATGTTTGCGAATGTTTGTATAAATAAGAGAAATCGGTTAAGTTGCTGATTTTATGATGAGGCGGGCTCTCTAGAGACATTCTCCTGTGGCCTCCATAGACCTTTCAGCCAGACGGTGTATTTCAGAGCTACAGACCTTCCATTCATCATCAAAATATTTAAATAGGTCAATATTGACCACGCGCTTTGTCTTTCCATCTGGTTTCCATGCTTGTGAGACTGCTATTGTAAAAAGTGTCCACTGACACAGACTGGTAAAAAACACAGATTACTGGTATCACTGGTAAGCGTTGACACTAACACAATTATTGAAGTAGCTAGAGAGCCGTTTTAAAATCTCTGGTATTGGTACTGGCTAGTTCCAGTTATTCAGCTAATTACAATTTAAACTAAAGTTATTATTATTTTAACTAAAGAGAAACAATTAAAAGTTGTGCCCCACAGCTTCAGTTATTACAGCTAGGAACTACTGATCAGGTCATCAATTTTGGTGTGATAGTTGACGTAGACTTCATACTCTTGAGACACATGAAGATAATTACAAAGTTGGACTTGTATAACCTAAAGAAGATTTCTATGACTAAAGGACTGATGACCCAGCAAGACCTTAATAAACCTTTCTATGCATTTAGAGGAACTGATGCCTGTAACAGGTTCTTCTCTATAGCTCAGAGAATAAAGTTTAAAACATGTTTGTTAGTTTACAAATCACTGATAGAGTGTAGCTAGAAATGAGCAAAAGCTATACAAAACAAAGGTTAAAATGAACTTATACATATTCTATCAATAAATTGAGTCAATACAAAGAGTGAATAGAAAGCAAATAAAATTACAATACAATTTTTAGAAACGTACCATAAGTCTTAAAAGCTAAGACTAATTTAAACTTTCATCTAGGTGGCAAAACAAAAGTACCGGTTGTCAAATGATGTAATTAGAAGATGGCCCCTATTAGTCAAACTGTTGAGAGGTCTGATTTGTTACAAACTATTTCTTACGTTTTCATCTAAATACATTTTATGTATTTATATCTCTGGTTGTAACTGAAAAGGAACTCTGACTAAAAGCACTAAGAGGAAGAATACAGCCCTTCAGTCCCTTCTAGTTAGGCCATATGTGATGTTTCTTATATTAACAAACTGGGTGAATGGTGGCAAAGACAAACCTTTGGTGATTTTACACATCACACAAGGATTTGGGTATTTGATGACATCCTCCCGATTTAAAACCTTTTGTCCTTCTAATATAGAGCAGTGATGGTTTTGAATGATTGAGCATGATAAAATTTATTCTACTAGGCTTTTTCTAAGACAACAGAAGGTTTTTCAAAGCTAAGAGGTCAATTCGATTTGTCGTGCTTAAATTACAGCCTCTGTAAAAAAGATGAAAGTTTTCCATCTGGGTGCGACATACTTGTTTACACCATTAAAGCTATGTGTGAAGTGACTGAAATGGCATATGGAGGTGAGATTACTGTATAACGCAGAGCTGAGCACTTTAAACTGTGAGGTCAGTCCATTTTTCCTTGCTTGAAAATCCATTGTGTTTAGCAGACTAGCTCTTTAATATGGTTTTAAAGTTCAAAGAGTTCGGCTACGCCAAACATAAAGAACAAACAAACAAAACAAAAAACATAATTAGAAAAAAGATGGTTGTGATGATCATATTAGGTGAAATATTAAATGTGCACAGATGATATTGAAGTTTAACTTTGTAGAGTAACTTGGAAAATAGACTCATGTGGGCCAAGAGTTTGTGTCAATTAATATTCGCAGAATGAATTTGGAGCATACAAAAGAATGGGGAAGGGTCTTTCTGCGCTCCTGTTTCCTGGGTGCGCAAATGATCTGCAGCCTCGGGGCGGTGGAGACGGCGTCGTTGGGGGCGCTTCTTGTCCCGGAGGCCACCCACTCGGCTGCACCAGAGGATGGTCCCCCCCAACCACCAACCCCATCCATACCTTGGATGACTGTGTAAATGAGTAAGTAGGTGAGTGAGTGAGTGAGCGTGATTGTGGGTGGGGCTGATTCTGTGACTTGGTGTCCTCTGCCTCCCCATGCTATTCCCGTGTGTGTGTGTGTGGGGG
>JAVLVB010000453.1:145622-156682 GCA_032876305.1 Orestias chungarensis | reverse complement strand
TGTGTGTGTGTGTGTGTGTGTGTGTGTGTGTGTGTGTGTGTGTGTGTGTGTGTGTGTGTGGCTCTCCCCCTGCGAGAGCCCCCTCACTTGAGCTTTGGCCTGATGGAAAATCTCATGCCTCAGAGAGTCCACATGTCTCGCAGACAGCTGCTGAGCGTTCTGTAGCACACTGGCCTCCACATGGGTCTGGCTCGCCTCGCTTCTCATCTGCTTTGATTGTCGTTACATAACTGGGCATTTTGTGCTCCGCAGCCTTTTTATCAAACTATGCTTATCCTGCCCTTCCCACAGACAGCACTGTTGTATCTCCCTCTGCGTCCGGCCGTCGCCTTCCTTGGTTTTGTTCCTCAAAGTTTGGAAAAAATAAAATCACACCCTTAACCCTTACAGGTGGATGGATGGATAGATAGGATTGGACGATATAGGTTAAATTTTAATTTTATCTTTAGAGTTCCTAATGCATTGACGATAAAAGAAGTGGTAACAAACAAGTACTGCTCTTGCATAACATACTGATTTAAAATATGCTTCTTTTAAAGAAGGATATGGATTTAAAATGTTATCATATCCTTTGATACTATAATAATAAACCTTAGGAAAAAAGTTAAAACAAAAAAAACAAGTTCTTCTTAATTAATCTTCGTGATGATTCTTATCTTGAGATCAGACTTTAATGACAACAGTGATAAATCCTTATTACAAAATATACATGTTGTTTTCAAACATTCTTTTAAAAGATTGATGTTTTGTTACAGCAGTGGACCCTTGATATTTGGTGGATTAGGGGCCTCAACCATGTTCTTATTTTGTTTTATTTTATTTTTTTGTGGATTTTTAATGTAAAGTTTCTTTGGGTGTTTTGAAAGGCGCTGTCCAATGAAATGCATTATTATTAATATTGTCATAGAAAATCTGCGAATACTGCAGATCTCCTCTAAAAAGGTTGATAACTGCCTGTTTTAATGGTTTAAAGACCAAATATGCCAGAATATGCATTGATGCACACAGAGGAAACTGTACCACAGGAAAAAATATCTGCAGTCTTCCTTATCAACACTCTTGAATGCACAGCGTCTATAAAGAGCTAATGGTTTCTTCTAAATTGTCTGCTAGGGAAACGCCAGCCAACTCTGTGTCAATCAGCATTGCTCTCAGGGGTTTTAAGGTATGATTGATAAAGAACTGCGGCAAAAAAAAATTGAGTTGTATTCCACAGAACAATCCTTCTATACCAACAGGAAGGAAAGTTTGACCAAGTGTGAGAAGGATAGCGGCCAGTTTTACTACGCAACTCTGCAGGGAAACAGGTTCTCACAAAGGAAACGCATCATGATTACAGAAGCGATGCTGAAACATCAGAGTCTCTATATCTTACAATTATTTTGGTTTGAGTTTGTTTTTGCAGTGAATCAAATTCTCTGATTTAGTTTAGCGTTGTCCTGATGTAACCTTTGGACTTTTGATACAATACCAGTATTTCAGTTCTCAGTTTTGCCCAATACGGAGATTGACCCGTTATCCGATATCAGCATACATCACACAGACTTGTATAACTTTTGTAGTGTAACATTTTTCCCACGGCTTAATTGAATGATATTACTCACAGAACAATAGTCAGTGTTACTGGGCAGATCTGCCACATCCAAATTGGCCAACGCACTGACGTAGTGACGTCATCAACTCGCTGCTGGGACCAAAACGTGTGTTTGTTACGGTGGGGCACGCAGGTAATGACGTCACTATGCGACGCGCCGGACCGTTCGCTTTTGCCTGGGGGGTTAGTGTCATTCTAAAGTAAGAAAATAATCAATAATTTCAGATTGCTGCAAAAATTATTGATATTTTGAATAAAAGATGAACCCCTGATGTTCTGCAGTCTAAGCTGATCTGGTTTTGCCGTTTCGTTCCAGGATACGTTTTCTGCACACGAGTAAGGTGGACGCCAACATGGGGGTGAAAACCTTCACCCACAGCTCCACCTCCCACAGCCAGGAGATGCTGGACAAGCTCAACGCTCTGCGCAACGAGGGTTATTTATGCGACGTCACCATCCGTGTCCAAGACAAGCTCTTCTTAGCGCACAAAGTGGTTCTGGCCTGCTGTAGCGAATTCTTCCGCTCCAAGCTCGTGGGGCGGCCAGAGGAGGAGGACAAGTTTGTGTTGGACCTTCACCACGTGACGGTTAGCGGGTTCGCTCCACTTTTGGAGTACGCCTACACCTCCACCCTTTCCATCAGCACGGAGAATATCATCGATGTGCTGGCCGCCGCGAGCTACATGCAGATGTTCGCCGTGGCCAGCACGTGCTCGGAGTTCATGAAGTCCAGCATCCTGTGGAGCCCATCGAACAACGGCGGCGGCAGCCTGGCGGCGGACAAACCTCACGAATCGGCTCCTGAGAGCGCCTCGTCGAACTGCGCCCTGACGCCGTTGGATGGCAGCGTGTCACCCGTGTCGTCCGACTGCAGCGTGATTGAGCGGAACGTCCCCATCTGCCGGGAGTCGCGGCGGAAGCGGAAGAGCTTTGTGACGATGGCGTCACCAGAGAGTCCGCTTAAATGCACCGCACAGATGGTCACCACCTCCCCTCAGATCCCCAACCCGACGCAGTCGTTCTCAGACGGGCCGGCCCAGCCTGTGGAGTCTTCCCTGGCCTTTCCCTGGACTTTCCCCTTCGGCATCGACCGACGGTTTCACTCGGACAAGTCAAAATTGCAGGAGAGCCCGCGCTGCTTGGAGCAGGGCGCCGCAAGCACCTCGGAAGGAGCGGTCGCTCGCCGGATCAGTGACTTCCTGACCTGCGAGAGCTCCAAGGTGGTGTCCTCGCCGGTGGTGACAGAGGAGGAAGACGTGAGGGTGAAGGTGGAGCGTCTCAGCGATGAGGAGGTTCAGGAGGCGTCATCACAGCCAGTCAGCGCCTCTCAGAGCTCGATGAGCGACCAGCAGACGGTGCCAGGAAGCGAACAAGTCCAGGAAGAGCTGCTGATCAGCCCCCAGTCGTCTTCTATAGGTAGAGTTATAGTACTGAGTGTACAATGTTGTTCTGTTGCAGTGACGTACGGCTGATTGTTGTATACACAAAGGGTCAAACGTCTACGTACAGTTGAAAATTTACCAATGCACCCCACCAACGTTTGGAGAAATGCTCCAGGGCAAGTTGTAGAGAAACTTTCTGTAGCAATTAACAAGCTTGGATGCTCATTTTTCTCAATAAAAACTTTAAGTAGCTTGGCTCTCCGCCTACAAGCCGGACTTTCCACAAATGTCTAACAGAGGGGAGTTCAGGGCTGTGCCAGGATTTCAAAGATGGCTGCCTTTGTCTGCTCTCCTGGAAAAATCTGACTGTCAGCGTTTTACTCAGCTGACCCACATTGTTCCCCTCATATCAGATGGAATTGGTCTCTCAAACCTAATCTGGAGGATGGGGGCCACATCATGATGCTCAAGGTCTAAGTGTTGCTCCCCATCTTTATTTATTTCTAGGTTTGTTTAAATGGCTAAACAAAGTTTGTGTTTAAGTTGAAACTCACTTAAACTAATTTGTCTATTAGGGGGAGATTTACGTATTTGAGCTTTTAATTTCTATTTGGGTTTGAAAAGAATTCCTACTAAATTTGAGAATGTTTACTTTTATACAGAGCAGAAACATTTCTGAGGAATGTTTTCTAATGTTATTAGTGAAACTAACAACCTTATTCATGTATAAGCATCTAAATGCGTTGTTAATAAGGAGGCTCAGTGGATTTCCAGTCATAGACGTTAATCAATCTGACATGATCCCGTCTGCGATTAGGTGCGCTTACACTTACCTGTGCATTTTAAACCTCCATGAATCATTTTCTGCTCTTTCTCGTCCCAGGATCAATGGATGAAGGTGTGTCAGAGAGCCTGCCTTCAATGCAGAACACCTCTAACGCTGGAGGACACGCAGAGGATGATGAGAGGTACGGTGACTGGTGTACAGCCTTTGTCAGAACTTGCTTTCTGCACGTCACGAAGAAAACATAAGACGTGAAGCTCAGCGCGGCGTGTCTGCACCACACCTGCTTAGCTAATAAATCTAGACCGGAGATTATACACCGTAACCTAAACAAAGGTTTTTACTTTTACCGTTTCTTGTCAAAGCGCTGAGATACATGATTTATTTCATGAGACCTGACTCTGTAGCCGGAAGGCTCAGACCTAAAACTAGTGACGCGTGTCACCGCCGTTGCCCGCCTCTTAGAGTCGAGTATCTTCAAAACAAAGAGGTGAAGGTTGTCCAATATCTTTTTACTTCATGTGCCTGAAGCGTATTTACTGTTTAATGATTGTTTTATATGTTACTGTATTTCTGCATAAAAGAATATAAAAGTGTATTTTAGTAATCAAGTGATCTATGGATTAATTCCCCAAATAAATGTTGCTTTAGATGCATTTATGCATAAATAAAGTTTCTTCCTGCTATTGATTAGATCTGTGTAGTTTGGTGTGTATTTTGATCTGGATTAAATTAGTGTTTAAACAACTGTATAATAGTTTTTACAGGTCTCTGCCATTATTTTTGTCTACTTGACCTCACATGCTAAATTACTGCTACGGATATATATTACATGTAATATTTATGTGTTTACTTTCTGTAGCTCATTCTTTCTAAAATATTTACTCCAGGCGAGTCCTCCCGGATATTCTCACATGCTAACCTAAAAGTGTAGAAGACCACAAACTCATGATCTGTCTATAAGACCTCTACATCGGTACAATCTGAACTGATATTCATCTTCAAGGTTGTTGGAAAGATGATGCTAATTCTGTTGTGGAACCCCTTCAAAAGTACCATCCTTTCGTAGTTGGACCACAGTGGCTAGTACCTCTCAAATCTCTTCAGAATTAGCTTCTTCATTACCAATTAGCAAATCTCCGGTCAGTAGGTGGCAGTGGTGATGAAACTAATCAACCGGGTGGCAGTTCAACCCAGGAGAGGAGTTAGCCAGCACAACACCACAGACCAGAGAGGAGAATCCCTCCGCTAGGTTTTCACGCTGCAACTGAAACACACGTCTCGAGGCAGTTTTAGTCCAATCAGACGAACATTATCAATGATCCTAGTTAAAAACAGTTGATCTCATTATAACAATAATAATCAGTTACTAAGGTTTGCAATCATGGAGTTGCAGCGTTACCTGTGATGCTTTACTTTGTCCGCCGCTGATGATCGTCGTTTAGTAAAATTAATGTAATCCAAATCTAATTCATGTAGCGTAGGTTCATATATAAATGAATTTTTTAACTGAAAAAATATTTGTTTGTTTCAACATTGATACTCCTTACTTGGCTAAGTGATCATAGCTAAATAATCCAAAACTGTTACGTTATAAACCTTTGTGGAAAGGTCTGAGCTGATGAAGCTGAGAAACCAGAGTTTGAAACGGTTTCAACTGTTACGTTGTTCAGTGTAAAATTGCACATTTCATTTTTTTATCTTTTGATATTTACTCCGACTGCGAAGTCTTGAGTAAATGTTGAGTTGGTGAGCCAGAGTTGATTTTAGTAATCTGTTGAGTGCAAATGTAGGTGCCAGTTATCCGTACAGATGAACCCCATTATCAGATTCTTAACCGGGGTCATTTTTAGTTTTCTGCTCATTACTTGGAAAAAAATTATAAAAGTGACTACTTAAGGCAATTCTGAACTACAGAGTCATACATAAGTAGTAGTAGTTACACTGTTAAGGAGCAGCGTAAAACCTACTAACCAAATAGTTTAACTTTGCTTTAAAACAGCAGTTAGAAGGTTTTAGCTTTGACACTATTGAATGTGTCTACGGCGCGCCTGGTGACATACGACATCAGACTTATTAAAAATAGAAGAACTTTCCCTAAAAATCTTACTGGGGATGTACTTACTTATTTAAGTCTGTACCTGCAAGTGGGAAAAAACCCATTAACCTCATATGTGTTTTACTTTTTGTTGCTGTTTATAATCATTTTTCATCAGACAATGATTATCTCTGCTTTTATTTCTGTTTTAGACTGGAAGGTATTCAGTACCCATACCACCTCTATATAAGCCCATCAGCTCGACACGGCACCAACGGCCCCGACCGGCCTTTTCAATGCCCAACCTGCGGAGTCAGATTCACACGCATTCAAAACCTGAAGCAGCACATGCTCATACACTCCGGTAGGTGGAGCTGAAAATGGAAAAATGCATGTGTTTGGTAGAGGGAACGAACGCCAGCGAGCAATAATTCAGGGTGCTAGCTTAGACTTTGTTGTGTTGGAACTACTTTCATTTCTTCCTCACAAACTTATCATACAGTTGCAACATATTTGAAAGCAAAATATATATATGTTTTGTTTAGAATATACTTTTGGAAAATCCTCAATTCCCTGAGATGAACAGGTTGTTATGGCTGCGTTAATGAGCAATCATTTGAAAACAACCTTTTTGTATTTACAAGTTTTATTCTGGGCTAATATGAAAATGTATTTGAGTTTGACAGAAACAGAGGAAGACCTTAAAGGTTATGGGGTTAGCTCTCTCGACGCGAACGGACACTGAAAATTTATAGAATAATTAAATTCTGCATTTGAAAATATAAATCCACCAAACTCCAAAATATATAGGATTTAATAAAGTTTAAATAAACCAAACAGGAAGATGAACTATTACCTGAAGAACCAGGCGTAACAAACGGGGGTAAGGAGCCTAAGATGATGCAAGGAAAGTGTGATGTGTGTATCTAAGGAATATATCTACACACACACACTTTGTAATACTGCATAGTTACATTCCGTTTTGTCCTATTCCTCCAGGCATTAAACCTTTCCAGTGTGACCGCTGTGGGAAAAAGTTCACACGGGCCTACTCCCTAAAGATGCATCGGCTGAAGCACGAAGGTAAACGCTGTTTCCGGTGCCAGATTTGTAGCGCCACATTCACGTCCTTCGGTGAATATAAGCACCACATGAGGGTCTCCCGACACATAATCCGCAAGCCACGGATTTATGAGTGCAAAACATGCGGCGCCATGTTCACCAACTCTGGCAATTTAATTGTACACCTGAGGAGTCTGAACCATGAGGCGTCCGAGCTAGCAAACTACTTCCAGAGCAGGTGAGGAGTCTGGGGGCGCTGGCCCCCCTCATTTACTCAGGTCTCACCTGGTTGGTTCAGAAAATAAGTCTGGTTTACATTCTGATGTCTTAAGTTCATTGGATCGTTTTCTTCTCATTGATTTGGGTTTCCTGAGATGTTGACGTTTGATTTGAAGTGTTTGTTTAACATGGGAAAGTTTAATGACTGTTACTCATAACTAGTTTTCTTTTCCAGGAAAGAATTATTTTACTTTATCTGGCGTTTGTTCCAAATAGTATTTATTTATAAATATACTTCAAACAAAATTTATATATTAAGTAATATAATTTATTAGGGAATTACTTGCTCCTCTGTGAGAAACGTACAGAATTGCTATAGTTGAAGCGCTCAGGAGAAATTATTCCTGGATCATGTGACCATCATTAGAAATATCTGTGGTTGATTGAAAGGAATAAATTTATGTAGATGCAGAATTCTGCAAGTTAAAGTAAAGAAGCACTGAAAACTAAAAGTTAGGGTCATAAAATATAGACTCATTGTGGGGAAAGAAATCAAGGTTTAGGTATCAGATGTGATTTATTCCTCTTATTTTCAAATTCCTCACTTCACTACAAACTTTCATGATTTTGATTTGGTGTGAAAGTATACAATGAAAGGGTTAAAATTACTAAACGTTTAGGTTGTTTTTGGCAAATGAAAAGCGTGGCGTGGATTAGTTATGTTATTATTACCACAGAAACCAAGAGCAATAATAACCTTCAGGCGGCACCTGGTTAGCAAACAGACTGTAGCGTTATGTCATATACTCCCAGTACAGATGCTCAGGAGAAATACTCTTGAATACAAAAGCGAGCCACACTTTTCAGATGTTTATAAAACTGTCTAATCTTCCTTCCTGTCACAGGTTTGTGACGTTTAGTGTTGGTCTTTGAACTAAAGTAATAATGAAAAAACACCAGAAAATATCAAATGTCACCGAATGATTTTGTTCTTACTGTATGCAGAGAAAGTTTTACATGTAAAACTGTGTTTGTGTTTTTTTATTTTTTTATTTGCGTTTTGTTTTTTTTTATATTAGAAAAGTCAACGAGAAGTTCAATTTAGACTCAAAACCCTGCTTGATTTGAAATCAGTGATAGATGAAGGGAATAAAAACCCAAAAGAGCAAAGGGAAAGTGCTGCCCCGGTTTCATCTGTAAGACGTTTTCCACTGTTTCCCGCCACTCCACTCTGCCATCCGTGGAAGAGTTGAGTAGTTTGTTTCTGAAGCATCTACACAAAAACATAAATCAATAATCAACATGAATTTGTGCATCTTTACAATGTTATGGTGTTCATCTTTTTTTCTGTACTGGGAAGAACTTGTGAAGTCTTTTTTTATTTTATTCATTCTACCTATTTAACTTATTTTCATAATAATAATTTATCCTCAACCAGGTTTATTTGTTTTTAACACCAGAAGCCTCATCAAAGTCAGAACACATCTTTATGGAGTCTTGCTGTTTCCCCCCTCCAGACTTTTCCACTTCTTAATCAACTCAAGCCCTCACAGGTTGACGGGGCTCATATGGGCCATTGACTGGCCCAGTGTTTTATAGTAGCAGAGCTCAGCCTGAGATCATAAGTGTGGAAAATTCTCTGGCTGCTCAGCCAGACTCTAAATTTCACATAAAGAAATGGTGTGTTTATTGCACGGTAGATGCTGACGTTCTGAATCTGTAATAACGGTTATATAGTTGAACGTATGAGTTGAATCCAGGCGATTTTAACCTGTTTACGCTAAAGTAGAGGTCCACGTCTGAGTGCTTTGTGGTTTAATGCTCCTTGCTGCATTTAAAAGATTATATACCTGAAATAAATGCATGAAATAACTATAACCCCAGTGCCAGGAGACATCAAACGTAGCGTTATTAACTGAGTGTTGCGTTGCAGACTGTGGTACGGTTAGTAAAATTTCCCAAAACCAGATGGAACGGTTCTTATGTCTTTACCTAGCAGCAAATTCCACATGCGGCTCCTCTCCACGTTTCCAGGTTTTCCAGTCAGAAGAAAGAAAGATGTTGAAGTGACATTATTGGCCAAACATAGGTTATCATCGAATCTTTGTACTCATATGGTTTACCAAAGGTTCATACTTCAGCTAAAGCAAATGTAACGTCTGCATAATATTGACCCTCCTGGGTTACTGTAAAAAACCCGTAAGCAGCTGCTGCAAACCAAAGTGGCGTTATTGATATTTTTTCTTTCTTTTGACTGTGTTGTGCTTCTGGCTGACTTTCCACAGTCATCAGGCTGAGGTCTGAAATCAAAACTCCATGTGATTTAACACCGCCATGCAGCAGTCGGACCAAACTGTCGGAGAAAACTGTCTGAAACTTGGCAATATTGTAAAAAACGTAAGCAAAATCACCTATAATAGTCGTTTTAAATTTGTTGGATAAACGTATATGGATTGAAATTTGACTTGGCTGATGGATAGTCACTAATGTATTAAAAGGTCATTTACAATACGACTTCTCAATGGTGGGGTTATCACTTCTAATCAATGTTTATTATAGTTAGTGATGAGGAGTGATCTACTCATAATAACCTTAAACGACAACTTTGTGAACTGCACCTGCTGTTTAGCATGAGAAGTGTGGATCCAACACTAACTGCTCTTCAATGAGTCTTTTCTAATGGTAATATTTATGTTTTTTGAGTAAATGTAGAGTTGAAGATGATCATTATTGAAGTAGTCGTGATTCCTGCACATCCTTTCCTCATTACAGATTATAATCGTGGGGGAGGGACTCTCAAAACTTGTTATCTGTGTTGAGGTCAGTAAGGAGAGGATGGCGAGATCACATGCTCTCTTGGTCCTTACAGTGATTTCCTCGTGCCCGACTACCTGAGCCAGGTGCAGGAGGAGGAGGAGGCGCTGGGAGTCCCGTACGAGCTGGAGGAGTCCCAACATCACCCGGTGTACCCGGCCAGTGCCTCCAACGCCGCTGCCTCGTATTCTTCCTCAGTCCAGATGCCAGTCATCTCCCAGGTCTCCTCTTCCACACAGAACTGTGAAAGTTCCTCTGGCTTCCTGTCACCCGAGCCCCTGGACCCCGTGGAAGCCCCGACCTCCAATAAGACGGACGCCGACGAGACGCTGGCGATGACGGACGAAAACAAGATGGCGGACAGGGTCAGCGGCAGTGCCCCAGAAGTGTTTGAAGGGGAGAAGTAGCAGCAGAACGCTCAAACTAAGGAAGTGGCGTCCATTACCATAGAGTGATGCGAGGCTCCTGCCTGCCCCTCATGAGGCACTCGGGTCATATGGGAATATCTGTTAAACCTGGAGATCTTCACACGCAACCTTTCTCACGTTGAACCAGGAGTTCTGTGACTCGCCGCTCCCGCTCCACATGCAAAGCAGCAGCACTTAATTAAGCCTCGCTAGATTTCACCCGGACGTCGTCGAAAGCGGCGGTTTTCTTACTCCAGCGTGTTTGTTTCCCATATGACTTGAATGTGGTACCGTCTGAAGTCAATTGGAGGTCTGCTCATTCCAAGCCTTGATCTACTTTAAGAAAGTGCCTGAGAGTTCACACTTTAGCAGAGTCACGTGGGAGCAGGAGGAGTGACCAATCAAGTCTTTGCAAACTGAGCTAAAACTAGTCCCTGTATCCAGTTTGTAACAGTAATTCGGAGACTGTGTTCTTCATTCTGTGCCGCTGCTATTGGCAAATCTAACATGTAATATTAATCTGTACTGCAATAGCGCTTGTACTGTACTTCTGTGTGTGTGTGTGTGTGTGTGTGTGTGTGTGTGTGTGTGTGTGTGTGTGTGTGTGTGTGTGTGTGTGTGTGTGTGTGTGTGTGTGTGTGTGTGTGTGTGTGTGTGTGTGTGTGTGTGTGTGTGTGTGTGTGTGTGTGTGTGTGTGTGTGTGTGTGTGTGTGTGTGTGTGTGTGTGTGTGTGTGTTAGTGTGTGTGTGTGTGTTTGTGT
>JAVLVB010000453.1:116945-145522 GCA_032876305.1 Orestias chungarensis | reverse complement strand
AGAAAGCAGCATTCTCAGATTCTAGATCACTTGGATCTGTGTGTTTTTCTTTACTTTTCTGACACCTTCTGTCAGCAAAGGGCTGATCTTCAAAACAAAATAAAAAATTGTGATTAAAAAAGGCAGCAAGTATCATTAACGCAGGTTATTAGAACTGAATTCAACATGTAGCATTTAGTTTTTCCTCAATGATGCGTTTTGATTCATAGCAAGTCTTTAAACGAAGCATTTATTGTAGAAACTATTTCTTAAGCCTTTC
Source organism: Orestias chungarensis (assembly GCA_032876305.1). Classification (NCBI taxonomy): domain Eukaryota; kingdom Metazoa; phylum Chordata; class Actinopteri; order Cyprinodontiformes; family Cyprinodontidae; genus Orestias; species Orestias chungarensis. The sequence continues at coordinate 145,263 of JAVLVB010000453.1, read as the reverse complement.
TGTGTTGAGTATCGCTCTAACCAGCTGCTTCTAGGCGCCTTTTTGTTGTTGGGCTGTCGGTTGATGGCTTTGAGAGCAGAATATGTCCATCAGTGTACAGCAGCAGGTGAGGGAGGGGCGACGGCATGGCTGTATTTTGGGAATGTTGGCTTTTAAACCTGGTTGCACTTATCGATACTTTTAACGGACCCATGCCTAATTATCTGTTTTATCATTTGAGCCCAGCTGACACTGCTGGGTTAATTACTGTTCTGTTTCTTGCTAGTGTACATTTCTCCTGTTTTTAGCCTCACTAACGTTGGAAAAAGGGTTTTAGCTCAGTTTGATCAGGAATCTAAATTAAATCTAAACTGGCCCAGCATCAGAATGGAGTATCATGAAAATTTGTCAAATATTCAAATACACGATTGATTGTAAGAAAATGTTTAAGGGTTGAAAAAAAATAAAGTTTCAGAAACGTTTTTGCGACTGCAATTAAATATCGTCTCAAAGTCCCAAGTATTTTCAAAAGCTCAAATATTTCCAATCTAAAAACGGGCAGCCGTAATTATGGCCTCATTTCTTGTTGTGATCAGATTCTGACTGTAATGATACGTAAATTTGCCGCTCATGTTGCGTCTCTGGCGGCGTTCGCAGGCTTTGCTGGTACTTGTTAAGCGGTTGGCTGGACATTTTTCATTTTAGGCAGGAAGTGTTCGGGCCTGAAGACGCTGCTTAGGGTACAGAAGCACGTCTCTGATAAAAAATATTGTTCTACTAGTCCTGCTGTAAGCAGACTTTTTTTATATGTGCTTTTGAGATGTGGAGATGTCTCACTGAGTGAGAGAGAGAGAGAGCTGTCCCTCTTAAACAGGGTTTATTTAAAAAAAACGTCAAAGTAATCAGTAGTCAGCTTCAGCATCTTATATTAACGATTGCTAGAACACTGCTGGGAAAGTTTGACCTTAATTTTTACTGACGTATTAAAAAGGTTTCCAACATTTCCACATTGAACTCTTCATGTTATCCGCTGAGACCTCTCTCACCAGAGTGAGCAGCAGGTGGGTCTCCACATGGTGCTTCCTCTACATCATCCATTCTTCCTCAGTAACCCAGGGGTTCTCTTACCGCAGCCTGGCTATGGTGCGTTTACTGATCAGTGAAAGGTTGGATTTTTCAGTGTTCTTGCCCTGAGTGGAGCATGCTAAGGTCTTTTCCGTGGCGCGATGATCCGGCCGCTGTCCTGCACTACGCATAGTTGTGCCCGTGTGTGGAGATGATGACACCCATGGTGATCAGCCATGAGTCGAATGCTGCCTACCGACGCCGACTCCTGTTTCTCTTGTTGCGTTTTGTTTTCCCGCTTCACTGAGTTAGACCGAACATTCAGCATCTGGGATTTTTCAGCTCACATACAGGGTGGATTGTAGTCTTGCTGTTATGTGGACATATCAGCAGTAATATTATGGGATGGCCGTACCTTGTGCCATCCTCTGTCACTTTTTAAAGAAAACAAAAAAGTGCCATTTGCTCTTTTATCTGGATACAAATCAGACTTTTAAAACAGGACCAAATGTTCTCTGTCTCATTGGGGATTTGCCATGGCAATCAGTTATTGCACAAAGAAGAGAAAGATAATCAATCTCAGTAGTTCATGCTGTTCAGCATAGGGGCCCCTGTTGTTGTGGCCCTTAAAACACTGTATGATGTTGTGCATTAAGAGGCCAGCCTTAGTAAACGGACCTATTTTCTCTAGTTGCACAATGTCACCATGTAAAAAATGACCTGTTTTCTAATCCTCCTCTTGTATGTCATGCTTTCCATTAGTTGTGCTTCGTATGAGTTTTTTTTAAACAAAGAAATGCTGCTGTTTGTCGAAACGCAAAAGTGCCCAAAGTCTTTTTGTGAGCCGATGGTGTGCAATAAATCGACCGTGTTGTTTCAGACTTTAATCTTGTCTTTGGAATGGTGAGTTGGATGTATAAGAAAAAAAAATCTATAAGTATATAAATATATATAAACATGCATACTGTACAAAGGAATGTATGATTATGTGTCAATCAAATGTGACTGAAGGTGTGTGACACGCCCCCATTTTGGAGCGCGTCTTTGTTTGGCGAGCAGGCGTTCGGCTCCTGGATGTTTGCATGTTCATATCGTTCTGTGATGTGACAGCGCATGTGCTGAGCTGCTGGCGAGCCTCGCCTGGGCCTTACGACTCTGATGTGAACAGCATGCCGGCTTTTATTCTGTACATTCTCCTCTGTTTTTGTTTTTTATGTGCAATGTTTTCTGAGCTCTGGATCAGTGTACACTTGATGTTGTGTACGTGCTCCTGTCCATATGGGTTAATTAACAGTAGGGAAGTCCCGTAAAATGCTCCACATCTATTTTTGGTCAATTTTGTATTCTATTTGCTGTTTTAAGGCATCTTTGGATATTCTTGTTAAATGTGAATTGGCCACTTTAGTCTTTGAGTATGAGAGGTCCTCAGTAGTCTTTTTGTGACTGTCTGCAGTGTTTGTGTATGTGTATATATATATATATATATAAAAAAATGTACAGTATATACACTCATGCTATGTTGAATATTCTTTATACAATAGACTACTTGGTTTAAACCAGTTTTTTTCTCACAGATGTCGTATTTTGCGTCTTTGATACCGTATTTCAGCCGTAGTACACTTGATGTTTCAGCTAATTCTAAACCGTGTCAAGTGTTTTAACTGGATCATGTCCCACAGTTGGCAGTGAGAAGACCCAGCAGAACAATGGTTTTTGGTCGTTTCAAATCTTTGCTATTGTTCTGGCTTTGCAGTCCTGTTGTTCTTATGAAAAGAGCTGTTTTTGAGTATAAGATGTAAATAAAATTAGCTGAGTCAGAATAAAAATCCAGTTTCCATGAAGATTTCTTTCCTTGTGTTCGTACACTTGAAATGTCCATATTTATTGGGATTTTTATTAAACAAGGCAACACAACGTAATACAGAACCAAGAAGTGGTGGATTGAATACTTTATTCAATAAAAAAAAAAAAATTTAGTTTGGCATCAGCTTACATGTTTCTACCGACTTTGCTTTTCAGAGATTCAGCCCTAAATTATACATTTTCCTGGCAGATTTAGTCATTAAATGGAAAATTAGGCCCTCAAAACACTTCAAAATATTGTAAATAAAGTTAAGTTTCAAATAAACGAACATTTTCTGGAGATAAGCTCCAAGTTGTTGGTTTAAATTGTCTCTTTAGCTTCCTCCACTGTTTCTTAATCAAAAGTAAGTTAGGATTTTAGGTAAACTGGAATATTGAAAATGATTAATTTCAGTTGATATTTTTTTTAAATCGCCTCTTCACAGCAGATATCTAAAAAAGAAAAGGAAAATCCCAATGTTAACACATACAGATTGTGATCAAATTTGAATATCATAAAACAAAAGTTTATTTATATTAGTAATTCCATTTGAAAAACAAAACTTTAACAATATATTCTTTTAGTTGCACAGACTGATGTATTTGAAATGTTTATTTCTTTTAATGAGGATTAGAACCATAGTGCTCAGTTTCTCAAAAAAATTAGAATATTGTGAAACTGGGTTGCCATACTCAAAAATCAATTTATTTATATGGCGCTAATTTACAACAGATGTTGTTTCACACTATTTACAAGAAAATCAATTCAAACACATTTTTACAAATCAGTTTGAAAAAGTTTCCAATCTAAGCAACCCCAGCAGATTCATCGAGTCACTGATTTGCAGCATTCACTCCTCTGGAATCAGCTGACAGAAACAATGGCTTGTGTTGTCGTTGACTTTACAGGAATCCCTCATACTGAGCATGCATGTAGCGACAGTGGAGAGGAAAATCTCCCCTTTAACAGGAAGAAGCAGAACCTGGCTCAGTACAAGCAGCCATCTGCCATGACCGACTGAAGATTTGAAGAGACAGAATACTAAATTGGATGCAGAGGAAACTGAAAAAAAGAGTTTATAGCAGCAGTTGTAGAGCGTCACTGGCAGCATCTAATTTTCTCCTCCAAGAAGCTGTCTCAGCTAACAGAACGCCAGATACTGAACTCAAAACACCTAAAAAAACTTTATAAGATCTCTCTGTCCAATTTCGTAGGCGACACGATAATAGTGATGGCCGCTAACGCTGACCCTTTGCACGAGAAGGGCAAGAAACAAAAGGTCATTGCTGAAGAGGTTGGCTGTTAACAGAGCTTTGTGCGCAAAAGTGTTCAAGCAATAGTGACAACTGCACCCTGGAGATGATTGTGAAATGAAACCAATTCAAAAAGTCTGAAGGAGAATCACAAAGAGGGGACTGCAGCTGGAATCAGCTTTAGGAACCACCACCCTCTGACATATGGAAGACATGCTTTAAACATGCTGTTGTGTTCCTTGTGTCAGGTTTTCTTGAACAAGGGACGGCGTCAGAAGTGTCTAAACCCTGCGCTAAAGACAAAAAGCACTGAACTGCTGCTGCTTGGTGCAAAGTTATGTCCTCTGATGAAAGTAAGCTTTTCCGTTGGAAATCAAAATCCCAAATTCTGGAGGAAATAGAGGACAGACACAATCCATGTTGTTTTAGGTCCAATGTAAAGTTTTCACATACTTTGATGGTGTTCACCACAGCTTCTTGCTGTTCACCAACTGTATGGTGATACAGACTCGGCACCAAATCTATTACTACCTGGTTTAGGACCATGTTATACCTGTTCTCAAACGGCCAGCACACTCGCCTGACCTTAACACCATAGAAACTCCATGGGGTATTGTGAAGAGGAAGAGGCGATACGCCAGACCCAACAATCCAGAGGAGCTGAAGGCAACTATCAGAGCAACCTGGGCTCTCACCTGAGCTGCGCCACGGACTAACTGACTCTGTCCAACGCCACATTGCTGCATTAATCAGGCAAAAGGAACCTCAACAAAGGTGTAGGTGCTACAAATGCTCATAATTTTCATGTTCATACCTTTCAGTTAGCCAACACTTCTACAAAGTATTTCTATGTTTCTGAGAGGCCAAATCTGGGGATTTTCATTAGTTTAATTGTGTAATAGAAGAATATGATATACAAGATTGACAGTTTGGATCATATTACTGAAATTAACCTCCATTCATCCATCATTCCATTTCCCCCCGCCTGCTGGCACCTATCTCCAGCACACATCATGCGAGACGTAAGGGTACACCTTGGACAGGGCGCCAGTCCATCATAGGACAACATGGAGACAGACAGGATAAACAGCCACTCGCACCTGAGGGCACTTTAGAGCACTCAATCAGCCAAGCAGTCATGTTACTGGACTGCGGGAGGAAGCCAAAGTACCCGGAAAGAGAACCCAAGCATGCACAGGAAAACATGCATGAAATGAACTTTTTCATTAAGTTCTAATTTTAGGACCAGCACTTGTATAGAGACAAATTATGATGATCAGAAGGAAAGATTCAAAGTTTGTTACATGCATTCCAGTTTGACTTTACTTATTAAATGATGAGGTCCTTGCATCTCAGAAAGCGCTCAGAGTAGGTTTATGGCACATATGTAATGTCAAACAGGAGCATTGTTTGTGCAACATTTCGCATAGCACGCTCCATTTCACAAGCTCAGCCAGCTGACAGGGGAAAATAAAAACTAAAAACAAGATTTAAAAAAACCATAAACCCTTTAAGCAACAGTATTAGTCTGTTCATCTAAAATAATCTGCAATTTAATGTGAAGAAGTTCTGCAGACCTGAAGGAGTTTTGGGTTTTTCGCTGTTGCTCAGTCCTTTTGGTGCATTTCAACCACCCCTATTAACACATTTTCTACAGAGCACTGCATTTCTTAACATGGGGATTGGTTGCAGTCAAAAAACTAATGAGAAATCTTTGTAATTATCAATTTTTTGTGGCGTCCTTCTTTTGCCATCTTTGGGTATGAGTGACTCTATCCTGGGCATATGTCTACTCAGCATTTTTCACTATTTTTGTGTCCTACTGATCAAGACTGGGAGACCATTTAATGCTTTTTAGGTAATAAGCAGATTAGGTTGTGACACCGTCACACCTGGAATATTTTACTTTATGTGTAGCAAAGCAATAGACTTAGTTCCACTTCCTGGAATAAGTGAGAACATTTATCGTCATAAAAACAACTTTTCATTATACCATTACTGACAACACAGCTGTCATCGCTCGTTGAAGACAATTGGAGGCTGATTATCGACACATATAACAAAAAAGAACTTCCTAGAATTTTACAGTATCTGGAGAATATCATATCTTCATTAAAATAAAACAGCGCTATCAAACTGAAAGTGTTAACAGCATCCTTACTGTAAAGCATGGTGGTGGCAGCATCATGCAGTGAGGTTTTGCAGAGGCTGCGCAACTGGTTTGAACAGTTAAGGTGAAATCAGTCGGATATAGAGAAACTCTTGACAAAAACCTGATCCAGAGTTCTGGAGGACTGCGGCAATGACCAAAAGCAGACAGCCAAGATAACAAGGCTTTAGGAGCAAAGAGCCAGCCAGAGCCCAGACTTAAATCCAGTGGAAAATCTCTAAATCTGCAGAGAAGAATGGTAGAAAGTAAAGAGATGTGATTACTTTTGCAGTTTTATGCTGTTTATAAAACAAAAAAGGGGGAAAAAAAGCCTGCAAGCTACTCATTAGGGAGTAAAGTTGAAGCCAGCATGCAAACACAGGTGGTTGAATAATACAAAATGTCGGATGGAAGCCATGATTCTGTACTCTGTACTCCAACAACACCCCCGCTCAGACAGTATATATTACCTTCATTATAAGCCCTCTGAGTAATCCATTGCTCTTACTTCATGCCTTGTAAACTTTTACTACATTGACTGAAACGTGTCTGCAGATGCATTAAGTGCTTGTTTAAATTTTTCGGTTTATCTCTTGGAAACGAACCCCAAGGCCGGTTTCAGACAAACTGGATGCAGTTACTTCTGAGGACAGTGATAATACTCCGGCGAGTCTCGTTGCCAGGAAAAATAAAACACACTGTATGACTAATACACTTGTCATACATTCCCAATCAATGGTGGGGTTGGATTTAATGGAACATTCCACATCTCCCGTCCTTGCCAGATTCATTAGTTACGAGTGTCTACAGAAAATATCCAGCTCAGAACTTCAAGAGGCGACCAAGCAAATCTGGGAAATGTTACTCTTTGTTTGTACACCTCACAACCTGCAGCCATACCTAAATTGAAGACACTTGTTGTTTTCCCAAACTTGGGGACAAGTGATGACAGCTTCTTGAAAACCGCTGATGGGGCTGATTTCTGCCTCGTTTACATCTGGGAGAAGCTCAACCAGAACAAACAAGTAAAGAAGTAAAATAAAGACATCTATTCAGCCTAATTCTGTGTCAAGTTCTGTTTAACGTCAGCGTTTCTCAGAGCTTAACTATATTTGATTCTTTTAACAATGGTGTATGCTCCCTCTGTTAGAAATGCCTTATGGGATCAACAAGCCTCTGTGTAAATCAACAGAATCCAATAGTGTTTTGCTTAGCAACCTTGTAGCAACAGTTTCTACGTACCTTGCAGAGTTGCCGATAGGTTAAGGGAGTTCAATTTTGAATGTTCATCATGGAATTCAAAGCTAGCCTGTTTCTGTAACACCTTTCAAGTCATTGTTTCAATGCTTTGAGCTTGCTTACTCATATCGCCTTTTGAAGGTCCTAACTGCGTTTGGGCGCCTTAAGGTCGACCCACCAATAAAACACCTTTGGTCAACTTTAGGAACATTCATAAATCCATAGCCACTTTGAGCTTTGGTGCGGCAGAATCTAATGCAAATGATATAATGAGCATGGTGCAACACCAACTTTGGTTGCATTTTAAGCATTGGACAGTCTATGAGAGGATCACTGCAGTAGATTTTAGCTTTTTGTAGACTCCCCCACACGGAACTGCTGTGTCTGCATTATCTCCATGAATCCCAGTTTGGCTTGGACTGTGCAGGCTCTGTTTACTGATCCTGGTGCGCTGAACAAACAGCATGAGTCCTGGTTTGGGAACCTCAGGGTGTCATCTCTGCGTTGCAGCAGCTTGTGTGTCTGTTTAAGTTGTCAAGTATGACCTTCATCATGTACAGGAGTAATTTGCAACAGAATATAAAGCAGCTAGGGAAAAACAGATCATCTGAAGCTGGGTATACACGTCCTAACTTAGAAAGTTGTCACATTTCTTTAAAATGAAAGACTGCTTTATGTTTCACACCTGAAAGACTGGGGATCACACTCTTAAATTGACCCACTACGGAATCAAACAAATGCATGATTTATCGGACATACTTAAGAAACTAAGCAAATAAAAGCCTAATGGAAGTTTTCGCAACATTGGCAGATTAAAGTGACAAACGATGGTGTGTCTTACCATTCTGTATCATTGGAATGACTGCAACCGAGGTCAGATCGGGTCAGTTCCCCTCACACACTTGAAGGGTCAAATCGACTCTCAGACTCACTTGTCAACTAGTGCAGACGTTCCTTAAATGGGAATTGAAGGTAAAATCATGTAGTGTGTCACCAGTTTAACTCAACTGTTAAAAGGTGGAAGGCAGAGGAAATTTAAACAATCCCTTCAGATAATTTGTGTGCTTTTTAAACCATCAAAGAAGGATAATTAATATAAGATAATTTCAGAAAGTCCAAATGTAAAATTTAAGGGTATCTTTTAGACTGAATACATTTCTTAAGGCACATTAGAAAAGTTTAGATAAAGATACTTCGAAAAATGAAATGATTTGGTTAATTAATGCTGAGCTGAGCAAGAGGCACCACCTGGCCTCAGACATTCTGGCTCCAGGTCCAAACTTGCTTCCAACTGTTTTTCAGTGTGTTTTTTGAGATGCGTATGGCTGCAAGGTCGGATGTAGGCCACACACAAAGCGGAAATGATCATGATGAAAAGAAAAATGACTGCACATGTTAAAGAGACCTTTGGCAGCATATTTTGTTATGGAGCCTCTGGCAGAAGGTGCAGTACTGGAACCAGCTGTTCAGCAACCTCCCACTGCTACAATCCCTCAGCGAGTCACTGTTGAACATTTGGCCAGATATTACACAGCAGTCATTTGCCCTTAGGCTGACTGACAGAAGCAAGGCTGCCCCTGACCACCAACAGCAGGCAAGGTGGGTAAAGTGTCCACACACACAACGCCAAATTAATGAGCCACTACCTCCCCATTTCTGTCATTACTGGCTTTCCACAGAATTGCTTAAAGGGTAAAATATGCATAAATGTAATAAGACACTGTCGATCCAAAAATCCCCTGATGCTTACAGCTTCTTTTTTTTGCCATGATAGTCATTTGTTTATTTCATGTTAAAGGTGAGAAAGTGTCCCTGGCAGGAACTCCTCTATGCCATGGTTTTATTTTCCACTTTGTGAGACCACGGTTTGTATCGAGAAATATAAAAGCTTACAGTTATTGTTTACTAAATCAAACTGGCAAAACTTTCTTTCACAAATGTAATTGCTTCAGATTTTGAGACCTAATCTGTTCACTTCTGTCCTCAGACTAGGGGTATATTTTCTAATAACTATCATTTCAGGCAGTTACATAATCAAAGAAATCTAAATAAGTAATGCGAGTCTCTTGTTAAGCATGCTGTCTAGCAGTAGTTCATTAATTCTAACTGAGTACTCGGAAAATGGTATTTTTTCCCTAAGAAATAAATGATTTAGCTGAAAGTAGAACTGATTTACCAAAGCCTAAACTGTCCGATTTCAGAATGCCGCCTGAAGGCATGGCAGAAACTTTGAAGAACAGATTTTGCTTTTTTTTTATAAAATTTTTTTTTTTTTAAAGCTGATCTGGACACTTTGTGGAAAATGACTCATATAGGGATGCTGTAATATTTAATTTAGTAATTTTTTTGAATATGTCTTTGCAGACAAGAATTGGAAAACCTAATAAAAGTGATGTCTGCTGATATAAAAGCTTCAGGTAACACATAAAAGCTTCAGGTAACACATACTACTTTAAGTAGGCTAAAAAAAATACCCAAGTCCAAAACTTGTACTATGATTTTGTACAGAGCAGGCTGTTGTTTTAAAAAAGAAGCTATTCTGCATCCAACATTCTGCAAATGACTATGATGGTCATTACAAACAACCAGAAATCCACCATTTTACAGTTTAACATACTTTTCACAGATGGACAACCTATAACAGTTTCCAAACTTTCCAGACCTAACTCACCTGAAAATTTCCCCCAAGGTAAGATTGCAAAGAGGTACATCAGGATCTAAAGTCCAAAAGCTACATCTTAAACACTGCAGGGTTTAGTTTTAATGTTAAAGATCCTATCTGTACAACAAAGACTAAGATTCTGTAAAAGCATATAAAAGAGCAGCTTCGGTCTCTAAAGTTGCATTTGAATAAATGACCGAAACATCTACACCAAAGTAGACGTTTTAGGCCACGAAACATAAAACAAATGGCACACTAGCATAAACAAACATACCAACTGTCAAATGCGCTTCTTTTGCCCCCCACATGGGGACTTTTTGTCAGGGTGCTGCTCTGTATGTGTGTGTCAGTGTATGTGCTTGAAGACTTTTACTGTCAGATGGTCTCTTGTAAGCCCTGATTAATAATGTTCTGTGCAATTTTCATTTTGCGTTCAGTCTTATCCAAGTCCATAGAATCAACAAAACATGTTTTTTAGTTGTCCTCTAGGGCATCCCAGAAAACAAGCTTTTTCTGAAAGCCAGACTAAATCCAGGATTCAGTGCCAGTCTGTTAACCTAACCGGTAATTCTAATCTATTATTTTTCTTTAAAAAAAAAGCTTCTCAAGAATATATCCCTTTGTGTTAGTAAGTTTTCCCTGTGCATTCCTCTGTACAATGTAGAGTTTGTTATGAGAAACTTCTCTTTGACATTCAATCCATTCTCAAGTATGTCTCATCCTGTCTACTCTTAATCCATTTAGACCCCAGGCCAGGACTCTCCTGCTGCAACTTCTTTCTTTGTGGATCTCAGCCTCTTGGCTTTTGGTTCAGCCCCTTGTCACCTATACTTATTTGTCCTTCCCCCCTTGAGCTCTAGTTTTGACCTTTAAATCAGATAGTTTCCATACCTACCAAGCTTACTAACGTATTTGTATTTCACTTAGTTCTACTTACTTACTTATTTTTCCTCCACAGCAAGCCTCCACTCACTCTCTGAAAGCCCCTACTCACTCCCTGAAACATGTTCCATAGTTATCAATAAATTCCGATTGAATCATAGTCTCTAAGAGGTTTCGTGTTTGTGATAGACTGGACTCAACTGACACAAACTCACTTCACTAAGTGATCCTCCAAGCTGGGTTTTCTCCTTGGCTAACATTTCAGCTCTACCATGAACTGCCTGAAAACCACCACGAAACCTTGGATGCAAAATGCTGTAACCACTCTCTGCATTGACACCTACTTCTCACCCTTCTTGTTAGTTGAAGTCTCCAAACCGGTCCCTTTGGGGAGATGAGACAAAGAGCAATGCATATTTTTTCTTTTTTTTGTTCCTTTTCTCCCCTCCCTGGACGCTTCTTTGTTGGCCGGTGGGTGGTCTCTTGGGTCAGTCGTGGCTTTCGGGGGGCGGTCATGGCTTCCCTGTGTCGGGCGGGCCATGACCACTCCTGCCCCTTGGTGGATGCTAGGAGTTGGGGGCTCCTTTTTAGACCATTTGGTTCCATCATCCGGGGGAAGCACCTCTGATTCGGGGTCCTATATATCCCAACTCCCTCTTCCTCTCTGGCTTCAATCTACAACACTCATCCAGACATTTAGGGTCTTTGGGGGGGGATGTGTGATTCCAGGGTGATGGGTTGAAGTGGGCCTTTGCCGCACATACATATCACACAATTACACCACACACAGGGCTGTTGGGGGCAGGGATGTGTCCTGCAGCTGGAGAGCGGGGATTTCTCGCAGCTCCTGACATCTCCTGACACTGACATATCTTGGTTGGGGTTGGGCTGGGGAGGAGCTCCACTGCTTGCAGTGTCATGCTTCCCTCCATGTCCCCTCCCCTACCATTTTAACGACATCCTAGTACTCAACATTGTGGAGCCAGAGGGGGAAGGTCAGTGGGAGTGCTTCTTGTACCAGGGACCACCCACTCCTCTGGACCAGAGGTTATCCTTTTGTGAATGAGTGTGTTAGTAAGTGAGTAATCTGAGTAAGTGAGTATGATTTTGTATGAATGTGGTTGGAGCTGGGTCTGGGCTGGGTATCCTCTGGCCTTCCACTGCTATTCCCATATGGGGGGATTTGCTCTGCACCCCTCCCTGCCCCTTCTCGCTGCTGCACTCGCCTGCGGCCAGACTGGGCCTTGGGGCGCAGTGCTGGGGGCTCTGGAGCATGTACTGGTCCATCCAGGCTGGCTGTCTGGTGTTGCCCATCCTTCTCAGGTGTAGGGCCTTGGGGGCTCTACTCCACGGCTGCAGGGGCTCATTTTAGTGTCCTTTGCTGTCCTCTGGGTGGATGTGTGATGTTCTTGTGGTGGGCTGTCTGGTCTCTGTGGTCTCAGGTTGCCCCTTGTGGTCCCTTTGGGCTCCTGGAGGGGCGTGGCAGTGGCACTCAATACCCTTTGCTGAGCATTATTCATGTTAGACCTTCGTCACAATTCCTGCATTCTCACATGCAAGACCACAATATGTAAACTGTGCTGATTTGTGGACTAATACCATCGAATTTCCCACTTTTTTTCCTCTTACTGCATATATTGGTGTCTATGTTGTCTGCTAGTTATGTCTTCACATTAGCAATAATGTCCTCACAGTTTCCGCATGGATTCTTCAGGAGCAATTCGGGAGCGGCTGGTTGTCAGTTGTTTTTTTTGTCTGCTATTGTATGTTCCTTGTGTGTTGATTTTGGTTTTGTATATGCTACTCCCTTTAAAAATGAAATCTGTTAAGCACAACTATGGCAGCCAAAAACCCATTCTACTAGCCATAATGCTGAACAGGACGGGGGGGTCGGGGTGCATCCTAATGCTTTTTCTGATCTCGTCTCCAGCTAAAGCTGTTAGATTTTCCACAAGGTTTAAGAATGTTTTCTCATGACCTCTAAGACGGGATGACGCTACCTGAAAAAGGATTATGTATTAGGCAAGATTAGTAGATTAACACAATTTGTCACAATTTGCTGAACGCTGGTAATGGTTACTGGGTTTTGGTCTAGGAGGGCTAGTACAAAGGGAGCCTGGTAATGGCATGTAAAAGTGGTATGAGTTTAAAGGTTTAAGTTCCATTAGACTGGCCACCATGTTGCTTAAAGTCTTTTATTGAAAAGTTAGTTTCTTGACTGTTTGTCTTTGGGCTAGATGATTGCCCTGACCTCCATTGGTGCTCATTCTTGTCAGTCATTATTTTTGTGACTTTGCTAATGATCTGCTCATCAGTGACGTTTCCATTCAGCGTGAGGGGTCTTAGCATCTGTCTGTGTTGGCCTCTTGACTGAAAAGTTATTTTTGTTTTAGTTCAATTATCCGATACAAAAAAAAGGACTTATTCTTGTTCGCTTTGCCTAGCACAATTTAAAACTTAATTAATATTTTATTCATTCTTTTTCGTGATCAAGCTATCCTACAATAAAATGCCAAGACAGGACTTTTCAAATAGATGAATCCCACACAAAGTCCAAACACGTAACAAATGCAAGTAGCTTGTTAAAGTTTTAGAAGAAATGTCGACTAGGTCTGTGTCTGAAGCTGGAGTATCCTGAAGTTTTTTTCTATTGCAGCATATATGCAAAATGAATAAATGATTGATGTAGTCATATAAATTTTGATGGTATTTTGATGGTACTTGGCGGCACTTTATTTAACTTTATATAGTAAAATAAACATAAAGTTAATAAAAAATGTACCTTTAAGAATTGAAAGGGCCAACATCCCTTCAATCAGAATCGTGTTAATTTGTTGTTTTAAGTTTACAGTGTTAAACCAAAGCTCATAAGATTGTGAGATAATTTTTAGGATGTTGAGAGAAGAAAGCTAACCTATCTTATAACAGCATTACAGTTCATTGACAAGTCTAGATACAACACCCTTTATAAGGAGCACAGGATTCTTATTGGTTGTACTTTTCGGAAGAGATGAAATATAACTGTTGCTAACATACTAAATTATTAATCAGACTTTTCAACTTTAATGTGTAGATAGAGGAAATGAAAAAGTAAATTTGAAACATACATTGAAGACCCTGAGACTGGAGCTGTGAGGGCAGCAATATTCTTATTCTCAGGGATCCCTTTAAGGAAATATACATATATAAAATGTTCTATAATAATAAATAACAATCTTCAAATGCTGAAATTTGCAGTTCTCCATCATCTGAATGCAACTTTAAAACAAACTTTAGTGTTTCCATAAGTAAAGCTAAAGCATATGCAAAAAGGCTGAAATATCACCAAACTAAACTCTAAACAACAAGGAGAGGTGATGTGCCACAACGTGTTTATCAGCATTTGACTGTTTAACAGATTAAAATCATTTACATTCACAAAATTCTAAACAACCTCTACTGGTATACCAATAATTTTTGTCAGAGTCACAAATTATCAGTTTCCTCTGTTGAGAGTTAATATTGAATTCAGACAGTGATCAGTTATGTGATCAGACCGAATTCTGTGATGATTCTAAAGAAAAGATGAATAATGATTAAATAATTAAATATTGTTCTTACAGTCAAACACTTTTTATTATTAAAAAGCATTCACTATGCTGATAGTCATTTACAAAAACCCAAACTCAGACTAATCTGCTTGGAAATATCTGAATATTAAATTATTTTACCAATACAATAAAATAAAAAACCCATGGGACGATATGTTTTGAAGATTTAATAAAGTTTTGTATATAATATTGCAAATTTTATACTTTTTTTTCCTTTTCGAACATTACTTTAGTCCATATTCCATGTGCTGAAACTCTACTTTTAAATCTCTTCAACCAATTGAAGTGTTATAATCTAAAATAGTATTCTTAAATAATCACTTAATAATGTTTCTAGTAGCAACATGGCTGCTGAAATAATTACATTTTTAAAATTGGTGGGAGAATTATGATGATGGAAAACAAGGATAAGAGAGTTTGGAAATGTTGAGCTAATCAGCATTAATATAGTCATGGAATGAAACAAAAACAACATTGCGGTTCCAGGTTTTCCAAAAAGTGAAGAAAGTGAAGAGCAGTTTGCAGCAGTAATATTTCTAAACTCTGTGTTTATTTCTAACTTGTGTTAATACTCCCCACTTCTTTATAACTTGTGATAATAGATGTTATGCTTAGATATTAAACTAAAGGTAAGATTTGGGCTCATATTTGTAATATTCATGTGTATAAAATATTTTAAAACACCTGGGCATTTGTTAGATTGTCTCAATGGAAGAGGAGTATCCAGACTAATTTGAAAAAATAGTTCTGTGTTTGGGTGGGCTGGGTTTGGTAGCTCCCAATCCTAAAAACAGAAAATATGTAACTGTACCATTACTTTTGTGTTGAAATTCATAGCTTTTGAAACAAAGTTTATATTGGTTTTATTTGTTTAATATATCAAATGCCTTACATTTTGATTATGTCATTTGTGATAAAATAAGTACCAGACCAAAATATCATTATGAAAATCGCTTTTTTTTAATTCTAACCTGGGGTCCTTCAATATGTTTACATTTCTTCCCTGTATTTTTATGGGTTCTCTCAGGGTACTCTGGCTTCCTCCAAGTTAAATGTCTGATAACCGATCTCTCTAAACTGGTGTGTGTGTGTGTGTGTGTGTGTGTGTGTGTGTGTGTGTGTGTGTGTGTGTGTGGATGGTTAAATGTTTTGTATGTATTAATGTCGCCCTGCAATGGACTAGCAAACTGGCGGTGTACCCAGCTCTCACTCTAATTTTTATTTTAGGTTGCCATTTTATCAATATTAACAATTTTGATACATAGAAGTAAGGAACTTTTTGTTAATTAATGCTAGTTAGATGTCAAAATATATACTTGATATTTCAGGAGTTCATTTGAGGAGAAAAACATTTTGTGCAAATTGTTACGAGTAATTCTTATAATGAATTCATAAGGTTTTGAGCTGTTTATGAGCAGAAAGACCACTCAGTAAATACAAAGCCATTGCATCAAAAGAATCATCATATCCGGACTGCAGTTTACAAATGCACACAAGGACAAAGAGCTTCATCTTTGGAAACCTGGTCTGTAGTGGCCATAACGACCATTGTTGCATAATTTGCTGTTATTTCAACTGTTAAGGTTCTTGTTTTCCCTTCATAGAAGCCACTCCTGGTATTGGATTATATTAGCTGCATTATCTAACTGGAGAGGGATATCAGCTGAGATGATGTTTCAAACAAATCAACGTTCCGGTTTACCTGCTATTAACGTTTCTGTTATACAGAAACGACTCTTACAGCTTTTGCTCTTTTTTTTGTGTGTATCTTCCGTTTCTTTTCAAGCCACAGGTTGTTCATGGTTGTACTGACGTTTCTTCGTGTAAAAGGGGGAGTTTTTCCTTTCCACTGTTACTACATTTTTATTTGATTAAATATATACACGGCTTGTTTCTTAAAATTTATTCTAATTACTGAAAGTGCTGTTTAGTTTTAATCAGTAGCGTTGCCCCTTACCATAATCTAACTCAGTTTACAGCAATGTTCTTGAATCTAAGCACAAGATTTACTTCATGAGGCCATCCATAGGTATTCACATAAGCTGGATTTATTGGGACTGATGTCTGTTATCTTGGTATGAAACTATTTCCCTACATTAACTATTATGCTCTGTGAAGCAAAAGTTTAAAATCAAAGCCTATTTATTGAGCTGTGGCATTAACCTCATGGAAAACAGCACACGTGTGTGACTGAGTTTGTGGATGTTTAGCAGGATCTTTTCCTTGCTCCCTGGTTGAATAACTATATAGTGTAGTCCTCTAGAGTGTTTCCACATGTTGTCTAATCCCGACACACTGTCTGCCTGACTGCTACTTCATTTCATGCTCCACATAGTCCGAGTTCACATGGTCAAAGGCATCAGCATTTCAGTAAATGCTGGGCTGGCATCTTATAGCTGCATAACGTCATATGTGTCAGTTACTGTTTCAGCAGCGTGCACATAGTCAGCTCTAAAATGATGAACTAGTGCTTAAGTTCTGCTTTGATGACTCTGTGTGTTCATTTACAAAAGTGTCACCAGGCGTTTACCAGATCTCTTCTTCATGAATACAGACAAAATAGTTCTGCAGGCAAAATAAATCTTTGGCATCATCTCAGCCAGAGTTTAGTTTTGAATGTAGTGTTAAACTTACTGGACTTAAGGTTTCTCTAAATGTTACAGTAAAATAGCCAAAGGTTATCTCTTATTGCTGTTTTTTCTTAAAAACAAACTTTTAATATTGTGTATATCATTATATATTTTTTTAATATTTTTTCTTGGAAACAAGAACCTTAACATTTTTTTTATATAATATATAATTATGTCATTTGGTGTCAATAGTGTTAAGTTCACTACCATAAAGGGCAAAGCAATAACTTTTATTTAGCTGCCAGTAGGACAGTCAGTGTTACTTACTTTGATCCAAGACAAACAAAAAATAGGACAAAATTTCAACTATCCTTATATCCCCACATGGCATCTTTATTTTTCTTCTGTCTTTCTCAGCACTCCAGTTAACTTGTGTGTTTCTTGATAAACCGTTTCCATTATGATTTAATTCAGTTTATTTACATAGCATCAATCACAATACATGTAATCTCATGGCACATTACAAAAAAGCTAATTCAGTCCTATAGTGCAGACATACTCCGAGTCAATTACAGTATATGCATTCAAATGAATCCTAGTTACAACCAATGCTTTCAAGTTCAGCATTATATTCAGATTTGTTAAATTGACAGAATGCATAAAGTCAAAGACGTGCTTCAATAAACCAATGATGGGAAGCTAGAATATAAGAACTGTGGTCTTTGCATTTATTTTTTTAACAGTCTTCCTAATAGTAAAGAGTTACAATAGTCCAGTTTTAAATGCATAAATGCATAATGTAGTGGAAAAATAGAACTTTAAATAAGACAAACAAGCGAGTGCCACATAAAATATATAGCTCCACTCAATAATTAAACCAACTATCTTCAAGGATTTTAGATAAGAAAAAAAGATTAGATATAGGTCTTTAATCAATTAAGTTAGTCTGATTGGGGTTTCAGTAGCTGTAATGTAATGTAAAAACTATGAAATGTATATTGGTACTTGTAATTTAAACAACAGTTATCAAGAGACAAGTAAAGGTAATAATTTATACAAACGTGTCTTAAAATAAAAATAAAAACCATGAAAGTATAAACGTAACTTTTTATCGTTAGGATGAATAATTTTTTAAGCAACTTTTATTAAGAGTTGCTGTGTGAAAAACATACGTTTTAAAACGAGTTGCTAAATTTAGGCATGTGTGCTGTCATCTGTAAGCATCTATTTTCAAACACCTCCAGTCTTTTCTGCACGAGCACTTATGTTTCAGAGCAGTGCTGATAATTATGAAGATCTATTTTATGGTCTTCTACGTTGAATTCTGGCAGCATATTCTATTGGTTTAACAATAGTTAGTCTGTGATATACTTTTTGAATGCTTCAGGAAAATCTAGTTTCCAGTACTCCCATAACCTACGGTGAGCTCTGAAACATCTACAGTTGTTTTCACCTGCCTAGCTTTTTCTAGTTCTTCCCTAAACTACAGGTATTTCTCCCATTTCTCTATTTTCCAGATGTTTCTATCATTTGGGATGTCACATCGATTACAACGACTGTCCTCTTCTGCTTATCAATGATCCACAATGTCTGGTTGGTTGGCCATTAACATTTTGTCTGTTTTTATTCCATAAGTCCCACAAGATCCTAGCTCTGTAATTCTCCACAACCTTGGGAGATGACACCTACCTTGACCCGGGGGTCTCCAGTTCATATTCTGCACTGATGTTTCTTTACACTATACCAGTAATTTGCTTATGCTCAATGGCTGCTATTGTCGTGGCATGACCATTGCTTCTATGCTTTCTTACAATCATATCTGCTCTAGCCTTGGGTAGGACTTGATCATATCAGCCGAATAAGCTATCTGTGAATGGGTTTTTCCTCTCATGATTGGTCCTTCAATTCCTTATCTTCCAGCTTCTATTATCAAGACATTCACAGCACACGTTGCTGATCCAGTCTGCTGCAAATCAATATATCTCATCAATGTATCTTTCCTACCTGCATTTAATCAAGCCTCATCACGTCTAACTGCTAAGCTAACAATTTATACAGCGCTCTGACAGACAGACAATGTCAGATTATCGAAAGCCTTGTGTGACCAAATGCTCAAAATCACTTCCTTGCTTGACCTACTGATAAAGATCACCTTTTTCCACAACTGACTTGAATTTCTTGCCTTGCTCAAATTAGACAGCTTGACTGGCTTTCCTCAACCCTGTTTATACCTCTTTACTTGGGTTTGTTAGCCTAACTTTTTTCTTCATGTGTCGGAACTAGTTTTTTTGCATCAACTGCCAATTAGCATCTAAACCTGCTCCCACAGTTTTGACCCAGTTTCTCTTCCCTGACCACCAAGCCCTGGCTATCCTTCTTGTAAATAAATCATCACCTTCCAACTGCCATCTCCATCTAAGCTTTTGGCTCCATCCATATCTGTACATTGAATCAGCAGACATATTTGTGCTTGCTGTTCATGATGATGTTAAGGAAAAACTCGCCACCAGAGATTACTCCGGGATCTTTTGGGGAGATCATAAGCCTTTCTTTCGCTTATAGATGAACCAATTATTCTTTCGCCCGTGTTACGACCTTTGAACTAGAACCCATACAATAGGGCAAAACTAAACTGGACTTAGTTTGCTGAGGAACTTTCAAAAATATCTTTATATCTGTTTTTAGCGTGAAGGCAAAGGTCAAAGAATATATTGAGTGTTGACTATAACATAGGAGAACTTTCAAAATTACCAATGCTATCGTCCTTCTCTTCTAACTCCTGCCATCTCAAACACCTCATTCTGCTGGAGCTCACCTTGACACCCTCAGCAACTCCGTCCTCCTGTCCTCAATATCACTAACGCTGCTCTCTCCAGATTTAGATGATCCCTCAGCAATTATGAACAATTTATTCACATCAACTGCTGCTCTTCCTTCATTTGTCCCCCAGGGTTCAGTACTTGGTCCTCTCTGCTTCAGTCTCTACATCCTCCACTCTGCAATATAATAGTCATTGTCTACATTTTCATCGTTATGCTGATGACCATTGCATGCATAAACCCAAACTTATGGCGTTGTGTTGTCTTTGTGTTGCTGTAATTTCCTCCAGCAGTTCCCAAGTACCATCTGAGGGGGCATGCAGGTGAGCTGCTGCTCTCCTGCTGCTCTGTGCTGCTGTGTATGAGGGACCATCATCCCCAGGTATGTGCAATCACACACCTACAGTCCATGGAGAATACCAGCAGAAGATGAGTTGGATGCCAATTCTTCAGAGCCTGTTTATGAATTTGTTGATGGTAGTGCCCTCCGAAGATGATAGTTGTGGCATTTTACCATATTTTAAGTTCCTGAATGATTATTTGTTTGTTTCCTTCTAGTGTTTCCACGGTGAAAGATACTACAGGACTCCTTCTGAGAGAGTGAAGATCCACAATCTACAGCCAAATCATAAGACGCCTGGACAAGAACCCAAACTGGTAACCGCTCCTCTTTGTCTGACTCTGTACACCTGTTCCGCCCTCAGACACGGAGCACAGGCATACAATGTTCTTAGTGCACTCCACAGATTACAACCATGGAGCAACCTCTGCCTTCACAACCTCTGCCTTCACAACCCCGGATCCCATTTATCTCCCCCTCCATCCTCAAAGTAAGCAGTTTCTCTGATTTTAGCTTCTCCTTCATCATCTTCCTCCACCAGCAAACCCTGTTCCCTCTAACATAATTTTTCTTGGCTTGAACGGTTACATTACGTAATGCCATTAAACAACTTGAACCTGAACTGTTGTCTCCTGTTTGTTTCTTGCATGTGGGTTTGGGGTTTAAAGCAGAACATGACATACTCCAATTTAAAAACTGACAAAATTCACATAACCCTTATCAGTTTCAAACCTTTCCACTAATTCCATTCACTTCCTTCTCCGTTTTGACAACATCACCCTCACCCCATCCCCCAACCTGACCCTCACATTTGAACATGTTAAACACATAACGGGGACTGCGCTCTGTCATTTAAAAAACATAGCTTTACTCCTTTCATCTCTCACTTCCTCACCTGCTGAAACCCTTCTTCATACTTTTTTCTTGTCCAGACTCCACTACTGCAATAGCATTCTTTACGGTTTACCTTCCAAAACACTCAACAAAAGACTCTGCTGCAGGTCTCCTCACCCATAACTTCTTCTGCAAACACATCATCCCCATCCTGCAGAACCTCCACTAACTCCCTATCACTCAATGCATTTAATTCCAACATTATATCACATTTAAATCCTTCTATAACCTGGCCCCTCCATGTCTCTCTGACTTTCACCATCACCACACTGTGTCACACTGTTCTGTGGAAACACTTCAAGTTTTAGTCCGCGAGGCAGAGACCCTGTCTACTTTAAAAGCTAGGCTTAAAACCTTCCTGTTTAAAAAAATATATAATTAGGAAGAGGTGGAGAAGACAGTCTATTCCAGTTGGGGGAAGAACTGAATCTAGACAGACTGTTCTACTTTGCTCTACCTTCTTCATTTCTCACTCTACAATGCTCTACCTTCTTCATTTCTCACTCTACAATCAGACATGAAGACATGGTTATTTAAGTTATTTCTATAGTTCTGCTGCTATAGGCTTAGACTGCTGGAGGATAATCTGACCACTTCTCTCTCTGCTACTTTCTTCCTTTGTCCAATCTACTTAGTTACCGTTATTTCAACCTTGTTAACCTTTTGTTTTCTTTTAGTGTTCTTCTCTCCATAGTAACCACACCTGGCCTGGCGTTCTGTTAGCTGAGACAGCTTCTTGCAGGAGAACATGGGCTGAGATGCTGCCAGTGACGCTCTACAACTGCTGCAATAAATTAATTTTTTTCAGTATCCTCTGCATCTATTTGAGTTTTTAGATGATTTGGATCAAGGTAACTGCTTCAGGGAGACTGCTTGTGGGGGAACTAGGAACTGGGTGGAAAGACACAGGGTTAATGATAGGAAACCAATGCTGATTGAGACTGATCAGAAGCAAACTTTTGTGGATAGTAAATGGTGAAGTTATGGGGAGGTAAGTGGGATTCGGGGTTGTGAAGGCGGACGAAGCGTGATGGTTGAGATCCAGCAAGGAACACATAGAGAGCTGGAGGTCCAATAGCACAGCGGAGCATGTCGGAGGAGCGGTTACCAGCCAGGGATACTTGTCAGGAGAGAATTATTGTTCAGAGGCGAATCCTATCGTCTGACTCTAGATAAGGGAACAGACACCAGATAACTCAGGGCACAAGAAAACAGCGAGTGCAACAAAACCGCATCACTGAGGCGCTTGATGTTACCACCGGCTTGGATAGTGATCAGGCACTGAAGCACTGGCAACCAGCTCCTCTTATACTGCTCCAGCTCCTCATGGAATGCAGGTGCGTGATTGGATGCACCTGTGAATGATGAGCCCTCAGCCGCAGCAGCACAGAGCTGCTGCTAACCTGGAATGCCTCCCAAGGTAGAATCTGGTACTGGAGGAACAGAGTTACCAGGACAAAAAACATAACCCCATTTCCCTTACATAAAATAATAACTGAATTTAATTAAATTCTGCCACACCATAGAATGGCTTCAATAGGCCATAAGTATTCACCAACGTAAAAGTTAATACAAAATAATTTAATATAATTATTGTGAAATACCAATAAGACAATTTTAGGAGGATGTTGGTGTTTTACCAACACATAACCAAACTTTTTTCAGCTTTGCCCTTCACTGACATGCACACACTTGCTGCAAACATTTTGTCAGGTGTAAAAAAAATTGGTATTTTAGGCATATTAGTGAATTAGTTTCCCTCAGTTTCCCTTAAAAACAAATGTTTCTTTGTGTTCTGTTGTTGTATCCTTTACACTCTGCTTTTAACCTAATGTCTGGTTTGAACTATCTCTTTTGCTTTTTAGAAAGTGAAACTGCTTACATAAAAAAACATTTCAAACTGAACCACACTTCTGCAACCTAGTCCTCTTTTTTGGCAGGCAAGAGATAGAAAAGGCGGTTACAGTTAATTATCTATTATTCCACTCTGAGCCACCAAGCAAGGTTGTGAGGGTGCTTTGATCACACAGTTTTGGAAAATAGAAAAAAAGTATGTGAAGAACATCAGCTCACAACAAATCTGTATAAAGTATGGGATCTCTGATGTCGGGGACTTTGCTGCCTGTGTAATACAGTTGTTTTTCCATTATGTTCTTTGGAAAACGATGGTACTGAAAAATGTGGATGACATCAGTGACTGTGAGCGTTCAGTATTAGCAGAATACATCATGATATGTTTCTAAAACAGGATCAAAGATTGCTTAACTCACTGGAGGGGTCCTGGTTATGTTTGTCTGTGATCAGCACTGTTTTCTTAGTGAAAATATGGGTAAGATACAAAAACTAATGACTCACAGCTGAGCTATTCACTTATTTCCAAGCAAGAATTATTATTGCAACAGTGCTGGGATGAAGCTGCTGGCTGCTCCGCACCCAGATCACACTTGTACCGCAATGTTTTTGACTGTTGCTAAGGCCACTATCTCTGTCTGGCAGGGAATCTCACATCCATCTCAGCTTCCATCGTAATTTGCCCAGAGATCTTATTGTTTCTGCAAAGAGAGTTTTTCCAACACAAGAATGAAAAATCTGTTTATTTATATTGCGCCAATTTACAACAGATGTCGTCTCAAGGCACTTTACAAAAGAATCACTTAATATCATCGATACATCATTACAAATCAGTTGAAAATGTTTCCAATATAAGGAACCCCGGCAGATCACATCGAGTCATTGAGTGTGTATGACAGAGCCAGGAGCTGTTTTACGCTAACATTTGTTTTATTCTCTGATGCATTTAGTTACTCTGGCAAAACATAATTCACTTAAGCGAAGAAAGAAGACTTTTTAAAATGACAGGTCTGTGACATAGGGCACGTGCAGCCCAAACTGAAGACATGCTTTCACTTTTTCCTTCATTAGCTCATGTCTGCAATGGCTGCATTGAGCAGAATGAAGAGGAAGAAGGTTCAAATTCATATCAGACAAAAAGGACCAATGTTTGGAGAGCACAAGGGATTTCTTAAATTGACGTACCGTGATTTCCAACCCACCAACCAACCATCAGAAAAAGCTCTGCTAGAGATTTTTCCATTCTTTCATTTCAAAGTCTTTCCATTGCATTTGTGGAAAGTCGTGGAAAAGTGGACCTGACAGCAGTAACAGTAAAAAGTCTGTGACACCTGTGACATTTTCCAGTGGTCCTGGTGTAGGCCAGCACATGTGGCCAGCCTGCTGGAACCAGGACCTACATTAGAGTTTCGGGGAACAAGGAGAGAAATTTTTCATCTTGAGACTGGAGAAGAACCTCTGACAAGTGGCAATGCAAACTCCACATATGGTTAAGTGCAAAAAAGTATTTTCTCGCACACTAACCAGACGTTTCCCAAATAATTTATTTAGAAGAAACATACGATTTCAGACATATAATATAAAAGACTAAAAAATAGAATATTTTTATTTGAAATGCATGCTGTAAATATTTACAAAAGTTTCACTGAACATTTAATGGTTTCATGGAGACACCACAAAAGTTCTGGAAACTGTTTTTATACGGTATCTGCTATCGACTATCATTTACCTAAAGACTCAAGTTAAGAACCTAAGTGGATTTCTACCAACATTAGAAAATCCAGTCTAATATATTCAGGACTCCATTAGACCACTGGGATGAAATCACCTCTAACTTCTGCTGGTTCCAACCCAACCATGAGGTCTATTGCTGCCTGTTCCAACCATAGAAAAGATAAAAAAGAAGGCAACTTGTGGTCTGAGTCTGACTAGGAGTTTGTTGTGATACTCCAGTATTAAGCTAAATATAGAAATTTGTATTAATATCAATGATGTTTAATTTTGGTGTATTAACCGGATGAACCAGTGGGAATTTTACAAAAAAACGTATTCTTCCCTCAGCACGTCTTAATGAACTATTCATCTACTGTATTATTTTAACACAATGCTGCTACATTTTTTAATGCCAAGCTCTGGTCACTGAACTCACATATATTCTGTTTACTTTGGGCTGTAAAATTTGTTTTAGTGCAATTGTTTCAACAATGCACAAAAAATCTTAACTTGAGAGGAAATAATTATTATTTTTTCTTACACTGAATCTAATGCATTTCAAACCCAAATAAATTACTTCAGTTAGTCATACGCGTTGAAAATGTAAAAAATTGATAAATTAATTTAGTAAATTTAATTTTATGCAATTTCTTCTAACCAACTAAGTGTCATAATGTGTGTTTGGTTTAGTTCTGTTTTCTTCCTGTGTCTCGTCACTCCGCCTTCATTCACAGCTGTCAGCAATATTCACTCATCTCCTCCACCAATCACACCTCGGTTCCACAATATTTAAGTCACATGCAATCATGCACTCACCGCTGGATCGTCTGTTGTAGTTCCCCGTTGTTTCTAGCCTTGCCTTCTCGTCTCTCCTCGCTATCCCTCGTTGCCTCTAGCCTTGCCTTCCGTCTCTCCACGTTATCCCTCGTTGCCTCTAGCCTTGCCCTCCCGTCTCTCCACGTTATCCATTGTTGCCCCTAGCTTTGCCTTCTCGTCTTCCTGTCTTATCCCCTATTTGTAACTCCCTGCCTTATTGCCTTCTCGTGTCCCTGCATCATCTCCCTGTGGTCATTCCGAGTTGTCCTTCCTGAGGTCCTCCCCTGATGTTCCTCGCCTCCCGTCTCTTAGTTTCTCGGCCCCTACGTCTCTGGTAAGTCTCTTGCTCTAACTCTTAGTCCTGGCTCTTCACCTCGGTCCCCTTGTCTCATCCCGTGTTCCCTGTTTGTCTTAGTTCCTTAGTCCCCGGTTCCTGAGTAATCCCCTCGTGATTATTATTTAGGTTATTGTTATTCTGTTAGTGTAGTTCTTCCCTTCCCGTGTTCTGTAGCTGTGTTTGTTTATTTTATTAGTGTTATTGTGTTTGTTTTTGTTAGTTCCTACGTCTCATGTAATTTCGTGTTTGTTGACATTTTTGTAGTCCCGCCTCCGCGCTCTTTTGTTTACGTCTCGCGTTGTTCCGTTTCCTGTTGTCTGTAGTTCCCTGTATTGGTTCCGTTCGTGTTCTGTATATACATCATCTTGTTCAATAAATTTATATTCATTCAATTCCACCTCTGCTCGAGTCATTAGAACCCCACTCTGACAGTACGATCCAGCCTAGATCGACTCGAGCAGAGATTCACATCCCCATGCAGTTTACTTCCGCCTTCCGTCATGCCTTCTCGCTCCTCCCGCCGTAAGCAACGCCGCTCACCGGTGGTTGCGCTCTCCGACGCCCTGGCTTTCCCAGAGTTCCCAGCCGGGGGCGGAGACTCAACACCGGTGAGTCCTGAGCTCATTTTGTCTTCCGTATTGTTTTCTTCGCCTCCAGTTCCTTGTTCCTCTTCGTCTCCCGTCACTCCACCGCCCCCTATCGATATCATTTATGACTGCCCCTATTTAGGTCCCCTCACGGAGGATTTTGATTTCACCCCGGTTTTTTCTGCCTACCAAGACGACCCTGACATGACGGACATTATCAATGACACCCGCCACTTATTTAACCGTGTTCTTAAAGCCAGAAACCCATCCAAGGATGTAATTTACGACTGCCCATATTTAGGACCCCTCCCTGAGGACTTTGATTTCCACTCTGTTTTTTATGATTTCCGAGACGACCCAGACATGACGGACATTATTTCTGACTCCCTTTTATATTTTGGACGTGCCCTTAGAGCCAGGAAGAAGGGCTTAGCAGCAAGAGCAGCCTCTTCTTCCCCTCTTCCTACTCTGTCTCCCCTTTCTGTTTCTCCGTCGCCAGCTTTTCAGCCTCCACGGTTAGCCGAGGAGAATCTCTGGGGTTTCTTTTATGGGGACAGGGAGGATATTTTCCCCTGGAAGAAACCCCAGTCCGAACGGGGGTTTGGAGAGAATTTCCAGCCCCCAGAGCTCTCGCCCCAGGTGGAGCCTGGCAGAGAGGCTGCGCTCCGGGTGGAGCCTGCCAGAGAGGCTGTGCTCCGGGTGGAGCCTGCCAGAGAGGCTGTGCTCCGGGTGGAGCCTGCCAGAGAGGCTGTGCTCCGGGTGGAGCCTGCCGGAGAGGCTCTGCTCCGGGTGGAGCCTGCCGGAGAGGCTGTGCTCCGGGTGGAGCCTGCGGCAGAGCCTTCGCTCCTGGTGGAGCCAGCGGCAGAGCCTTCGCCCCTGGTGGAGCCAGCGGCAGAGCCTTCGCCCCTGGTAGAGCCAGCGGCAGAGCCTTCGCCCTGGGAGGAGTCAGCGGCAGAGCCTTCACCCCAGGAGGAGCATGACGAGCCTTCGTCCCGGGACCTCTTTCTCTCTCCTGTGTTTCCCGAGGGGGTCGTGTGCGACCCGCCTCTCTCTCCGGTGTTTTCCGAGGGGGTCGTGTGCGACCCGCCTCTCTCTCCGGTGTTTTCCGAGGGGGTCGTGTGCGACCCGCCTCTCTCTCCGGTGTTTCCCGAGGGGGTCGTGTGCGACCCGCCTCTTTCTACAGTGTGTCCCGAGGGGGTCGTGTGCGACCCGCCTCTCTCTCTAGTGTTTTCCGAGGGGGTCGTGTGCGACCCGCCTCTCTCTCCGGTGTTTTCCGAGGGGGTCGTGTGCGACCCGCCTCTCTCTCCAGTGTTTCCCGAGGGGGTCGTGTGCGACCCGCCTCTCTCTCCAGTGTTTCCCGAGGGGGTCGTGTGTGACCCGCCTCTCTCTCTAGTGTTTTCCGAGGGGGTCGTGGGCGACCCGCCTCTCTCTCCTGTGTCTATCGAGGGGATCCCGAGCGACCCGCTTTTCTCTCCTGTGTCTCTCCAGGGGGTCCAGGGGAACCCGCCTCTCTCTCCTGTGTCTCTCCAAGGGGATCCTGCCGGAGAGTCAGTGTTCCAGGGGAATCCTGCCGGAGAGTCTGTGCTCCAGGGAGAGCCTGCCAGAGAGCCTTCGCCCCAGGAGGGGCAAGAAGCAGAGCTCTCGTCCCTGGAGGACCCAGAGGCAGAGTCCTCGTCCCAGGACTCGCCTCTCTCTCCAGCGTCTCTCGAGGGGGTCCAGTGGGACCCGC
>JAVLVB010000453.1:102539-116845 GCA_032876305.1 Orestias chungarensis | reverse complement strand
CTCCGGGACGTCCGCCGGACTCTCGCCGGCCTTCCAAGGTGGCCTCCTGCCGGACTCTCGCCGCCGCTTGGGCGGCCGACTGCTGGACTCTCGCCGGCCTTCCAAGGCGGCCTCCTGCCATACTCTCGCCGCCACTTAGGCGGCCTTCTGCCGGACTCTCGCCGACCTTCCAAGGCGGCCTCCTGCCGGACTCTCGCCGCCGCTTAGGCGGCCTTCTGCCGGACTCTCGCCGGCCTTCCAAGGCGGCTTTCTGCCGGACTCTCGCCGGCCTTCCAAGGCGGCCTCCTGCCGGACTGTCGCTGACGTCGGGCACAGTTGTCCAGACTATTTTTCAGTTATTTCTTGTTGTTTTTCTTTTATTGGTACGGTTATCTTCTGGTCGGTGTTTTTCGCTCTTAGGAGTTGGTTTTTGTTTAACGTTGTTGTTCTTGTTTTTGTTTTTTTTGTTTTTTCTTCGCTCGTGCAGAGTTGTTTTAGGTTTCAAGGTTTTTTTTTTGGGTTTTAGCCCTCCTTTTGAGGCCATCCCCCTCCTCCCACCCAGTGTTTTGTTTTGGTTTTTCTTTCGTGTCGGTTTTTTGGCGTCTGGTATCCGCCTTAAGGGGGGGGTACTGTCATAATGTGTGTTTGGTTTAGTTCTGTTTTCTTCCTGTGTCTCGTCACTCCGCCTTCATTCACAGCTGTCAGCAATATTCACTCATCTCCTCCACCAATCACACCCTGGTTCCACAATATTTAAGTCACATGCAATCATGCACTCACCGCTGGATCGTCTGTTGTAGTTCCCCGTTGTTTCTAGCTTGCCTTCTCGTCTCTCCTCGCTATCCCTCGTTGCCTCTAGCCTTGCCTTCCGTCTCTCCACGTTATCCCTCGTTGCCTCTAGCCTTGCCTTCTCGTCTCTCCTCGCTATCCCTTGTTGCCTCTAGCCTTGCCTTCCCGTCTCTCCACGATATCCCTCGTTGCCTCTAGCCTTGCCTTCTCGTCTCTCCTCGCTATCCCTCGTTGCCTCTAGCCTTGCCTTCTCGTCTCTCCTCGCTATCCCTCGTTGCCTCTAGCCTTGCCTTCCGTCTCTCCACGTTATCCCTCGTTGCCTCTAGCCTTGCCCTCCCGTCTCTCCACGTTATCCATTGTTGCCCCTAGCTTTGCCTTCTCGTCTTCCTGTCTTATCCCCTATTTGTAACTCCCTGCTTTATTGCCTTCTCGTGTCCCTGCATCATCTCCCTGTGGTCATTCCGTGTTGTCCTTCCTGAGGTCCTCCCCTGATGTTCCTCGCCTCCCGTCTCTTAGTTTCTCGGCCCCTACGTCTCTGGTAAGTCTCTTGCTCTAACTCTTAGTCCTGGCTCTTCACCTCGGTCCCCTTGTCTCATCCCGTGTTCCCTGTTTGTCTTAGTTCCTTAGTCCCCGGTTCCTGAGTAATCCCCTCGTGATTATTATTTAGGTTATTGTTATTCTGTTAGTTTAGTTCTTCCCTTCCCGTGTTCTGTAGCTGTGTTTGTTTATTTTATTAGTGTTATTGTGTTTGTTTTTGTTAGTTCCTACGTCTCATGTAATTTCGTGTTTGTTGACATTTTTGTAGTCCCGCCTCCGCGCTCTTTTGTTTACGTCTCGCGTTGTTCCGTTTCCTGTTGTCTGTAGTTCCCTGTATTGGTTCCGTTCGTGTTCTGTATATACATCATCTTGTTCAATAAATTTATATTCATTCAATTCCACCTCTGCTCGAGTCATTAGAACCCCACTCTGACACTAAGGCAGTTTACTGTTTTCTTTTTCAGCATTATAGACTTAAAACAGATTTAGGCAGTATGAAATAAAACTAGAGAATACTAAGCAAAGGGTTATCTTTTTAATCTGGTTCAACTCGTATTCTGATTTATTATCGGAAAGCTTAACAAAATTATCAACATGTGTCTCTCAGCTGCAAAGACTTTAAAGCATGTTAGCTTTTTCAGAATTATTTACCAGCAGATTTGAGGAAGCTGTTGTAAACTAATTTAAATTGCGTACCAGTATATGGTTTGCAATAAATGAAGGAAAGATGCAACATCGTTCCTTAATTTATTGCGATTTCAAACTGCAAAGTTATGAAGGCAAAGTCAGGTACAAACAAAATAAATATGGTATACATCTTCAATATGTACATGGATGAGGAATTTTCAGGGGGAATAGCCTTTTCTCACCAAACCAGCTGTGTCATAAATACAATCTGTGTTAAGATTTTGCATAATGAGTCATTTTGAACAACATCCATTAGGCTGATAGTTCAGATTCCACATCAGGCCTCCACCAAAGCATGTTTGTATCTGGGATTCTTGTTCAGCAGATGTACCTCATAAATTTTTTTGTTCGTCATGTGGCCTCCAGTTGAAGTCAATCTCTGTTGGAGTTTGAAAAATAAACTTGCTCAGAAAATAACCAACCAGGCCTTTTTGCTCTTATCCAAAATCTTAAAAAAAGAGAAAACACACCGCAGGACTTGTAGTTTTCCTCCCAATCAATCAGTCTGTCTGTATAGACCTCTGCTTGTTGTCCCTGCTGATAAATCAGTGGAACGGGGAGGCCAGGTCTGGAGTACTCAGCTCTGGAATGCTTTCACGTTCTTCTCCAAAAGTGCTGACGTCAGGAGGAATTTGGGATAAAAAAATAAAAAAACGGCTTATTGGAAAAACGCTTTACTCAACAGATTTAAAATTTTGATAAACTGTATGTGGACTAATAGTAGATTGCTGGAGATTCTCAAAAACTGCATATCAAATATGGCCTGTCTATATTTCCAACTAACCAAAACATGAATAAACTTAAGTCATTAACACAAATTTTTGATATTAACGTTGTACAACATCATTTTACCATGTTATTTCTTTTTACACCCTGAAGTAGAGGCTCAGTGGACTCTGATCAGGTCATTATTTAAGGTCTTTCAGAATTTTCAAGAGTTTCCATGTCCTTGTTCCAGATCATATACCTTGTATGTTTTTTTTTTTTTGCTGTCCATCATCTGTGCCTGATCCCTGCCTGTACTGAGTTGCACTGATTCTTGCTCTTGTCTTGCTCGATGTACTTGGACCCACATTACTGTCTGACCGTCCATTAATCTGTTCTTCCTGCCTGGTTGCTTACCTGAACTAATTGGAATGTATTGGAAAATAACATTGAAATTCCTGCCTTTTCCACTGTGTGATCTGATCGTTGAATTAATTGTTTGACCTAACACACTCCGTTGCAGTAGTTTCTGCTTTCCATGATTTCATTGTCCCTGACTTACAGCTTATAAAGAATTCCCCTCTATACAGATCCTGGATGAAGGAAACCATCCACTACTCTATTGTTAATTCACAGAGGTTTAAAGTCAATTTAGGTCTGAGGATCACCTTAGAAACCAACTCTCTATTTCCAGGAATGCAAATCTTTTTTTTTAGTATTGCAGTCACTCAACAACCAATCACCTTCACTAAGTTTATTTGGTCTGATGTCGAGAAGAAGCTGCAGATCACATCTCCTATTCTGATTATTGTTAATACAACCTGTTTTAAACTTCCTTTTCTTCGGTGTTGTCTAATTTTTGAGTCCAATTCATACTTTATCCTATACGCAACAGATTTGAAAGTACAATTTTTTATTTAATCATACTTTTTAGTAATAGGAAATAAGGCAGGAATATCTCAAAACAAACAATATAGTAGTATCTGTCTTGAACCAAAAAAATCTGTTTTTTGTTTATTTTTGTCTTTCACCCCTCTCTGTCAACCCATTTCCTGTATTGTTTCACTAGTAGCAAAACAAAAACAAAAACAAAAAAACATTCATATATAAATAAAGCAATTACATGAATTAATGCTGGCTACAAACCCTACATATACGGTGGCACAAAGTATTGCATGATTATAAACAAAAGATCAACAATTCTATATGGAGTTCAGATTATTTAGGCATAGCAGTTTAAAAAAAAGAAATTAGCATACTAAATGATCAGCCGTCTCATGTACTGCCCTCTTGATTCAATTTCAACCACCCTCCGTCAAACCATAGTTCCAAACATTGTGACAGCAGCCACTTGTGATCAATGCTTCACTATCCACTGGAACATTCCCCATCTCCTTCAAGCAGGCCTCAAGTGAAAAACTACAGAGTGGTCTCCCTCCGCTTTTTCTGTCTACAATAATAAAAAAAATTCCTGTCCCAACAAAACCTCCTTGTCTCTAGTCAATCCAACTGCAAGAGTGGTCACTCCACTGAATCCCTGGCAGAATCCTTGAAAAAAACCAAAGCGTGAGACCAGTCCTCAGTTCTCATCCTGCTGGACCTATCAGCAGCACTTGATATTGTAGTTTAAAACATTCCCTCCTACTTACCAAGCTGACAGATATGGGCATAAGGGACAACGCACACTCCTGGTCTGAATCCTACCTCACTGGACGATCCTTTAAGGTCTCATGGCAAAACCTTTCAGTATCAACGCAAATCACGTACTGTCAGTCAGACATATCTGCATGGATGAAAGATCACCATCTCTAATTTAACCTTTCCAAAACTGAACTGCTTGTCATCCCAGTCAAGCAAACATTTGACCCCAATATCTGTATCCGGTTAGACAGCCTATCTGGGGCACCCACCAAGGTTGTAAGAAACCTGGGCATCATGATCAATGATCAGCAGACCTTTGCGGATTATATTGCCTCTGCCTCTCAATCGTGTTGCTTTTCTCTATTCAACATAAGAAAGATTAGTACATATCTTACTCAATGTACAACACAGCTCCTAGTACAGACATCAGACATCTCCGACATTGACTACTGCAACGCCCTCCTAACAGTACTTCCAGCCTGTGCTGTAAGACCACAACAGATGATTCAGAATGATGCAGCCCCATTGGTTTTCGACCAGCAAAAGCGAGCGCATGTCACACCCCTTTTCACTGAACTCCAATGGCTTCTCCAAGCTACTTACATCATATTCAATAATTAATGCTGGCTGCTGGCATAGTGATTGACAGATTAGCACCAATCAACCTCATCAACCTCCTAAAGCCTTATGTCACTGCCTGCCTGCTCTATTCCTCCAAGGAGCGCCAACTAACACAACCAACACCCCACACAAATCAACCTAGGCTCGTCTCATCTATGGTTCCATTCTGGTGGAATGATCTTACATGCACTATGACAGCATCGGATAGTCTCTCCACCTTCAAGATATCCTTGAAGTCCCAGCTCTTCCGAGAGTATCTCTTGCCTTGAAAGCTCTAAATACACTTATTACTTCCTGATAGCATATAGCAATCACTGTATGGTACTTGTGTAATCTGTGTTTTAATTGAACGTTATGGGTGAATTACACATCCTTACTTTGAATTCTTCTTCCAAGATACTGCAGGTAACGTATAATTTTTCTTTTTTTTGGTTTCGTAGTTCAATGTTTAAACCCCTTTTGGGAGTTGCTTTGGATACATGTCTGCTAAATGCATAAATGTATTTATATAACTAGTGCATTTGTGAGTTAAGCAAATGCACAATGAGCACAAAAAACCTGATGGTTAAGTAAGTAAATAATCTATATAGGAAAACTGCACCAGCCACAGAGGCACCTGTTAAAAAGCAT
Source organism: Orestias chungarensis (assembly GCA_032876305.1). Lineage (NCBI taxonomy): Eukaryota > Metazoa > Chordata > Actinopteri > Cyprinodontiformes > Cyprinodontidae > Orestias > Orestias chungarensis. Next base: position 111,256 of record JAVLVB010000453.1, on the reverse strand, counting down.
TTGCAGGTGAAGAAACCTAGGATGTCTCAGGCTTCTGAATAAAGACACTCTACACAAAGGATTGATTTAGGTAAACTTTGGCCTCTATTTTCTTTTAATCCTTTTTGTCAGCTATTGCACAGAGGAAAGCCAATTTATAGGCTTACCTAACACACTTTTACACAATAAATGAACTAAGGTTGTCAGGCAGACCATTATGTGCCAACGGGTTATGAAGTACAGTCATTATGAATCTATATGCTTTCATTCATGAGGTCTGTTGGGAGAGCAAATAAATGATCTTGAGTTGTGCAAAAGAGGAATAAGAAAGCAAAGGGTTGGTGATGACTGCTACAGTGAAAAGAGAAATGCTTTGTATAGTGAGACTAAATCAACATTTAAGCTTCTTCAATCATACAAGCAGACAGCCAAAGCCTGCCCCCACTGTACAGACTCGCTTCCATAAGTCAAGCCCTGAAGACACATCTGGATTTCAGCTCTGCCAGCATCAGGTCCCAGATTGCCCATGGCTAATGGACCACACATTGTACATCAATTTGCTTTTTGCATATTCTTTTTCAGTCTTGCAGGTCTCACTTCATATGTCATAGCATTCCTCATTTGATTTCTGTTCTGCTCTGCATTGCATCAGAGAAGAAGAATAACATCTTAAGCCACAGAGCTGCTGACGCCTGGCTATTAAGATTTTATATGGCCTCAGGTGCCAGTGTCCTTAAGCAACCGTTGTTATGTTTAATGGTAGACTTCCTCAGGTTATAGTTGTTGGTAGGCGCCTTGCATTTCATTGTAAAGTTTGTGCGTTTAGGTTTTCCAGTAGCTTAAAAGAAACTCTCCTACTAAAACCATCCTCTAGAACAAAATAGAGCTGCAGTTTTCACAGCCTACATATGAATAAAATTAAGGCATTTGGGAAACAGTAGTTGAGGAAAAGGAATCATAATGGCTACTAGCCAAACACTGTTTTTTCTGTTCCTTTTTGCATTAATAAGTTGCGGTCTTGCTACGATATAGATGTCAACATGTTTCTCAAATACACCTCAACTTCAGTGGACCGTCTGTTAGGTACGGTGATGGTGTAGGTAGCGTTTAGCAGACTGGTCAAGTTTTATACTTTGTGGACAAAAAATAAAACTTGACCAGTTTGCAAAAACGATGCAGGAATGGCACAAATTAATTAATCAAATTACACACTCATTCTTTTGTAAAGTAAAATACTAAATAAGTTTTTGTTCAAAAGACTATAAGAAAACAAACAATACTATACATAAATGTAAACTCTTCCTTTGGTCGCACACACTGATGAAATGAGTGACATTCTGGACCCACATACACAGGAAATGCTCCTCCCATACACCTGTTCTGAATGTAGTATCTGAAGGGACAAACAATGGTTAGTTTATACAAAAAATCATAACCGGTTGTAGTTTATCTTAAATATACCTTTTAAAGTAATGAAAATTACTATGAACTCATAATTCAATAGTGTTTACTTTAAAACACATGCCTAGAATTAAACCCTAGCATTTTGGCTTCTCAAACCAAACTGCGAAATAATGTGAAGCAAAGTAACTTTAAACTAAGTCTATGAATAACTACAAAAAAACTAATTGGATTGTGAAACTGTTTGAGGGAAAAGCAATGAACAAGTACAAATTTAAGTACTGTGAACTTGAAGAACACCATTCAATGCTAGCCAGATGCTACTGCCATGGATTTCCCTGACCTGTTTAAAATTCCCAAAAAACAAACCAGTCCAGTATTTATACAGGTTCCATTTTAATAATACACACACAACTCTGTCACCGTGCTACCATTCTCTCATCAATGAACCACTATGATTTCTGTACTTTAAATAGCTTGTTTTATTAATTGAGTTAGCTGTGCTCTTATAAGAACCTTGCACACATCATGCAAATATCATCCATATTTTACTGATTCTTTCAAAGTGTCTTGGGGCTTCTAATCCAGTTACATCTCCCTTTATATGTAACATATATCCAGAAGGCTCCTAGGAAGTAGTAGTAAGTAGTAGGAAGCAATTATCTGAAGAATATTAACATTTTTAACATGTGAGAGAAAATGTAGGATTTTAATAAAAAAGACACTAAGTCCAATTCTATAAATCTCTCCAATTGGTCATCTAAGGTATGGAGAGAAATAATAGCTTAAAAGATAAGAAAGGTAACAACTTCCTTACTTGTATTGATGTAGACGATTGCTTGACACACGTCAGAAAGGCTATTGCATCCAGTAGTGACCTCAGATGTTTTTAACCTATTGGTTTGAGTTAAAGTCATATTACTTGTCAATGGCAAAACAGATAAAATTCCTCCTGAAAGGCATAATCAAACCTTTGTGTGTGGCTGTATGTCAAGATTGTACAATGCTCTGCAGAGTAGATGTCATTTTAAAAACCCAATGCAGTTTCCTGCTATTATTTGTCTGAGTTTGACCTTAGTGAGCTCATTGGTATAGTCTCTGGTTGTTTGGGTGAAAAACAATCCCTGGTTAAAAGATCAGTGTTGGCTTTGTATTCAAAGATATTACTAAAACTCTGGACACTGGGTGGCCCGAGTAATTAGGCACTAACTGTTCGTGCTACTATCCAACCTCACACTACTCTACTCCGCTCCTATTAATAACTGCTTCAAAGGTGTTCTCCAAGGGTTTGGAAAGCCTTTAAGGTAGACTAAGCTGTCAACACTGCTTTGCCACTTGCAAAGGAAGCATGAAGGTGGTGAAAATCTACAGCTCTGTCTGTGAACTGGCAACTGTTTCTGTCTTAAGCCTGGATGATTGAGTGTTACAGACTGATTATCTTCCTGCCTTTGTTTAATGTGTCAAATACTAACTTGTCATGACCCAATGGTGTTTGGATTTTATGTTTCATTTATGTGTTGCTTTTCATAATTTTTGTATTCAGATATTTGCTTTAGATTTTTGTCTTTAGATGTTTGTCTCTTTCTTTTATGTTTTATGGCACACAAAGGTTTTTTCCTTAATATCCACCTGATTCTGTTAATCTTCTAATCACATTAGTCTGCTGCTCAGGTCTCTGCATTTTCTTCCTGTCACCCAGAGAAGAGACTTTTTTTATTTAAATTTTTAAAAATGTATACATTAAACTGAACGAATATAATACCACAGAAATATTACAAAAAACATTCGAAATGACAAAAAAAAGGCTGTGTATGTATGTTCTGATGCCTGTCAAAGAACAGGGTTGCATTTTTCCCAGTGGCGATGTTTGGTTGCTGCAGCTTGAGTAACAGGCAGGTGTAAACATTGTTTTTGCAAAGTGCTATACCACAGAAAGTTGGCTGTCTGAGCCTTGTATTGGAACCAACAGTGAGTACACTCCATAAAAGTGTTTATTTAGTCGTTATCTTGAAGGTGACTTTTGAGATGTTTATTTTGAGTCACAAAATTTATGCTAATGCGTGCGTGTTTGAAGGTAACCGATAGCATAAGACTTGTTTAGCTGCTATGGCTAAGTTAGCTCACTGTTGGGCCTCATTTTTGTTGTATGCTATTTGTACCTGTAAAATATGTGTCATTTACGTTCCTGAAAGGAAGAGCTTGCTATAAAAATTGAAGAAAGTGTGACCAGTGTTATTACATATATTTTATTTCAATTGTAACGACTGTCTGTTATTCTGTTTCAGTTTTACAAAAAACAAATACAAAAATACATCAGTGGAAACTTCAATCAAGTCTACTGGGTGTTTTCTTTTGTTCGCTATCTGTCTATGCATACCTCTTAAGTATTGGCCAGGACAGAATAGTAAAATGTTGCCCACTCAGCGGGAAAAGGCAGTTGAACAACTGTGAACAGCACGCAGACATGACAAGATGAGCGACCATGAAGAACGTAGATCTCGGCTGAAGACGAGGTCTTGGGTCTCAGCTTCACACAAATCTTCCTCCAAAGCTTCGTCAGACAGCGCAGTGGCAACAAGGGCAAGAGCTAAGGCCGAAGCATCAAAAATTAAAGTATCCTTTGCAGAGAAGGAGGCGGCCATGATGACACAAAGGGCTGCAGCTACATATGAAGATGATGAAGGCGCTCTTGGTGAGTTACAGGGCTTAGCGCTTGAAGATCCAATAAAACGCACTAAAGACTATGTATAAAACACAACCATTTCATACTCATGCTCCACAAGAGTTTTATCACACCATGTCGCAGCCCCCAATTGTTCATCGTGAAACAGTGAAAACCCAACCCTTAAGTAGCGAAGCACAAGGTTTGCGGTATGAGTCTGTTAAGGAGGAAAATGAACTCAGACCTATCACTAGTGAATACTATGGTCCTCCCCCAGCCCCAAAGGTATCTTTGCCACAGCAGAAATATTCACCTGTTACACCTCGCAATTAAAATAAATATATAACAGCTACTCCTCCAGCCTTTCGCCCTGCCCAGAGTAACAACTACTCACCTATAACACCTCAAGCCCCTGACTTGACCCAGTATCTTGTGAGAAAAGAGATGGTGAGCTCTGGACTCCTTGCCTTTGATGATCGTCCAGAAAATTACTGGGCATGGAAAGCGTCTTTCCTAGCAGCTACAGGGGAGCTAAACCTATCTCTCCAGGAACAGCTCAACCTACTGGTTAAATGGCTTGGGCCCAAGTCATCAGCCCAAGCCAAGCGGATAAGGTCAGTGCATGTAAATAATCCACGTGCAGGTTTTTGTATGGTAGCCCAGAGGTGATTGAAACTGCTCTACTGAATAAACTAGATACCTTCCCAATCATCTCTAACAAAGACACACACAAGCTCAGAGAGTTAAGTGACTTATTAAAAGAGATAGACGCTGCAAAAGCTGAGGGATTCTTGCCTGGAGTCCTGTACTTAGACATTTCAAGAGGTGTGAATCCTATAATCAAAGAACTTCTTTTTTCCTTGCGGGAACGCTGGATCACACAGGGATCTAAATACAAAGAGGATTATCGTGTCCCTTTCCCACCCTTCAGCTTTTTTGTGGACTTTGTATGTGCCCAGGCTGAGATCCGCAACAACCCCAGTTTTGCATTCAACCTTTCCTCTACCCCTAGTCAAAACAAGGTTGAAAAGGCACCAAAATACTTGCCAAAGAGAGCTGTAACAGTCAGGAAAACTGATGTCACTGCCGCAGCTAGTGCATCTCAGGACAGCATGGCTGTGAAGAAAAATGAACCAGATAAACAATGTCCCATACACAATAAACCTCACCCGCTATCAAAATGTTGTTGGTTCAGAGGGAAACATCTTGATGAGCGAAAAACATACTTAAAGGAGAGCACTATCTGTTTTCAATGTTGTGCCAGCACCAAGCATATGGCTAAAGATTGCAAGATCACGCTTAAATGCACAGAGTGTGAAAGTAACAAACATAGCTCTGCAATGCATCCTGGGCCACCTCCATGGTTGTTTGGTGGTCAGACTGAACACGCACCAGGGGACAAGCAAAGCGGCGAGAGTGAAGATCTTGCAACCCCTATTGTCACTTCCAAGTCTACTGAAATATGCGGTGGCATCCCCAAGCCTAGATCCTGTTCAAAAATCTGCTTGGTCAAGATATACCATGTCAACCATCCAAGTAAGTCTCACAAAGTTTATGTAGTACTGGATGACCAAAGCAGCCTGTCATTAGTAAAGTCAGAGTTCTGCAGTCTATTGGAAATAAAAAGCACTGCATCCCCCTAGAGGCTAAAGACATGCTCCGGCACAGTGGAGACTGCAAGTAGGAATGCGACTGACATTTTAGTGGAGTCACTTGACGGGAAAACCAAGGTGATGCTTCCCACCTTGTTCCCACCTGCCTGATGACAGATCCGAGATCCCAACTCCTAAATGCGCCCGGCACTTTCCTCACCTCAGACCAGTGGCTGACAACATCCCTCCGCTGGACAGCAGTGCTCCAATCCTGTTGGCGTTAGGCCGGGATATTTTGAGTTTGCATAAGGTAAGTGAACAGCGTAGTGGGCCTTCTAACTCTCTGTATGCCCGCCGTCTCGCTGGGTCATTGTTGGGGAGTTATGTTTGGATGGTGCTCAAAAGACAGAGGAAGCCAACGTCTACAAGACACATGTCCTTCAAAATGGACGCCCCTCTTTCCTAAAGCCTTGCACGAACAACATCCATGTAAAGGAGGAGTTCAAGGGTCCGACTCGTGCAGTCTTCAAACGCAATCACACTGTGAGGAGATCTTTCAAGAGACATGTCGAGATGGTCTGAGGGAAGGTGTGTTTCAGAAAACACCTGAGGATGACCAACCAGCCATCAGTTGATGACAGAAAAGCAAATGTACATAGACGACGAAAACCACTGGGTGGCACCGCTACCTTTTCGTTCCCCTCGCAAGCCACTTCCAAATAACAGAGAACAGGCCTTCCAGAGACTCCTTTCACTCCAACGCTCATTCAGAAGGCGACCTGACATGAAAGAACATTTCTTTGACTTTATGCAGAAGGTCATTGACAACCACCAGACAGAAACAGCTACTCTACTACAGCCAGGGCAGGAGTGTTGGTATTTGCCAATCTTCGGGGTGTACCATCCCCAGAAGCCTGTTAAAATAAGAGTTGTTTTTGATTCCAGTGCGGAGTACAAGGGAACATCACTGAACAACACGCTTCTCAGTGGACCCAACCTCAACAACAATCTGGTGGGTGTTGTACTAAGGTTCAGGAGAGAACAAATAGCTGTCACAGCCGATGCAAAACAGATGTTCTACGGCTTCGAGGTCAGAGAGGATCACCGCCATTTTCTTCGATTTTTGTGGTACAATGATAATAATCCAGACAGAGAAATCATTGACTATTGGAGTGTTCGGGAACAGACCGTCCCCAGCTATAGCAACATATGGAAAGGAGGGCTGCAGAACATGGAGAGACTGAACATGATACAGATGCAAAGCATTTCGTCTTCAGAAATTTCTATGTCGTTGACTGACTTGCTTCAGTTGACGAAGAGGATGAAGCTATAAATCTTCTACAGTGCACCAAGACTCTGCTGGCGTAGTCCAACTTAAGACTTGACAAGATAGCTTCCAATAGTCCAAGTGTCATGGATTGTGATGGCAAATGGCATGTAGGGTTTGTGATGGGAAAATAAAAGCTCGCTCCTTACCCCATGCACATTGTGCCACGCTCGGAGTTGTGCGCTGCAGTTTTGGCGGTCGAACCGGCAGAAATCATCCGGACTGAAATAGATATGGAGTTACAAGCAGTCAGATTCCTTACAGAGAGTCTCATTGTGCTCGGCTACATTCACAACGGTTCGAGAAGGTTCTATACCTATGTAGCTAACCGAGTAGCACTGAACCAAAACAGTGGCAGTATGTGTTGACTGAAGACCGCCAACATCATCCCGTTCCCCAAGAGCTCCGCAGTAACAGGTCTGAATGACTATCGGCCAGTAGCCCTCACACCGACAGTCACAAAGTGCCTCGAGAGACTGGTTCAGACTCACATCAAAGCCAACATCAGCGTCACTGTTGATCCACACCAGTATGCATACAGGAAAAATCGATCCACAGAGGACGCCATTTCCTCCGTGGTCCATACTGCCCTCACCCACCTGGAACAGAAGGATTCATATGTTCGTATGCTGTTTTTGGACTTCAGATCTGCCTTCAAAACAATGATTCCTCAGACTCGGATTAATAAACTCTCCTCACTTGGACTGAGCTCTTCCATCTGCAACTGGGTCCTGGACTTCCTGACCAACAGGCCGCAGTCTGTGAGGATTCACAACATCTCCTCCCCCACCATCACCCTCAGCACTGGCTCCCCTCAGGGCTGTGTGCTGAGCCCCCTCCTGTTTACACTGCTCACATATGACTGCTCGCCTATCCATCCAGGCTGTCATCTTGTGAAGTTTGCGGACAACACAGCAGTGGTTGGATGCATAACAAACAGGGATGAGTCCAGCTACAGGCAGGAGGTGGAACACCTGGAGGGTTGGTGCAGAGAGAACAACCTCTGCATTAATGTAAAGAAAACCAAGGAGATGATTCTGGAATTCAGAAGGGGCAAGCATGTCCACCTCCCCCTGCACATGGGAGGATCTGTGGTGGAAGTGGTCAACAACTACAGGTACTTTGGTGTACACCTGAGTAACAACCTCACCTGGAGCAACAACACTTCCATTCTGGTCAGGAAGGAGGTTGAGAAGAGCTGGACTCGGGAGCTCAGTTCTCACCTCCTTCTACAGATGTGTGGTGGAGAGCGTCTTGTGCTCCAGCATCAGCGTGTGGCATGGAAGCTGCTCTGCTGCAGACAAGTAAGCTCTGCAGAGAGTGGTGAAGGCTGCACAGAGAACTGTTGGAGTCAGCCTCCCCAGCACCACAGACATTTACACCTCCAGATGCAGGAACAGGGCCTCCGGCATCATGAAGGACCCCACACACCCAGCACACTCACTTTTTGTCCCGCTCCCCTCAGTCAGGAGGCTGCGGAGCATCAAGTGTAAAACTACCAGACAAAGAAACAGCTTCATTCCTGAAGCTGTGAGACTCTCAAACACACGCAAGGACAATTAGAAATGAAAAACACTTTCTCATTTAACCGGCACTGTTCACTTTAATATCACACTTTAAAATGTCACTTTAAAATGTCACTTAATATGTCACTTGCACTCCGAATTTTCATTGCTGCTATGTCCGAAGTCCCATATTGTAGATTCTGTGTCCATATTGTAGATTCTGTGTAGTTAAATCCTATTTCTCGTATAGT
>JAVLVB010000453.1:86097-102439 GCA_032876305.1 Orestias chungarensis | reverse complement strand
GGAAGTCCCATATTGTAGATTCTGTGTCCATATTGTAGATTCTGTGTAGTCAAATCCTATTCTCGCATAGTTCTTATATTTTATTATATTATTTAAAATTGCTATCAGGGTGTAAACTGGACCGGGGGATTAGAATTCCGTCCCACCTCATGTACCACATGTGATGTGATGACAAATAAAAATTCCTTGATTCCTTAATTCCTTGATTCCTTGACTGACCAAAACCCTGCAGATCAGGGAACAAGGCCAATTCCAGTAGCTCACCTTGCATCATCCAGTTGGTGGCTTGGACCTCCCTTTCTCAGTCAGCTGAGCCGGAATCAAGATGTTGAGTCAGAATCATTCCAGCTCGTGCAACCAGAGACAGATAAAGACATTCGTCCCCAAGTCACCTGTCTTGTAACTAAAGTCACTAAGCAGTCTCTTGGAGGAGCTAGGTTTGAACGCTTTTCTGCATGGAAGAGTCTAGTAAGAGGCATGGCCAGTCTCTTTAATATAGTCAAGTCATTGTCTGGAGAGGAAACGACTGACAAATGTCAGGGATGGCATCATTGCGACCAGCCACTCACAGAGCGTTCACAAGCAACGACAGAGATCTTCAAGGCTGTCCAAGAGGATGTCTATAAAGAGGAGCTCAAATGCTCAACTCAAGGTACCAAAATGCGCTGTCAAAGCCCTCTTGTAAAGCTTGATCCCTTCATTGACAAGAGCGGATTGATCCGGGTTGGAGGTCGCATTCACAAAGCAGACTTGGAAGACCAAGAGAAACATCCTCTCATCCTACCAGCTGGTCACCATGTAACCACTCTCCTGGTCCCGAACTATCATGTTAAAGTTGCCCACCAGGGTCGCCACTTCACAGAGGCCGCGTCGCGCAGCGCTGGTGTCTGGATCGTAGGAGGGAGGAGACTCATCTCCAGCATCATATTCAAATGCGTCATCTGTAAGAAATTGCGAGGCAAAAGAGAAGTTCTAAAGATGTCTGAACTGCCGGCGGACAGATTGACAATGGACCTGCCCTTTATTCATGTAGGGCCTGACGTTTTTGGCCCATGGAGTGTCACCACCCGGCGAACACTTGGTGGTGCTGCGGAGAGCCAGAGGTGGGCCATCATTTTTGCTTGTCTAAGTACAAGAGCTGGGCACCTTGAGGTTATTGAATCCATGTCGACCTCGAGCTTTATCAACGCTTTGAGGCGCTTTCTATTCATTCGTGGACCTGTCAAACATCTAAGGTCGAATAGAGGTACAAATTTCATTGGTGCGTGCAGAGAACACTGGGTCAAAACAGACAACCCTGAGATCAAGAACTACCTGCAGGAGCAAGGATTTACGTGGACCTTTAACGCTCCCCATTCCTCGGATTTGAGAGGGGCTTGGGAGAGGTTAATAGGAGTGGCAAGATGCATCCTGGAGGGACGGCTGGTCAAAGGTGGAGCTGCCAGAGTGTCTCACAAAGTCCTATCAACCTTGACGGCCGAGGTTATGGCTATCATGAATGCTCGGCCTCTTGTTCCGATCTCATACGATGCTGTGGTACCTGAAATGCTTTCACCTTCCACTCTAATCACCCAGAAAGGCAAGTGTCACTCCTGCACCCCTGGGTCATCTGAGCAAGGTTCAGTGCCGCCAGGTCCAGAGCTTGGCAGACTCCTTCTGGAAAAGGTGGAGGTTGGAGTATCTGGTAACCCTTCACCAAGGAGGAAGTGGACCTCAGAGAAGCCTGACCTCCAGGAAGGTGATATTGTTTTGAGAAAGGATGTGCAAGCAAAACGTAACGAGTGGCCTCTTGGACGGATAGTCAAGGCTGTTTCCAGCTCCAACGGCAACGTTTGTAAGGTCATGGTGAAAACTCTTAGTCAAGGGACAATTAAGGAGTACCTAAGACATATTCATGATGTTGTTTTACTTATGTCCCAGAGTAAGGTGTAAATAGTGGTAAAACATGTTAATACCAAGCGGGGAGTGTTCTGACGCCTGTCAGTCAAAGAAAAGGGTTTCATTTCCCCCGGTGGCGATGTGTTTTGATGCCTGTCAGTCAAAGAACAGGGTTGCATTTTTCCCAGTAAATAATTAAGTCTATGTATTACCTTTAATTGAAATGAGATTCATAGTTAAAAGCAGGGATAAGGTTGGAAATCTGAAATGTTGATCCATGAAATAATGTTGGATTTAAAATCTAATCCTTCTGCTATTCTCAACATATAGTGGCGATTGTTTGTCAAACCAAACATCCAAAAAAGGTTCCATCAGCCACTAAAAGGCACTGGGGTCAAGACTCTTCATGCAGGCAAAAGAAGTTTAAGGTTCACACTTGCTGACTGTCTTGGTTGCTTTTATTTTCCTTTTCAGCAAACAATTACAAAGTTCCAACTTTCCTTTGTTCTCTAAGCTACCTCTTTTGCAATGGTAAAAACCATATGCCCCAAACCTAAATGCCTGCTGGTCCTTAACCAGGCCCCTACAATTATAGAATGTGGACTGACCCACATTACTTCCTATCTGACTTAGAAAGAAAACAAAACATAAATAAGAAAAATAATAAAACAACAAAAATAAGGATTCAAGGAGACTTTATTGTCATTTCAACACATGTGGAACATGAGGTGGAACGATATTGTATTCTCACGGTCCAGTTCCTGTCATGGCTTTAAATAGCTTTGACCAAAAAAAAGGAAGTATTCTGAAGACCGATTCAAGTTTAATGATTTTATTTTAATCATAGATGACAGTGCGGGAGGAGTTCCCTGGTCCTGAGGAGGAAGGAGGGGAACGGAGCAGAAAAACCAGGAGCTCTGGAGGGAGACAGAGAGGTGAGTGTGGTTCCTTCCTGAGTGAGTGAAGTTAACTGAAACGGTCTTACGTTGTGAGAGGTGAAGGACCGCCAGACGTTCTGAACTTGAACTCGTCTGTTTCAATGCTCCACTTTAAACCCAGTACTCTCTCAACTGGAAGTTGATCTGTGTCCAAATCCAGATTCTTAGTTTCTTTAGCTCTCCTTTCCTCTGGGATTGACATGAGCACTGCGTGACTGTTGCTGACCCATTTTGAAAGCATGAATCCTCCTTTAAAGCAGAGGTCTGTCAGCCTCTTCACCATGTGCACTGCATCGTCTTATGTGGGAACAGATTTTAAACGTTCATTCACATAAAATTTATGCATCAACCACTTCAACTGGAAACTGCTGTGCGTTATCATCAGCAGTTCTTTGCAGAGCAAAATTTGCATAGCTGGGTGAAGACACTGCTCCAAATAAATGAACCAACATCCTGAACTCCTGTGCAGGTCTTGAAGTGTCACCATGATGCCACCACAGGAAACGGAGAAAGTTGACATGTTTTTTAGAGACATAAACTTGGTGAAACATGGCATCGATGTCAGCCATTAGTGCAACAGGCTCTTTTCTAACTCCAATGAGGACTCCAACCAGAGAGTTTGTGAGGTCAGGTCCTTGTAGAAGCTGACTGTTTAGTGATGCTCCTTTATACGTTGATCCACAATCAAATACAACTCTTAAGCTGCCTTTTGTTGGTTGATGCACTCTATGATGAGGAATGTACCACAGTTGTCCATCACCTTTCTGTAGCTCATCTGCTGGTACAGCCTCAGCATGTCCTTGTTACAACATGTTGTTTACACATGCAGTGTATTCCTCCTTGTACTGAGGATCCTTTTCAAATCGCCTCCTGAGGCTCTATAGGCGCTTCTCTGCAACACAGATGTTATTTTGCAGGCTGAGGCTTTCACTCCTGAAAGGTAAGTCAATATGATAATGATTTCCAATGATTTTGTTGAGTTATTAACAATATTCAAGAATTGCAGATCCTCTCTGGACATTTCAACTTTCTCCTAGGATGATCTTTTGTTAAAATCATGATTGTACTGTTTGACCAGCATTTCTTTAAGATGCTCCACAGAGATCCTTTTGGCTGTTACAGCACTGCAGACATCTTTATTTCTGCTGTTGCTTCTAGTGTGCAGGGGACCATTTATGACCCAACCAACTTTAGTTTTCACAGTATAAGGCCCACCATCCACACTGTTTATCACCACCCAAGACTCTAAAACATTTGAAGCATCAGTTCCTATCAGTAGTTCCACATCTGCATTGATGTTATGAAGCTTAAAAGGTTTAAGATGAGGCCACTGATCAATGTCCTTTTGCTGGGGAATATTTAATTTAGAAACTGGTATAGTACTTTGAGTCAAAACATCTGGCAATGCTATGAAGTCATTTGTTTTCAACTCAGAGACTTCCAAACCAGACAAAACTTGTATATTAATCTTATTTTGATTCATTTTTCTCAACAGAATATTTTTCATTTTTCCGTTTAGGTTCAGACTTTTTGCCAGAGTTTCTGTACGGAAAGTACCTGAACTTCCTGGATCAAGAAATGCACATATTTGTACAACTTTGTTGCTCTTTTGACTTTTAACTTTAACTGCAACGATAGAAAAAACAGCATCATCATGACCGGCCCCAATATGCCCACATTTCTGAATGCTTGTAGTTGAGAAGTTGACATGAGACCTTGTTGTCTGTTGGATTTGTACTGAAGAGGCTCTTGGCTCCTTTTGCTCTATATGAAGAACCCCTGGATGCTTTTGGTGACACACAATGCAATCCAAACGACTCTTGCAGTCTTTGCTTGTGTGACCAACTTTCAGACAACCGAAACAAATACCCTTTTGTTTAATGAAGGATAACTTGTCTAGATGCATTTTAGCTTTAAACTGTATACAGTTTTCCAATAGATGATCTCTTTGTAAACAAAACACGCAGCTGTGAAGAACAGCAGACTTGGTCTTGTTTTCAGTCGAGTGAGTTCTGGCTTCTGGAATTGTGTTGACATTAGTGGCAAAACTGCTTCCTTTTTTCCTTTGCTTCCTGGAACTTGAAACTTTAGAGTTGCTTCCAGTTGGTGGGTCTTTGATGTTGCCAAACCATAGATCTGATGCAACTTTTACTTGTTTTATTATAAAAGCAACCAGATCAGTGAACAATGCTCTGTGACCATTTTGCTCCAGCAGCTCAAAAGCAGTAACTATCAATTTTTCCCACAATTTGTATGGAAGTTTCAGAAAGATTGTTCTCATGCTTGAGGGTAAATCCAACTCTCTCATGTAAACAATTTGTTGTGTTAGATTTGAACATCCTTGAAGGAAAAGAGAAAATGATTCAAGACTTTTCACATCATCACCTTTTATTTTTGTCCAACTCATAATCTTCTCCATATATGCAGAAGCAATTTTATTTTCCTTTCCAAAATGTTCTTCAAGACGATATTTAGCTTTGGAATAACCTTGCTCAGGAGGCAAGTGCTGACAACTATTCACCAGACCTTTAGGCTGCCCCCTAGTTAACTGCTCCAAGAAGAAGTGCAAACAGTCGCTCCTGTTGTCAGTTTCCACTCCGTTCTCAAAGGCGTTCATAAATGATCTGTACTGCAAGGGTTGCCCATCAAACACAGGAATGTTTCTGGATGGGAGAACAGACAAAAAATTTTGCTTTACAAGTAAGGCAGTGATGTCATTTTGTCTTTGCATGATGTTCACAATATCATTCCGACAGTTCTCAGTCAAAGAGGGAGATTGTGAAGCTGTGTTGCTTGAATTGAAGAATCAACTTTTACTGTCATCTGTTCCATTTGAAGTTGTTTCTGCCTTTGTTTAGGTCTGACGACAGGAGAGTCAGATAAAGAACATGCTCTTTCTTTCGGGAAAAAACTCATCAGCAGGAAGATTTAGCACGGGTGTGTCCTTTATTTGGGCTCTTTCAAAATAAGAGTTCATTCCATCGGATCGTTTAGAAACAGCAACCGAATTTAATTTTAAGACATTAAGTTTTGCATTAGTTGCTGCCAACTCTGTTTCCAAGTCTAATTTTTCTTTTTATTGTCTCAGCTTTTCCTCTTGCGCTTTTATCAGATGTTTTTTGTCCAAAGCGGCTTTTCAGCAGAAGCTTTAATGGGTGCACAAGAGGTGGATGAAGTCCGAGACTGCTATGAAGATGTTTTCGAACGTGGCTTCAAACTTGAAATATTAGAGACACTGTCTTCATGATTTATTTCGTCCACATCGGCAACAACCTGATCATCATCAATGTTAATTTTCTGTTCAGTGTATGGATCTCCTGCTTCATGTGTAACAGGGTTGGGTTTCTATTATAATTCCACTTGTCATGTGGTTTGTGCATTTTGTATTGTGATTTGGACAGCGCCCTCTGGATGATGTTCTTACAAATATGAAGGAGACGGGCATGAGGTGCTGTTCCCGCTTGTCTTGAGCCCTTGACTTTGACCGATAAACAACGTTTCATCTCATTCGGTCTCCTGCCTCTCTTTTAACACAACGCAGACATAAAATACTTTGTAAGTACATACTCAATATTTGGACCGAGCTGAATTTAAACACGGCTAGGTTCAGCACGGTTACATTGGCGCTGTGACCCATTCTTCGGCTGCAACAGCACGGGCTGCGTCTGCGTCCCGGAGCTGGTCACCTTGGAGAGCCGCGGGCTGCGTCTGCGTCCCGGAGCTGGTCACCTTGGAGAGCCGCGGGCTGCGTCCACGTCCCGGAGCTTGTCGCTTTGGTGAGCCGCGGGTTACGTCTATTTCCCTTTGAGCCCTGCTTGGACTTTTCCCCGCTTTGACAGTGTAGCGGTGCCCAGTTTGGGGAAATGTGGGGTTATTTTGTCAGTTTTTAACCCGCATTGAGACCGATAAGTGGATACGCAGTAGTGATTACTGGAGATTCTCTATTTTTTTTATTATTTTCTCTCTCGGGCGTTCTGAAGTGCAGTTATTACCTCTGCCAGGGAGGTCCTGTTTGTTTGTGTATTTGTTTTGAGAGTATTTGAGTGATATTTCTCGCTCTGATTTTATGTTATTGTTCTCATTGAGTTAGTTTTTTCTCTCTTTCTCTACCCTTGTATTTAAAATGGAAGAACTCTTGTTTTTTTTCTTCATTTTTCTGCTTTTCGTGACTTAGGTTAAACCATGGCGACCAATAATTATTTTGGTAGAGGGAGGGGGTTTACCACGTTACCCCTATGCCGGCTGTTGGTAGAGGCAGAGGCACATTTTTGTTTCCTCCTGATGCGTCCACACCTAAGCCAAATTTTGCTTACTGGGGTCGAACTGCTAATGAAACTTTTGATGCTCCACAATATGATGTTAGTGAGAAACTTTTGAGTGACATAGCTTCAAAGATTGGGCTTTCAATAGCTGAAAGTATTGCATCATGCATTGAGACACGACTTGGTAGTGCCACGAGTCCTGGTGTAGTTGGGGCTACTGCTAATGAATCTGCCATGTTAAATGTCATTGTTCGCTCTGATGTGAAAGAACCTGTGAGTTTTAAAGGAGATCAGGATTCATGTTCAGTTCAGGAGTGGGAGGTTATCATGCTGTCCTGTTTGAAAAAGAAGGGCATCCCGGTAGCTGAACATGCTGAGGAGGTAATATCTAAGCTTGGGGGGAGGGCACGTGAAGTGGTTAGAGTGGGCATATGCAGTAAGCCGGTTTTGAGTCTGACTGAAGGACCTGAGCCCATCTTTGAGACACTGAAAAAGCATTTCAGTGAAACAGTGTCTTCTAGCTTGCCCTTAGCTGACTTCTATGCTACTGTCCCCCACTCTGACGAACACACCTTTGACTATTGGCTTAGACTTAACAAGGCCCTTGACATGACAGAGGACTCTTTGTAGAGACAAAATAAGTATTTTGACTATCTGTCCCGTGACCTAGCTGCTATGTTTATCCAGAACTGTCCTGATCCTGAACTGTCGCAGATATTCAAGTGTAAGCAGCTTAAAGAGTGGACGGTTGCAGCTATTCATGAGTAGCTTAAGCACTGCAGAGATCGCAAGCAGCTAACCAAGTACAGAATGACCTCTGTTCTGTTTTCCAAGCAACAGGAAGTCGCCGCTCCTGTGCAAAGTGCAACTCCCTCCAGTGCTGTCGTGCCTCCAGCTACCGCAGATCGTCGTCTGCTGGTCGGCTGGCCGAGAGCTCACCGGATTGCCTGGATCGGGTCATCGCTCTGCTTGAACGTGTATTGGAGCAGAAGCCACGGTAGTACAAGTTTCCCAATAACATGCATACTCAAAGAGGTCAGTCAGCGAAAGTGAAGCCCGTAGCGCCTTGTGCTGTGTGCGGTGACAACGGACACACTACTCAGTACCACTGCAGGTCCAATCGGCTGTGCTTCAACTGTTATGCGCCAGATCACACACATGCGGATTGTGCAGGGGCTGTAGTCGGAATGCCTGGGAGAACTAAGCCAGGAGGACCATCGCAGGAAAACTAGGTGGCCTGCACGTGGTGGGGGCAAGTGCTGGGCCTTTATGTGATCAGCCTTTTGGTAATGTTGGAGAGGACATGGAATCTATATGCCGGAGTGCTTGTGAGGAAAGAGAAATGGGACGCACGCCCATATTCCATAACATTCAGATACTCAAACAACATCATGAACTGTTCTATGAGGATGTGACACTGGGCGGGAAAGTTACAGTCAGAGCTTTGCTGGATAGCGGATCGATGGCATGCACCCTGAGCTCTAGTGTTATTCCACGGCTGTTACAAAAGACTGTTTTAGAGAGAGCCACACCCTCGAGCCAACAGACACTGTATTGATTCGAAGACATTACCTGCTGGTGATGGAAATCTTCGGCTGCAGTGTAATTGTCCCAACACTGGTTGTCGAGAGTCAGAATGATGACTTGATAGTTGGCAGTAACCTATTGAGGTATGTGATTAGGAGGCTTAGGCTGAAGAAGGAACTTTGTAACGAATGCCCCGCTGCGCTCAGAGGTAGTGATGATGCTGAACTGAGGCTGTTGAGTTTGTTTTCAAGGGTGGAGGTTGATGGTGAAGATGTCCCTGATGCGATTGGAACTGTAAAAATTAAAAGAGCTGTTACTCTAGAACCCTTGACAGAGCACCTGGTTTGGGGCAAGCTGCAGTGTGTGGACGGTATGTTGGCTGGGAGTGCTGTTGTTGTGGAGCCAACTATCACCAGGTCTAGACCAACAATGTTGGGAGGTCTGTGTCAATTCTGAGAGGGGACGGGTGGCTCCCGGTAAAGGTGATTAACCCCTCAGATAAGTCTGTCACTCTGAGACGTAATCAAGAATCAAGAATCAGTTTATTTATATAGCGCCAAATTACAACAGATGTCGTCTCAAGGCACTTTACAGAAAATCAATTAAAATCAAAGATACATCATAACAAATCAATTTGAAAATGTTTCCAATCTAAGGAACCCTAGCAGATTGCATCAAGTCATTGACTTGCAGCATTCACTCCTCTGGAATCAGCAGACCAAAACAATGGCTTGTGTTGTCGTTGACTTTACAGCAATCCCTCATACTGAGCATGCATGTAGCCACAGTGGAGAGGAAAAACTCCCCTTTAACAAGAAGAAACCTCCAGCAGAACCAGGCTCAGTACAAGCAGCCAAATGCCATGACCGACTGGGGGTTTGAAAAGACAGAAAAGTAAAATTAGAAGCACAGGATACTGAAATAAAAGAGTTTATAGCAGCAGTTGTAGAGCTTCACTGGAAGCATCTCAGCCCACGTTCTCATCCAAGAAGCTGTCTAAGCTAACAGAACGCCAGCCCAGGTGTGGTTACTATGGCGAGAAGAACACTAAGAGAAAACAAAAGGTTAACAAGGTTGAAATAACGGTAACTAAGTAGATTGGACAAAGGAAGAAAGTAGCAGAGAGAGAAGTGGTCAGATTGTCCTCCAGCAGTCTAAGCCTATAGCAGCATAACTATAGAAAAACTTAAATAACTTAACCCTATAGAGTGAGACATGAAGAAGGTAGAGCAAAGTAGAACCGTCTGTCAAGACTGAGTTCCTCCCCAACCGGATTAGGCTGTCTTCTCTACCTCTTCCTTACTATAAACTTTATCAAACAGGAAGCTTTTAAGCCTTGAACTAGACAGGGTGTCTGCCTCACGGGCTAAAACTGGAACCTGGTTCCACAGGAGAGGAGCTTGATAACTAAAAGATCTGCCTCCCATTCTGCTTTTAGAGATTCTAGGAACCACCAGTAAACCTGCAGTCTGAGAGCGAAGTGCTCTGTTAGGGACATAAGGAGTAATCAGATTTCTGATATACGATGGAGCTTTATTAGTGAGGGCTTTATATGTCAAAAGAAGAATCTTAAAATCTATTCTAGGTTTGACAGGGAGCCAATGAAGGGAAGCTAAAATTGGGGAGATATGATCTCTCTTTTTAAGTTTCATCAGAACTCTTGCTGCAGCATTTTGGACCAACTGTAGACTTTAAATGGCATTTTGGGAACTTCCTGCTAACAAAGAATTACAATAGTCCAGCCTTGAAGTAAAAAATGCATGGACTAGTTTTGCAGCATCTGTCCTAGAGAGAATATTTCTAATTTTTGCTATATTCCTAATGTGAAAGAAGGAAATCTTACAGACCTGTTTTATATGGGACTTGAAAGACATTTCCTGATCAAAAATAACACCAAGGTTCTTTACATTGTCACCAGACGCCAGCCTGATTCTATCCAGGTCATGTGGCTGACTGAGCAATTTCTTTTTTAGAGGTTCTGGTACAAAGATAACAACTTCTGTCTTTTCATAGTTCAAGAGCAGAAAGTTTAAAGTCATCCAGATTTTTATGTTATCTAGACATGCCTGTAATCTACAGAACGGACTGGATTAATTAGGATTTATAGATAAATACACTTGTGTATCATCAGCATAACAGTGGAAATTAACACCATGCTGTCTGATGATTTTACCAATAGGGAGCATTTATATAGTAAATAGAATTGGGCCAAGTACAGAACCCTGTGGTACTCCACAAGTAACCTTACAAAGCGGAGAAGATTTGTCATTTAGATGAACAAACTGGGATCTATCAGACAACTACGATTTAAACCAGCCTAGTGCTGTTCCCTTGATCCCCACAGTGTGTTCGAGCCTTTCAATGAGGATATTGTGATTGACAGTGTCAAAATCAGCACTGAGATCTAACAGAACTAGAATAGACACGAGCCCATTGTCTGAGGCCATGAGAATATCATTTGTAACTTTAAGGAGAGCTGTCTCAGTGCTTTGATGAGCTCTGAAACCTGACTGAAATTCTTCAAATAGGTTATTATTCCTCAAATGCTCTCCCAGTTGATTAGCAACCATTTTTTTCAAGGATTTTAGATAAAAAATAGATTGGTCTGTTTTTATTAAGTCTTCTTGATAAAGAGAAGGTTTCTTAAGTAGGGGTTTTATTACAGCTACCTTGTGAGCCTCTGGTACATAACCATTCACTAATGACAAATTATTAATTTCCAAAATGGGGGTAATAATAATAGGAAATACTTCTTTAAACAATTTTGTTAGGATTGGATCCAACATACACGTTGAAGGCTTAGATGAAGAAAATATTTTTGAAAGCTCAGAAGGCTCAACTGGTACAAAACACTTCAAACAGAGATCAGGCTCCAGAGCCACATTCAGTACCTCATTGCTTACTGAGGTAGTAGTTATGTTTGGTAGGATACCATCAATTTTAGTTTTAATACATTACATTTTATCAATACAGAATTCCATAAAGTCATTACAGCTAAGAGTTGGAAGAATGGGTGATATAACACAGTTTTCATTTCTCGTAATTTTAGCAACTGTATTAAAAAGAAATTTAGGATTTTTCTTATTCTCCTCTATTAGTAAAGTAAAATATGCAGATCTAGCTTGTCGAAGGGTCCTTTTATACAGCAGCACGCTGTTTTTCCAGGATAAAAAGGACTCCTCTAAAAGCGAAAACCGCCATTTCTTCTCCAATTTCCTGGTGTTTCCCATGAAGGTACGAAGTTCTGAATTAAACCAGGGGGCCAACCTCCTATGAGTAATCACTTTCCTTTTTATGGGGGCTACGTTGTCTAATGTTATATGCAATGAGGACTTAATACTATGAACAACAGCATCAATCTGTGTAGGGCATGAAATTAATTTGTTGCCCTCCACTGGGTTTCTCTGAAATACTGAAGAAATTAGAGGTGGAATGGATTCTTTAAAGGTTGTAACAGCATTGTCCGATAGACACCTACTATAAAGACATTTTCTTTCAGATTTTAAGTACTCGGTGAAAAAGAACTCAAAAATTATCAAAAAATGGTCACAAAGGAGAGGGTTATGAGGCAGTACTGTAACTTTTTCACACTCAATGCCATAAGTCGGCACAAGGTCTAAAGTGTGACCAAGAGAGTAATGCCAAGCTGGCTGATGTGTCTAATTGTGTCTCAGTTGAGATGTTTGCTGGTTCTCAACCCGGTGTTCGACAGCATGTGCAGGTCCCGTCTGACTGCACGACGAGATACAGCCTGGTCTCAGAGGCCTCCACCTTGCCAGACCATACTCAGCCTAAGACGCAGTGCGCTGGTGACTACCTCCAGTCGAAGCTAAGTGACTTGGGACTGTCCGATGTGGAGATTAAGTCATGTGAAGTTGCCCCAGAGAACCAAACTAGACTCGCTGAACTCATTGTCAAATACCAGTCAATCTTCTCGAGGGACAAACTGGACTGTGGCAAGGCCACTGGTTGCTTACACCGTATCAAAGTCATGGAAGAGAAACCGTTTCGGCTGCCATGTAGGCACATACCACCGACCAGGAAGGAGAAACTGAGAGAGGCACTGGACGTGATTGGAGGAGTGGGAAATTATACGGAAGTCTAGCAGTGAGTTTGCGTCTCCCTTGGTGATCGTCTGGAAAAAGTCGTGTGACCTGAGGATCTGTAATGATTTCCGCTGGCTCAATGCACGTACTGTCAAAGATGCTCACCCGCTCCCTCATCCGGCCGACGCCTTGGCTGCCTTGGGGGGCAATGCCTTTTTCTCAACTCTGGACTTGACCTCTGGCTATTATAACTTGGAAGTGCATGAAGCTAATGGAAAGTACACAGTCTTTTCGTCACCATTTGGATTGTACGATTACAATCGGATGCCTCAGGGGCTTTGTAACAGCCCGGCAACATTCATGAGGATGATGTTAAACATCTTCGGCGATTAGAACTTTGTGAGTTTGCTGTGCTATCTGGATGATGTCCTGGTGTTTGTTCCGACTGAGGATCTTGCTCTCGAGCGTCTGCAAATGGTCTTCCAGGGACTTCATGCTCATAACCATAAAGCTCACCCCAAAAAAATGTCTCTTTCTGAGGAGGTTGGTGAAGTTTCTCGGCCATATTATTGTTGATGATGGGATCCGGTCTGACCCCGACAAGGTAACTGGCATCACCTCCCTGATAGAATTAGACCTAATGGAGGACGGTACCAATATCCCTTCTCAGAGAAAGATCCGCTCCTTCCTTGGTATGATGGTCTACTACCAGCAATTTATCGAGGGCTGGTCTGCCATAGCCAGACCGCTGTTTCGGCTATCCTCAGGTTCTAAAGGCCCGGGTGGGGTTGGGAGGAAATGTCGCAAGGTCCGACAGCAGCTCAGTGGTGCCGATTGGACTCAGGAATGTAGCCAAGCTTTCTGCCAGCTAAAGCAAGCCTTGCTGGACCAAGTTGTGCTGGCGCACCCAAACTTTGGTGAGCCCTTTCTGCTGTCTATGGATGCTTCTACCGATGGACTCGATGCAGTCTTGTCTCAGGTGCCGGCTGGTGGATTGACTGCCAGACCGATCGCCTTTGCAAGTAAATCGCTCAGTTATGCCCAGTCCAAGTATCCAGCTTACAGACTAGAGTTTTTTGCCTTAAAGTGGGAGGTGTGCGACAAGTTCCATCACTGGTTGAGAGGTCACCAGTTCACCATGTGGACGGACAATAATCCGTTGACCTATATCCTGTCCAAGATCGGTGGGATGCGTGTGAGCAGAGGTGGATTGCTAAGTTGGCGCCTTTTCAGTTTGACATCAAATACATTCCCGGGCCAAAGAATGTAGTGGCTGATGCTCTAAGCAACCCTAAGGAAACCCTTCGTACGGTTCAGTACTTCCCACCGTTTAATGAGAGGGCCTTATGACAAGCTGCTGGCGGAAGCTGCCGCAGTTGGTGCCAGGGGGTTCCAGGAGGTGTTTCGTTGGTCAGCTAACCCGTCTGAGGTGTCATCTGAGTGCGTCAACAATATCAGTGTTTGGCAACCGTACTATGTCGTCCCTGGAGGTTGCTGCTGTGCTCCAAGAATGCAAGGATGGTAAATCAGTGGCGGGCCCCCATGCCCTCCTTCTGCCGCAGTTTTCGCAAACAGTATTGATTCCCCCAAAGTTTGGCTCTGATGTGCTCTCATATTATGTACTAAGAGGGAGACAGAGAAGAGATACTGTTCTGAGCAGAGTGATCTTTTTTGTGGAGAGAGGGCGAAGACCTTCCAGGAGGGAACGTGTCAAAGAATCATCTGAAGTCATGAAGCTTTTGAAAATCTGGGAGAGGCTTGCAATGATGGAGAATCCTATCACGAAAAGGAAGACCTACCTGTATGTCGTCCCTCTCTCACTGCGCCACAAGGTTTTACAAGGTGTTCATGATGAGGCTGGACACCAAGGACAGCAACGGACATTGTATCTGACGAGACAAAGGTTTCACTGGATTAGCCTGGTCCGTGATGTCACCGACTATGTACGGCGCTGCAGGCGGTGTGTTGTCAGCAAGTCTCCGGAGCCGGAAGCCAGATCCCTCTTGGAAAATATAAGAACCTCCGAGCCTCTTGAACTTGTCAGTTTCGAGTTTTTGGACAGCTGAGGATTCGTCAAACAGATCCCTAGATGTGCTTGTCGCTACTGATCAATTCACAAAGATGGCACACGCTTTTTTGTGCCCCAATCAGTCAGCAAAGGCAGTCGCACATCAGCTGTGGAAAAACTACTTCTGCATCTATGGTTTTCCAAAACGATTACATTCGGATCAGGGAGCTAACATTGAGAGCGCTCTTATCACCGAGTTACTGTGTGCTGCAGGCGGACAAAAGTCTCACACTACACCTTATCACACTATGGGCAACGGGCTCGTGTGAGAGGATGAACCGGACTCTAAGCAATATGATTCGAGCACTGCCTCCCAGAGCTAAACACTGTTGTCCTGTAGCCCTGAAATCCCTAACATTTGCGTACAACTGTACGGTGCATGAAACAATGGGCTATGCACCGTTTCTGCTCATGTTTGGGAGAGTTCCACGCCTTCCTGTGGATGTGTTTTTCGGCTCTGTGCTCAGTGATCCGCAGGTTGTGGACTATTACCGTTACGTTGAGTCCCTGCTAAAAGACATGAGAGAAGCTATGGCAGTCGCTCAGTCAACAGCCACTAAACAGCTTCGCCGTCACACTGATTTGTACAACCGTAAAGTGCGTGGTGCACCTGTGGAGGTGGATGACCATGTATTACTGGACAACAAAGGAGAACGTGCCAAAAGAAAACTTGCTGACCGATGGGAAAGCGCAGTCTGTGTGGTGGTTGAAAAGAATGATGATAGCCACACCTTTAAGATCCAGAATCCCACTACAGGCCAGGTTAAAGTGGTCCATCGAAACCTGATTATGCCTGTGAACTTCCTTCCCCTACCCAAATGTGACACTGATGATCAGGAGGATGGTGTACTGTCTCCAACGTCGAGTTCACTGACATCAGTGTTGTGAGGTCAGTTGTCAGTGATGTTACTTCTGACTCGGCTGAGGTCAGAACAAGAGTCTGGGTATCTGACAAATGTAGAGAATCAAGAATCCAGAATCCGTTTATTTATAAAGCGGCAATTTAAAACAGGCGTCGTCTCAAGGCACTTCACAGAAAATCAATTAAAATCAAAGATACATCATAACAAATCAATTTGAAAAAGTTTACAATCTAAGGAACCCCAGCAGATTGCATCAAGTCATTGACTTTCAGCATTTACTCTTCTGGAATCAGCAGACCAAAACAATGGCTTGTGTTGTCGTTGACTTTACAGCAATCCCTCATACTGAGCATGCATGTAGCAACAGTGGAGAGGAAAAACTCCCCTTTAACAGGAAGAAACCTCCAGCAGAACCAGGCTCAGTACAAGCAGCCATCTGCCACGATGACTGGGGGTTTGAAAAGACAGAAAGCTAAATTAGAAGCATAGGATACTGGAATAATAGAGTTTATAGCAGCAGTTGTAGAGTGTCAGTGGAAGCATCTCAGCCCATGAAAAACGCTAAGAGAAAACAAAAGGTTAACAAGGTTGAAATAACGGTAACTAAAGCAGATTGGACAAAGGAAGAAAGTAGCAGAGAGAGAAGTGGTCAGATTGTCCTCCAGCAGTCTAAGCCTATAGCAGCATAACTATAGAAAAACTTAAATAACTTAACCCTATAGAGTGAGACATGAAGAAGGTAGAGCAAAGGAGAACCGTC
>JAVLVB010000453.1:75697-85997 GCA_032876305.1 Orestias chungarensis | reverse complement strand
CAAGGTTGAAATAACGGTAACTAAAGCAGATTGGACAAAGGAAGAAAGTAGCAGAGAGAGAAGTGGTCAGATTGTCCTCCAGCAGTCTAAGCCTATAGCAGCATAACTATAGAAAAACTTAAATAACTTAACCCTATAGAGTGAGACATGAAGAAGGTAGAGCAAAGGAGAACCGTCTGTCAAGACTGAGTTCCTCCCCAACCGGATTAGGCTGTCTTCTTTACCTTTTCCTAACTATAAACTTTACCAAACAGGAAGGTTTTAAGACTAGATTTGAAACTAGACAGGGTGTCTGCCTCACGGACTAAAGCTGGAAGCTGGTTCCACAGGAGAAGAGCCTGATAACTGAAAGATCTGCCTCCCATTGTGCGGAGGATGCTGATCAGTGCAAGGACTCTGATATAGATCATGCACCTGAACCGGCTGATGTTCAGTCTGAGGGCATGGTGTTGCCCCAAGATAAGCCAGCCCCTGATCAGTTGCAGTCCTCTGGAGGAGCTCCTTTGATGGATTCGAAAGACTAGTAGCTCATTGATCCCTTCGACTGATCTACCCACTGACATGCCCCCTGACTTACCTTCTTATGTACCCGCTACTGATACTGCTACGGTGAAAGTAGTTGACGGTGTGACTGATCGTAGATCTAGAGCTGGAAGGTTGTTGAGGCCATTGGTTAGACTTATTGAAATGATGCACCAGAGACCTGCATCAGTCTTTTGAGTTTGTTTCTATGGGACTTCAGTTCTAAATGTTGCCATTTGTTTTTTTTCCTTTCAAAGAAAGGTTTGTTAAAATTTTTGGGATGTTGTGTTTTCTTTTTCCTTGCTATTCAGGAGGGGTATTTTGCAGTTACATGTTTATGTGAATGGGCATAACTTTTCCCCCGATATGTGTAGATGGGGTCTGGCCGAAATTATTTTTTTTCTGATGCTGATCCCTAGGGGATAGTCTTTGTGACTGGGTGTTTGTGACTGTAATTTTGATGTAGTGATACCTCCTTTGCAATCTTGGGAACGGTGGTTGTACATGTTTCCTTTGCATTTGAATAGTGGTTTTGTACCATTTTGTCGGTTCATACCTGTGGTTTTACTGCACTGGTTTGTTTTTTTTATTTTTTTTATTTGTAATGTAATGGTGTAATGTAATGTAATGTAACAAGTGGAATTCAGCAGAGGGGTGTGTAACAGGGTTGGGTTTCATTATAATTCCACTTGTCATGTGGTTTGTGCATTTTGTATTGTGAGTGGGACAGCGCCCTGTGGATGATGTTGTTACAAATATGAAGGAGACGGGCATGAGGTGCTGTTCCCGCTTGTCTTGAGTCCTTGACTTTGACCGATAAATGACATTTCATCTCATTCGGTCTCCTGCCTCTCTTTTAACACAACACAGACATAAAAATCCTTTGTAAGTACATACTCAATATTTGGACCGAGCTGAATTTAAACACGGCTAGGTTCAGCACGGTTACACATGCAACCAAACCTTTACATTAGCCATAAAATCAGAGAATGCCGTCACTTTGGACTGATAAACAACAGTTTGCCTTTTCACTTCTTCTTCTGGCAATGGCAAACTTAAAAAGGATTCATGTACATCAGTTGCATCTTATTAGCACTTAATAAACTTGACAAAGTCAGAAGACACTTTCTCAACATTTTCTTGTGACGTCATCAATGCAGAGATTTTTCCATAAATTTTGAAGCTTCTTTACACTTTGAACTTCGTTTTTCTTTACATGTTTTTACATAATACATCAAACCCTTTTGTGTGAATTTTGATGTTTCGTTTCTCTTGTGATGTCTGAGTGTCATACTCTTTGCTCTTTAAATCAGAAATTTTTAGCGATTCTTTGAACTATTTCAAACATTTAAAAGTAACATAATCCATAAGGAATCCACAGGATGAAGCACAATTTTGTGTCTTTGTTTAAAGAGGTTGATTATTGTGAACAAACATTTCCATGATGGGCGTTGGCACACGTCTTGATCCAATAACTTGTCAACTTGTCACATCAAACTTATCTCATCAGTCTTTGCAATATGTCTTTAAACTCCAGTAGTTTTAAAGTTTTCCTTTACGGCTTGAACAATATTGCCACATACCAGTTTGATGAATGAGGGACATGTCAATCCAGGCCTCACGCAGCAAGTTGCTTGTTTTCATCTTGACGATCCAAATCCTTTTGTTTTATAGTAATCCTTGAGATCCATAAATTCAACATGTCCATTGATGAGCGATTATTCCTCTTAGTCCACAGGTTGGTTCCTTGATCCATGGGGAGGTTTTTACTTGTTATATGCTGTGGTTTTTACCTGTTATATGGGGTGGTTTTTACTTAATATAGCAGCGATTGTTTGTCAAACCAAACATCCAAAAAAGGTTCCATCAGCCACTATAAGGCCCCAAACCCAAACGCCTGCTGGTCCTTTACCAGGCCCCTACAATTATAGAAAGTGAACTGACCAACATTACTTCCTATCTGACTTAGAAAGAAAACAACAAAATTAAATCAAATTAACAATAATTAACCTGCAAATAAACTAAATAAATAATACAAAATATAGAAATTTAAGAATAAACTAACAAAACTCAAATGGATAAAGAAGTAAAGAATAAATAGCTCCAACACAACATAAATGGCCATTGTAGTTGATAAAAAGCTTGAAAGCTTGGAAAATAATCTGCCAGGCATATTTCCTGTCTGGTCAGTGTGGATAATAGTAGAAACATATGTGTTTAACCTATTTGCCAACAATTTTGTAAAAATCATCATGTCGGTACTCAGCAGCGCAATAGGTTGGGTGGGTGAAGGTTCAGTCTCATCTCTATCCACCTTTGGTACTAGTAAAATATTGGATTAATACAGAGAATTGAGGATTTCTTGGATTTCAAAGTAATGTACACATTCTAAGCAAAAGAGAAGGCTGACTGTTTTATGGATTTACATTTCCATTTATGCATTTAGCAGACGCTTTTATCCAAAGCGACTTACAAAAAAAGGGTTTAACATTGAACTACGACGCAATTTACCGGCAATATGTTAGGAGAGGATTTAAAATTAATGATGACACTCATTTACACTATAAAGGTAAACACAGAAGGCCCAAGTACCATAAACTGAGTGCTAACTAACATCAGGGGAGGGGGGGGTAATAATATTTCAGGGCTATAGATACTCTCGGAAGAGCTGGCTCTTCAAGGATTTCTTGAATGTGGAAAGAGAATCTGATGCTCTAATAGTGCACGTAAGGTTGTTCCACCAGCAAAAAACCGCAAATGAGAAGAGTTTAGATTGACCTGCACGGGGCTTTGGTTGCGTTACTTGCCGCTCCTTGGAGGAACGGAGCGGGCGGGTAGTGACGTAAGGCTTTAAGAAGGTGTTGTGGTAGATGGGCACTGATCCATCAAACACTCTGTATGCCAGCATTAGTTATATGAATTTGATGCGTGCAGCTAAGGGAAGCCAATGGAGTTCAGTGAAAAGGGATGTGACATGCGATCTCTTTGGCTGGTTGAAAACCAAGCGAGCTGCAGAATTCTGGATCATCTGTAGCGGTCTCACAGCACAGGCTGGAAGACCTGTTAGGACGGCGTTGCAGTAGTCAAGGCTGGAAATGACAAAGGTCTGAACTAGGAGCTGTGTCACATGTTGAGTTAGATATGGCCTAGTCTTCCTGATGTTGAATGGAGAGAAGTCACACGATCAAGCGACAGAGGCAACCTGATCCGCAAAGGTCAGCTGATCATGACGCCCAGGTTTCTTACAACCACAGTGGGTGCCACAGATAGGGAGTCTATCCTGATGCTGATGTTGTGGTGAATACTTTCCTTGGCTGGGATGACAAGTAGTTCGGTTTTGGAGAGGTTCAGTTGGAGGTGGTGATCTTTCATCCATGCAGATATGTCAGAAAGACAGGCTGAGATTCAAGTTGGTACCCAGAGATCGTCTGGAGGAAAGGATAGATAGAGCTGGGTATCATTTACATAGCAGTGATAGGAGAAGCCAAGCGAATGGATGATTGGGCCCAGCGAAGTAGTGTACATGGCAAAGAGGAATGGGGCCCAAAACTGAGGCTTGGGGCATCCCTGTGGTGATGTGGTGTCGCGTCGATGTTTGGCCTTTCCATGCCACCTTGAAGGATCATCCGGTGAGGTAGGATTCAAACCAGGAGTTGCAATGCCCTCAATGCCCATGTCTGCCAGCTTGGTAAGTAGGATGCTCTGGTTTACAGTATCAAATAAAGCTGAGAGGTCCAGTAGAATTAGAACTGATGATTGGCCTGTCGCTTTGGCTTCTTTTAAGCATTTCGTTACAGACAGGAATGCCGTTTCCGTGGAGGGACCACTCTTAAAGCCTGATTGGTTAGAATCAAGGAGGTCACGTTGGGAGAGAAATTTTGTCACCTGCTTTGAGACAGCACTTTCGATGATTTTAGATAGGAAAGGGAAGCGGGAGACCGATCTGTAATTCTCCACTTGGGTGGGGGCTAGAGAGGGTTTTTTTAATAAGGGACTTACCTGGGCTTGTTTGAAGGCGGTGGGGAATGATCCGGTAGATAGTGAAGCATCGATCACGTGATTGGCTGCTGTCACAACGGTTGGAGCTTTGGCTTGCAGGAGTGTGGTGGGAATAGGATCCAGAGAGAAAGATGTAGGGTCGCTTCCTGTGAGAAGCTTTGATACCTCATCCTCTTTGAGACGGGTAAATGAAGAAAAGGAAGCAGTGGGTTCAGAAGCGCTCAGAGGAAGGACCAGTGAGGAAGGTTGAGCTGTGGTCTGTGTAGATGGGTCTGAGAACTGACTGCTGATCGCTGCCACTTTGTCGATGAAGAAGTTGGCAAAGGAATCTGCCGTGAGGTTGGTTTCAGGAGGAGGAGGTGGTCGGTTTAACAGAGACTTGAAGGTAGAAAAAAGCTTCCGGGTGTCGGTAGCGCTGTGGATCTTGTCCTGATAGAACTCCTTCTTTGCAGTGGTGAAGCTTGAGGAGAAGAATGAGAGCAGCATTTGGAAGTGTGATAGATCACATGGGTCCTTTGATTTATGCCATCTTCTCTCTGCAGCTCTGAGGTTTGTGCACATCGATCTAAGAGTGTCAGTCAGCCATGAGTGTGAATGCATGGGTCTTGCAGGTTCGGTGATCAGTGAGCACAAGCGGTCCAAGCAGGAACTCAGTGTTGAGCAGAGGGACTCTGTGGCATCATTTACCTCCAGAGATGAGAAAGTGCTACGTGGTGGAAGAGCAAGAGACAAGTTGTGGAGATTGCGTCGAAAGGAGACAGTGGGTGGGTGTGTAGTGGGTAGTTGATGGAGATAAGCATCAAGCTGAATAAAGTAGTGATCTGAGAGGTGTAGAGGAGTAACTTTAACTGAGTTGGTCATGCAGTGTCTGCTTAAAACAAGATCAAGTACGTTACCGGCCCTGTGAGTTGGGGGGCTGCTTACCCACTGGAGATCAAACGAGTGAGTTAGCGAGAAGAAATCTGGGGCATCTTGAGTGTCAAAGTGAATGTTCATATCACCAAGGACAAGCAGAGGACAGTAATGCTCAGGGATGGAGGAGATCAGGGAGTCTAAATCGATATACGATACACGATATACCCGGAGGACGATATACAACAACCATATACAAGGATGTCCAATGAGAGATGGTTTACATAGGCAGAAATGAAGTCTGCCTTGTTCACGGGTGACTGATAGTTCCATAGACCTACAGAGAATTAGTTGGTTTTGGATGACGATGTGTGGTTTAGTGAACGTTGATTTCTGAGGTTTCGTTTCCGTTTGTAAAAGTAGAACCGCCTGCTAGTTCCAGAAATAAAAGAGATAGAGTGGTGACACATCACGAAAAAGGTAGACCCTGTTCGGTGGACACGCTTCGGTAGACACGCACGTCTTTACCCGAGAAAGGCTGACGCTTTGCCGATGCTTCAGTGTATTCCCCTATTTTGTTATGCACATGCAGCTTTTCTTTGTGATTGAATGATCCGGCTAAGACCACACCCTGTGAGGCAGATAGAAACCGAAGCTTGAGGTAGTGGTCAGTAACACTTTCCTAGACAATGGATCCTTAATTGACCTAGTTCTCACTTCCTGAATGGCTTTCAGGTGAGAGTTTCAGTCAAAACAGGAGATCCACAGATAGAATTTAGTTGGTAAATAAGCACAGAATTAAAAAAGCAGGCACTTACTCTTCTTAGTCAGTAGTCCCTCTGAGAAATTCAGAGAGGTACAAGGTATTTAACTGAGAATCCCACCCCCTTGGAGGCAGATGGAAACCTAGGCCTGAGGGGAGAGGTCAGAAACACTTCCCAAGACCATGGATCCTTAATTGACCTAATTCTCACCTCCTGAATAGCTTGCAGGTGAGAGTTTCAGTCAAAACAGGTGATCCACAGGTACAATTTATGGATAGCTTTACACAATACCAATCTGGATGAAAGACCATTTTATTTACATTTTTAATGTGACCTACAATTCAACTGAAAACAACACAAATACGCCAGTAAAAAAACTGTCATGATCTGTGTTTTTGGTTTTGTTCAGTTTTCTAGATTAGTCTTGTTTTATTATTATTATCATGATTTATATTATTAGTTGTTGTTTTCTTTAGTTTATTTTCTAGTTTGGTTTAGTCTTGGGTTTTGTTCTTTTCTATGTTCTCTAGTTTCCCCTGCTCTGTCCCTCTTCTCTCTCTGTGTTTTCCCCCATCATTATCACTCACATCTGTTTGTAATCATCCAATCATCATCTCCACCACTCTACCTCCTGCTCCTCAGTATTTAAAGCCTGGTTCACTCATTCACTCACAGCTGGATCGTCTGTTCACCTCTCGTCTCCCCTCACATCTGCTGCCGTTTCCTCACCGTCTCCCCGTAAGCCTTTTCCCTCCGGCTCGCTGGTTCCCTTTCCGTGTTCTCTCTCCATCTTTATTCTCCCCTGGTCCCGTCCTGGTGTTTACTTTGGTTTTGGTTTTCCTGTTGTCTCCGTTTTCCCGTGCTTCCTCCCCCATCTTGTTCTCCCCTGTTCACTGTCTCAGTTATTTTCCTTTATGGTATTGTTCTTTTGAGATCTCCGGTTTCCCTTACTTCCTTCTTAGGTTTATAAGTTATTTCCTCATTTGTTTAGCTCCTTTGTCGTCTACTATTTTCCTTGTGTTACTGATTATTATTATTATTTATTATTGTTATTATTAATCTGTTAATTTATTCCCCCTTCCCGTGTTCTCCCGCTGATTTGTTTATTTTTGATTGTTTGTTTATTTACGTTTGTAGTCCCAGCGTCCCTCTTCCGTTCCCGTTTGTTTACATTCCGGTTCCATGTTTTCCCTTTTCCGTTTCCGCTTTGCCTTTGTTCCGGTTTTATGTTCGGTTCATTATTCTTCCCCACAATAAATTATTTATTCTCACAATTCCACATCTGCTCGAGTCATTGATCGTAACCTGACAAAAACTCAAAAAACATTTGTGTGTTTCTGATACATGGGCTAGATGAGGCCATCAAACAGGGCCAGGTAGGATCGGGCACCTTGTAATTCCTGAGCTCATATGGAGTAATTTTCAGCATTTAAACTGGATTGGATTTTTTTTTTCTTCTTTTTTTTCCCCTCGATACTGCAAACCTTCACAGAATCTATCAGTTTTGTTATGAGTTCTCCAGACCACAGTTAAGTACATATTTTCTATTAGATCTAAATTAGGCTTTTATTAAAACTGCAATTGTGTTCATTGAAGTTCTTTATTTTGTTCGAAACAGACATATGTTTATGATTTCACTATTTATTTTCAAAAAAAGTTATACATTATGGTATGCATTTTTTACACATATTCCAAAAGAAGATTTAAAAAAAGGTGTTTCCAAACACAATGAAACTGTATTGTTTTTCAACCGCTTAGTACAGATGCATGAAGAATGTTGATTGGATTATTGTTTACTGTAAGTATTTAGTCCTCCATTATTGGGGTTCAGGGACGTTGGGATGTTTGCGTCTCTGTTGTCCTCTCCATGTCTGCCTTTGGTCTGTTACTCCCTACATTCCCTATATACCAGTTTTACGGCTAAACCTATACAAAAGCATGGACACATGCTGGTGTTTAGAATCAGTTCGTCTCAGATGCACTTTAGGCTGCAATAGCAAATATATTATTATTATACAGATATAGATTACAGATTATTATGTATACATGTGTCGCTCACCATTATTGTTTACAGGTTTTCTGCGTTGCATTTTATTTTCTATGTTTGTTTGTTTGGTTTATTACCTTTTTTTTTATAGCTGCCGCAGAAGCAGGTTTCTAGTGTGTTGTCTGGCATTCTCTACATCTTTCTCTCTCCCCTTCATGCTTTCCTCTTTTTCTCTGTATATCTCCTGCCTCACCAATTTATCCCCTATTGTCCGATCAGTTACGTCTCCGTGTCCACTACAATCGACATAAATCCCTGCCAAATTCTAATAAACTTTTATAAATATTTGTCAAGTAAAGCATTGCAGTGTAATATCCAATAAAATACAATCTGTTGGGCTTCACAGTGACACTCGGACAATGATTCTATGTTGCATACTTCTTAGAACAGGGAAAGCTTATAAAAAAATAAAAAGAAAGTAAAATTTGGACTGCAGCTTACAGTTCCATCAACTTTACTACAACTTACATAAAATCAAGAAGACAGAATCCTGGATATTAAGCAATAGTTCTTCAAAAAGTCAAAAATTCAGGTGTACAAGTGTTTGCTACCAGGCTATTAAAGGTTTAATTAATTTATCTGGGTCTTTTACATTGATTTTACATAGTTTTGTTGCACTGATTAAGGTAATTGTTTTGAAAATTAGTCCTGTTACTGCACTAGAAAAGTCTGTATAAAGATAAAATGTTACAAAGAAGACGTTGGTTAAGCAATGCTTTTACATTTAGCTTTGTTTCATGGCCATAATCTGGCCCTGTATGTGTGCTTGGTTGTTTGTCTGTCCTGTCTAGGGTGTCTCCTGCCCATCACCCAGGGACTGCTCCAGTCTTGAGATAATTCAAAGCAGGAATAATCAGGTTTATTCCATCATTTGTGTGGATGACTGATTTCCTTGCATGCAACATTGAATTTAAAAAGGCTCATAATGTAATGGTAACAAACAGAAGTTGCCTTGGTTCAGCAACTTCTGCATTTGGCAGCTACTGAAAATGAAGCATTGTTCATTTTTATAAGCAGGGATTCCAAATCCATTCATCTTTCTTCGCCAGTCTAGCCAAAATAGCAACATGTTGTTTATATTTACAAATGTTACCAATATTATTTCATCTCAGATCATTGTTTGACTGTTTTGACTTTAGTTCCAGGATATCGTGTCAGCAGATATAAATATTGGTATAAATATTGGCTCCTGCTTAGTTTGTAGGAGGAGAAACTGCTCACAAAGTGCCATAAAGAAGAGTTTTTGAACTGTTTGTTATAAATAATTGATCACATGCAAATCTGCATTAAAACTTGTCGAATTGCAGAATTCGTTGTATGTAGTTTTGTTCATTTATGTTTAAAATGTATTCCTTAAAGCCAAAGTGGAACCAAACTCAACTTCCTTGTTTATGTGGAAAAACTTGCAGAATAAAGTAGATTCTGAATTCACACTTATACACGCCAAAAATTATTCATGTATTCGGATTATGTTAAATGTTTGCCAGGCTGTGAATTTTCTCCTTGTGGAGAATCGGATGATGCCAATCAGGTAGTGGGTGGAGAATTTGAATTTGACAGGGACCAATCAGGACTGCCCTTTAGAGTAAGTTTACCGGAAGGGCTGGTTTCCCTTCTCCTGCCTGAAAATTGGTCCACATTTATTGTTGCTTTGCGCTAAAAGGTTTATGGCAGGAGTTTTGAGGACTAGGTGAACTCTAGGTTAGCCACACTATTGTGTCAATTTAAAGTAAGAAAACACAGATGCTTTCTAGGTTTTGGTTTTATTAACCAAGCGCAATCAAATTCATTTTCTAAAGTAGTGAGCTGAAATAAATAAGACACAAATACTTTGTTAATTTTTTTAACTGACTTAGATTAGAAATAACATTTTGCTCCAGTATAAGGAAGACATGTTCATGTGAGTTTTCATCCTTGTGCCAGAGCAGAGAGAATCTTTGTGCACTCAGGGCTTGAATAAACATTTATATTACCCCACTCAGCAAAATACATCTTACCACTCAAGTGTGAAGAAGCACTATAATTTCCAAGAAATAGCCAGCGGCTGATGCTCAGAGACTTATCAAAGCTTTTACAAGCTAGAGGTTACTTTTATGAGCTTAATCCCTATATACGT
>JAVLVB010000453.1:43575-73752 GCA_032876305.1 Orestias chungarensis | reverse complement strand
GTGCAGGATACGCACTAAGACTTGCACCCAATCAGGCTTCCTCCCTCAGCAAAGATGGAATACTTTGTTCTCTGGAAAATTCCACTCTGCTGTCCAGGACCTGTGCTGAGATAAGCAGTGTACTATTCCTGGTGGTATATACAAGAAAATTGAATTTCTTTAAGCAGTTGAGAATCTAAAATGAGTCAGACAGTTTATGAGGCCCTTTTGCTTTTCTTGTTAAATGTGTCTGTTCCATCTGAACTGGCTTGACTTTACTGACTCATAAAGACATTAGAACCCGTTGTGTCCGGTCTGATCCTCGGTGTTTCTCACAGAGGACATGTGGAGGACAAATTTAACAGGTAATAAAATAAATATTGTTACAGGACAGAACTCTGTCAACTCTGTCTTATGTAACAGTTCGAAGAGAGGATCAATGTTTCCTTACAAGAGAGTAAAGAATGTTAACAAAAACTAAAACCAAACATTTCAAGGTGATGTGGAAAATTTAAGTTGGAATATATTGCAACGGTGGACGAATCACAACTGAAGATCTCTGAGGAATCTATCCTGTAATATTAAAGTTCTTGAGGAACGTAATGTCGGGGGCGAGAAATCTGCAGAGCCAGGTGAGATAAATGTATCTGGACAGTGGATGAAAAATGTCTGGCTCAAATCCCCACCACATGGTTCGTAGGGTTCATAGTTTGCCAGCTGTTTCTCTTACAAGTCCAGTGTTGTTTGGATGACAGGGTTGTTTATAACAGTACGGGATTCTTTTTTCATATTCCGTCTTTATCGTTATAAGATTTCGATGGGGACTGGAGAATGATTTCTGGATCTGTGTCTCTTATCTCTGTTTCTTGCCAGTTCAGTTATCGTTTCCTGTTTTTACCACTAGGTGTCCTCAGTTATCCTCATCTTGCTTCCAACTTAGAGAGTAACCATCTGTTTCTCTCTGCGTCTAGAAAGCTCAAACCCCTTCTGAAATGTTCCTAGGATTTTTTTTCTTCTTTAGTGCCAGATCATCAGATTAAGCATATTAAATCATAGCAGACAACATTTTTTATGAGCTAAACTCAATGGTGCCCCTCCGCTCAGAGATGTGCATAGTGCAACATAATAAGTACGTTACAATACATGTTTCAAATCTTTTGCAGTTGTCTGGTAAACCAACTTTTGTGTATGTGATCAGGAGCTCTCCAGGACGCCTCCTGAGGTTTTCCCAGCATGCCTCAGGAAAAGAGCAGGACAACTTGCTGAAGGACCAAAGTGTAGATGCCTTTTGTCTTGGGAATGTTGTTGTAGCCTAATGCTTAGAATAAGCTGGAGCGTTACCGGAGGGAGGGTAGTTTGTTTCTCTCTTGGTTGCAGATATAAAGACTGTGTATGAATCAATGCCAAATGGTATGCATGTTGCAAAAAAGGCAAAACACATAATAATAATATTATATGTTCTTAATGTACAGGTATTTATATGTTGTTTTTATAAAAGTTGCGTGCATAGTAAAAAGGAAATTGTTAACATGATCTTGTTGCAAACCGTAGTTGTTAAACGTTGGCTGCAGGGGGGAGATCAGTCGTATCAGTAAACACTGACTTTATATCCATCTGAGTGTGATATATTGCCCTGAGCTGAGCACACTATGTTCTTTGTTGATGATGGGAGACTCACAGCAGCAGGAAAAACGTGTGATCACTCAGAGCCCGGGATGAATCAAGACTGCTGTTTGATGATCTGAAGATGTCTAAACAAGCCCTGCATGGCAGACAGATGAGAGACACTTCCCCCTCCGGTCTGCTTCTCTCCAAAAACCTGCGGAGATCCTGCTTCTGTTTGCTGTTTAGTTCCTTGGATGTGTCTGTTTACCAGTGTTCATTCATGAGTATCTTTATTCACTCGTCTCTTACTGCCCTGTAGTGGTTAAAGTAATGTCATGACTGAAGGTCTCCAGTCGGTTTAGCTAAATATTACCACTAGAGGTCACTTTAGATATATGAAAGGATAACAAAGGACAAAAAGTCACTATAGAAACAAAATTGCATCTCATGTAAAGGATAAGGACAACTTTGAACTTTACGAAAAAAGAATTAACCGTTTTATTCTGAATAAAAGAATCCATTCATCTATCCATCCATCCAGCCTTTGTTAACTTGAGCTCTTTGGACTGTGTGAGAAAATCCCCACACATACTAATAACTGATTAGTTACGTGAGTAAGGAAATATACATTTGATAAGCTCATCAATCGTTTACTAAAGCTGCAAAAGCATAAGGGAAAGGCTAAGCTTTGGGTATCCAGTCGGTTCACCCAGACCCTCCCATACAAATATGATTTTTAAATCTCAAATCACCCAACCCACCTCAACCACTTCTGGACAACTGTTACATTAATTGAATAACTTTAGCTCTAAATAGAGTCTATTTTGATAACCGTTAATCTGTTTTCTACATATTTATATGTAGTAAACATAGAACCTCCATATGCATTCCTGATTTTCTAATACCGGGTACTTTAATTTGTTTGCTTAATAGACACCACTAACCTCTTTCTAACTAAACAATTAAGCAATTTACAGAGACCTTTACATTACATTATATTTATAATTAGATATACTTAGCAGTCCGATCAAAGCAACAATGTGTTTTATATATTAATTGCATGGCACAACAAACTTATGCAACCAGTCCTGTTGTAATTCCATGTGTGCACCCTTTCATTGTTTCATTTGTACTATTTAACTACATTTACTGTACATATAATCTAACCATAAAAAACAATAAAAACTGTTAATTTGACTTACGCTTATGAGCTTTTGCTCCACTACTTTGCTCTTTGGAGTTTACCTTTTGTCTGTGAATTTGGGGGTTTTCTCTAGATTCCTCTCACCATCCTGAAACGTGTTTTGTGGGTAAACTGCTGTTTCTCTGGATCTCCCCTCCTGGGATGAACAGACTGGTTATATCCTGCCTCTCAGGGACTTCTTCCTGTTATTTCCTGATATACTCTGCACAAGTCGAACATTAAATAAAATTTTATTTTGTTGGTCATCTGTATAAAATTAATGTAGACATTTTTATTTTAACTTCTTTATAGACACTTATTGTATGTTAACCGATTTAACTCAAACAACCACGTTCCTTCTTTTACATTTAGGACACAGTTTTGAGTTTTGAGTTGCTGTCTCTGGGGTAAAGGTCGGTTAGGATGTTCTCTTTTGCATATATAAATTCTCACGTGGCACATTGCTCTTTTTTCGTCCTCTGGAATGAGCCTTACTGACGGCGGAAACAACTTGCGTGACTGTTGATTCTCTCCATTCTGTTGTGCTCCAGGCTGTGTTACACGTTAACCCAGAGTTAGATGGGTGGTGCTTCTTCGGCCCTCTGTGTCATATTTTTATTTTATGAGTATAGCCGGTTTTACCAACCCCTGCACCAAGGATGCCGACACTTTGACCAGTCCCAAGGGATCTACCACCCCCACTACCCCCACACCACCACAGAAAATAAAGAACACAATGCCTATTAATTTTATATTAAAATCCTTTTTATTGTATATTTTGTCCTTTCAGGATGAAGTATATTTTTATTGAATTTAAATTTAATGTCTTGCATAACTGCATTAAGCCACAGTGGAATGTGTACGTATATATGGTATATGTAGATTTCTGGGGGGTCCGGTGTTACCCCGGCTGTTAGCTCCTCTAACTCATTCTGCTAAGAGACACTAGGAGACTTGCTACGCGACACCACAGTTTTCTAAGGCGGCTAATGCAAAGCTAACGTAGAGTAAGCATCTTTTTGCGTTCTTAACTGCACCTCAGTTTGCTGCCCGGTATGTGAATCAAAAGACAAATGGAACAAAAGATGGATGTGGTCATCCATTTCCTTTAATGCCGTGCTATCAACCTGCAATCCTCTCGCGATTGATGTATTGGGCATTCCTACCCTTGAGGATAAAAGTTAGGTTCTAACAATGTTTGAGGAAAAATAAAAACTATCAGGAAGTTCCAGAATGGAAACTGCATTTTTTTATGGGGTTTTTCTAGTTATTGACCTCATTCCACTGGAAGGGACATTTGATGAACTCTGCAAAGCTGATACATTTGACCCAAATGTGATATTTGTAAATTTGTCTAAAGGTGAAAGTATAACCGTAACGTTCTTTTTTTTAAATGTTGAACCGCTGCCTTTTATGGAACGTGATTGGATTTTAAACTACTTGCAGACTTTGTAAATTGGAATACATGTAGAGGCTTCTGTCCAAAGATACTACTGCTGGTGTTTGTGTTGGATGCCAATATAAAAGAGTAAACACATTTCTATGTACCCTTACAGAATATCACATAAATCACATACGTGAAAGCCATGTTCCCTTTGTAAAGTAATAAATGTCACATTAAGAAAACCCATTCATTCATGTGGAGTTGAAATATGTGGCAAAAAAAACTGTTACAGTATTTTTAAATGAGTTTCACATCAAATAATTCAACCAGTTTATGTTTTAGATTTTTGGTTTTAATTGTTAGAAGTTCAAATAGTCTTCCTGCTTTTCCTGTGGTATGTGTAGAAAAGGGTTTTTAAACTTCTTTTCACATTAAACTCTGAACTTTTACTGCATAATTTAACTGTTTTTTTGTTGCTTTCAATTTTAATTTTTGCAGTTTATTTGTTTTCATTATTTCCTTCATTTGACTAGTTTTGTTTATTTTAATGAGGCGTTATGAGACTGAAGGTCTTATTGTTTTTGCTTATAAACTATTTGGAAAGAGATCTATGATTACTCCATGTGTTCGTGCAGAACTTTCAGTTTAACAACTTCAATCATTGTTCCATAAAGCCACACTTTACCATTCAGATATTCTGCAGACTAAATGGTATTTATTTTTTATTTTCTGATAATGTGGTTGTGGCCCAACTTTTTAACGTTGATCAATTGGATAGAAATTGACTTCGGCAATAACAGGCACTATTTTATTGAAATTTACACTGCTGGTCATCATACAGAAAGACCATTGCTTTAGATTGTTGTGTCTGTGTGTTAATTTTCTACCAGCATCTTTGTAAATAATTATCTACTGGAAATAGGGAGACAATTATGGGGGTTAATAAATTCCTTTTGGCTAAAATTGCAATGAAATATTGTTTTACAACAATTTGGGACAATTATGGTATTGATCCTGTTTTGACGGGCCATTTAGTTGGAAATCCTAATCTGTTTGAGCCAGAGAAGACACTCAGAGCCTTCTCCACTATAAGTAAAAGGCTGAACTTACTTAAAACCCCAGCAGAGCCCACACTGTTAAAAAATGAAGTCTCACCTAAAATCATCTTTTTTTAATGGAATCCTTTTCCTGCCCTTTTTTGACACATTTTGACTGTTATAATCCTTTTAATGCTTCCGTTACATGTGAGATATTGTGTCTGTGCTCCGAATCAGGCAGCAAAAGCAAAGAAATTGTATCTAATGAGAAGCAATTCCTCAGGAAGAAAACAAAACAAAGACAGAATGGTTAAACAACAAGGCTTTTCTGGATTTTACTCCAAAAAATGAGCTGATGTATAACACAAGATCATGTGTATACAACAAGGCTTTCCAGTCCAAGAAACATGTGGATACAGCACAGTTGGGTCTTTTCCTTTGCAGA
Source organism: Orestias chungarensis (assembly GCA_032876305.1). Classification (NCBI taxonomy): domain Eukaryota; kingdom Metazoa; phylum Chordata; class Actinopteri; order Cyprinodontiformes; family Cyprinodontidae; genus Orestias; species Orestias chungarensis. Next base: position 68,119 of record JAVLVB010000453.1, on the reverse strand, counting down.
GGGGAGCTCTTATCTCTGAGTCATTAACTGATGAAAAAACCCACACTTCAGTTAGTACACATAACATCAGCTTGTTATAAAAACACATAGACAGTGTGAGCATAAGCACTGAGCAGGAAAATGAGCTGCTGTAGTTAACTCCAGGCACGACTGACATGTGCCGTGTGAAATACTAGTAAACACAAAACGTCTTTATAAAAAGTAGTGTGAATATTTTTATGTGATACATGATAAAACTAGCAGTATTTTGAATGACTGTTAATTTTATTTATTTCTTTGATTGAAATGCCTTTTGGCAATAAATCCTATAGTTTTGGGGGGGAAAAACATTCTCGAAAGGTGCCACACTTGTAGGAATAAATATGTGGGTTTTGCAACAAATACATGTCAGGATTGTGTGATCAAGCTTCTTAACAGAACCTTTCCTTTTAACCTGATGGAAATGAGAAACTTTACTGAATGCATCCTGGTTATTTTACTTATTTAGTTAGAGTAGCGTAAATCATTTGCACATATTTTTGTTGTCATTAAATAGTGCGTAAAACACAGCGTCTTTCTTTATATAAGTTAAAGCCAGTTCTGCTTTGCAAAACACGTAAAGCAGTTTACCTATTTTGGATGTTCAGTTATTTATTTATTTTTTTAACAACTAAACTACCAACTTTGTTAACCGCGCTTTACTATTCGAAAAATGGCTCTTTGTGTGAAAACAGGATGATCTGACAACAGATAATTAAGTGAGAAGTGAGGCAATCAATTCTGTCATCCTTTACAGACAGCAAAATTTATATTTGTTCAGGGAAAGGCAATAAAGTCTTACAGTACTTGATTTTTTGTGTTTGCTTCCAAGTTTTTCATCATGTAAACTTGAATTTAAGTCCAAATAATGTGGTTGGAAATATCATCAATGACTGTTTTGAACCTGTTTTACCTGTCAGAAGAGCTTTGAGGAAGTAGAGGAGGAAGATCCAAATACAGATTACCTGGAGAGATGATTGAAGGCCCAAAATCCAGAAACCTCTAAATTAAAGTCCAGACATGTTGAAACAGACTTTCACTTGATCTGAACCAGCTGATCTTAACCCAATCCTAAAAAAACTGACTGGACTTGGCTTTAATGGTCTTAAGGCCTGATTTGATTGTAAAAAAGATATAAAGTCATAAAGAGAAAAACAGAGCATTAGAGAACAAAGAAAAAGCATAGTAAATATAAACAAATTTAAAGCATACCATAATAGATTATACATTCGTAATCTTAAAAAAGATTCATTCTGTTTTGGCAAAAACAATCAATCCATGCTAAAAGTCTACAGTTTTCAAGATACCCAGATTGCGCACTTAGTCGCTGACGTGTCCCACAAGCCCCAAGGTAGACAAGGATTAGTTCAGAGTCACAGACAGCCAAAGCACGGAAGCGTCTGTGGGAACACTACAGAAGAGAATCAAAGATCACCCCACCCCAAAACAACTCCAGCCAGCCCAACTTGTACAGCACTTTTCTAGTCTAAATTCCCATTCAAATCGCTTTACCCTACAACCACAGTCATCTATTCTCACTCTTAAATGAGCACAAAACCTTGCACCAAGTGCCTTGCCCAGGGGCACGTCAAAGTATGAGAGGAAGCAGCTGAACCTACAACCTTCCGATTGTAAAGCGGCTATTCTACTGGCTGCATTGCTTGCCAAAGCATTAAAAGCCTCTGGGCAGGCGTCCACACGTTCACCCGGCCAACACGTTAACCTTTTAGAGTTCAATCATACATACATTCTAATTGATCGTAGTTAAGAAATTTATTTAAATAGGACACAGATCTAATATCCTCAGCCCATCTAAGACCCACTCAGTACCACCACGACCGGCAGTATCTTTGGTTCTTTGGCGCAGATCGCCAAAAAGCATTGCATGTAACCGCCAAAGGGGTATTTTACCAGTAGATATGGAGAATTTTTGTGGTTTTTCCCATTATGAAGTTGTGAAAAACACTTGTCCTAGTAGCTTGCTTTGCAATACGTAAATCAGATGATACCACATGTAACCACATGATCTTATGGGTTCACCAATTTCTCCACCAGAATCTCTAGGCTGTATCTCCTGGCTTTTTACTATAAACAAATGGGTTTATGGATCGCAGGATGTTTAAAAAGTCTTACAAAAATTGTTTTGAGCAGATATTTTCCACTGACATAGGATTTCATCTATAATGGCTTGCATATGTGAAGACCAATAGCTTTGTCTGACTTCTTGATCAACCTTCCCCGATGCAGTAATTCCGGCCATAAATCACGCACGTTATTAATGCCAACATCCACTAATCTTCAAGCTTTTTTCCATTAATTGTTCCATCTTTTATGGCATTCTGACACAGAATTACTGCTGGCTCAGAAGAAAGCATTGTGGCACCAATAAGCTGTTTCAGTTGCCCCCTTTCAGGACGTTATCACAGCTAACAGAATGCCTGACCAGGTTTAGCTTCTATGGAGAGAAAAACAGAAAATAAACTGCTGAAATAACAGCAAGTAATGCAGATTGGATGGTGGAGAAAAAGTTGCAGAGTCATCAGATTATCCTTCAGCAGCCTAAGCATATTGCAGCATAAATATAGGAATAGCTCAGAACAACCTAACCCTTTAGAGCTAGACTTAAGAGAAGTAGGACCAAGAAAAAACATCTCTGGACTGCATTGGAATACATGTAGAGGTCCATTGGAATATACTCCAGGAGAGAAGTTTCTTAATTTTGGCAGCATTCCTGAGGCTTGGATCTTGGATTTAAACACCAAATCCTGGTCGGAAATAACACTGAGCTTCTCGACTTTATTACCTTATGTCAATTTATTGTTTAAGGTATTGACTAAGCAGTTTCTTTTTCAGAGGTTCTGGGCCAAAGATAGCAATTTCTGTCTTTTGGAATTTAAAAGCAACTAGTTTAGAGTCATCCACATTTTTATGCTTCTAAGACTTATCTACCAAACTTATTGGAATATTACAATATTATTTTCTTGCATCTTCATTGAATGCTGTTATTCAGAGACAGGAGCTGCTTTCAGGGCGACAAAATCCTTTTCCTCAAAAAGTTGAGGCATGTGCTACTGGTAAGCATTATTATGATTGAAAACACAGAGAAGCCCTCTGAGAGAAGTCCTCCATTTCACCTAGTCTGCTTTGGTGATTTAAATGTTGTTGTTTGGAGTTTTCAATATGTGAGTTTCGATCACTCAGTGATGTAAATCATAAGCCAAAAAAGAATGCAGTCCGCTGTCAATCCAATTGCTTCCACTTCCAATGCACCTACCTTGACTTTTACTACCTCTGAAATTAAAAACAGATCTGATAATGCAGATGAAAATGTAGATATATCGAAACAAAGAAAATTTAAGGCTTTGTCTTAGGACTGCCGATTTAATCACCAACCAGTGGATTTAGGAAGGGCATTACTCTAAAACGCTAAAAACATATTTAGATGAAACCTGAACTTATCGGATCAAATACACATGCACATGTCTTTTGGTAAGACATAATTCAGAAGACAAAAAAAAATACAAATGATCTCTTTTTATAACATCTGATACAGTAGCTACTTGGCTATTACAGTGTTGTTGGGTTTTTGTAGTTAAGGCTTTGTTACCTATATGGTTAACAGTGTGTTTCTTTACCCTTGCTTGTTTGCTTTTGCTTTTTCTTTTGAAGGTACTTTTGTGTGCGCATCTGAAAAGGACTATAGAGCTCCCTCTCCACTGAAACCAAAATTTACAACACAGAGCCACTAACTTTTTGTTTATTGTTTATTTAAGTATTTCTGTTCTTTAAAACCTGGTTCATGCAACCTTTTTTTATTTTTAATGAATCTCACTGCACAATGTTTTGTGTACAAAACAAAAGTCTTTTAGGGGCTTTTCTGTCTAAATAGGTATGTAAGCTGGCCTTTTTGATACATGGGCATTTTTTCGCGTGTGCATGTGGCTCCACAACAAAGTTGACTAAAGCAGTGTCAGGTTTTATGTTGTAGAACGTCTGTTGTGCCATGTTAACGCTCTCGTCCGATTACATAACGACGTACAGTATAGTCAATATACTTTACAGACTATACAAGTCTTTAATGTATACCCTTAAAGACTGGTATAGTCGGTAAGCCCCCCCGTAGCCGCAGAGTAGAGCCCTCAGGGTACCAGGAGCAGCACCCTACCCGTCCCGCCAGGCTGCGACCACCCAGGCACGGGCCAGTGCCGGGGCCCAGGACCCAAAGGCCCGAGCGCCTCCAGCGCCCAGCAGAGAGCACACCCAACACCCGAGAGAGATAGTCGACCTCAGACAACCAGCCGGGGAGGATCAATACAAGCTCCCGTGCCCCGAGTCGGCACCCCAGGACCCAGTCCCCATGCTTTTCCCACACGGGAATAGCATGGGGAGGCAGAGGACACCAAGTCACAGACCCAGCCCCACCCATATTCATAAACAATCACACTCACTCACTGACTCACTCACTCAAGGTATGGATGGGGTTGGTAGTTGGAGGGACCATCCTCTGGTACAGCCCAGTGGGTGGCATCCGGGACAAGAAGCGCCCCCACCGACGCAGTGTCCACCGCCCCGAGCCTGCAGATCAACTCCCACCCACCCCGGAGAGCACCCAGGAAACAGGAGCGCAGAAAGACCTTTCCCCTACCCCCTCTGGCCCAAAAACTTGATGACTCTGATATAATTAAAATTGCCAACCACAGGCCCTCAGTGACATGACATGCAAGGAGCCGGGTGCCGCGCAGAACCGGCAATGTGATCCCCGCTCCCCAGCTGCAGCACAGCCCCCACCCCCAACCGCCCTGTGTGTGGTGTATGATTTGTGGTATGCAATAGTGACTAATGTACATTTAAGTATGAGGGAGAGTGGTTCATGGAGTGCGACAAAGGGCCACACCTCTCCCCCAAAGACCCTAAGTGTGTGGGTGAGTGTTCTGGACTTGAGCCAGACAGGAAAGGGGAGTATGGTGTGTAAGACCAAGGGATGGGAAGAGATGGTCGGAAAGGCGCCCCCATCTCTCATCCGCCACCAGGGGACAGTAGGGGCAAAAGTCTACTCGACCCAGGGCAGCTGCGACCGCGCCACTAGAGCCACGACCAACCCAGGAGACCACCCACCGATCGACCAAGAGGTGGCTGGGGAGAAGAGAATATGGGGGGGGATATGGGCCCAGGATCACGCACCTCCAGCCCCACCGATACCATCCCGCAAGGAAAAGACGCACACCCACCCCCATCACACCCACCCCCACCTCCACCTCCACCTCCACACTCTTTTGTGGAGTCCTGCAGACTTAACAGAGACTCCAGAGTACACTGCCTAGGCAAAGGCCAGCATCGACCCACCACCATGCCGGCACGTCCAAGTCACCCAAACCCCCCGGGCACAGGCGAACCCCATAACCAGCGCAGGAGACCCCCAGGCGCCAGAGCCCAAGCCCCATCCCCCAACCCCCACCCGGGCAACTCAGCGACCCAGCAAAAGACAGGCAGCCGCCGCTCCGGGCCCCACAAAGGCCCCATCCACCACCACGCAGCAGCACCAACTATGGTCACCAATGCAGACCCCCGAACCAGATACACGGCGCACCAACCGGGAGCTATCCAACCCCTGGACCAAGATGCGCGCCCACCACCCAGACACCAAGATCCCCCCACAGCCAACCTCAGAGCAACCTAGAGCAGTGAGACAATGATCCACCAACCCCGCTAAGTAATGGAGAAGACCAGATAGTGCAGGTATCAGTCAGATGATGTTTTGAATACTGAAATTATCTAATAGAAGGTTCCTCAACTGATTAATAGATAAGTTCTTCCTTGTTTTCCAGTTTAGGAGAATAGTTTTCTTTGCAATACATAGGGCAGTGAGTGCTATAGGTGATAAATTAATTTCTATTCTGGTGCCACCCAGGTTACCCAATAAACATAGTGTGGGGCATGCTGGTACATTACATTTAAACCACACTGAGACACCCTGACAAACCTCAATCCAGAATGCCTGAACTGGTGCACAGTACCATAGCGCATGCAGATAATTATCAGGTGTGTTATATGTGCACTGTGATCAGATATTTGTATGTTTAAGACCCATCTTGAAAATCCTTTGTCCTGTATAATGAGTTCTGTGAAGAATCTTATATTGTATAAGTTTTACATTTGGGTTTCTTAGAGTTCTAAAGGTGTTACAGCATATTAGCGACCAAAAATTTTGATCTGATTCTAACGATAAGTCTGTCTCCCATTTTAAAGATGGTAAAGAAATGGAATTGTCTATCTTGGATAATAGTTTGTATATTTTTGATAGGTATTTTTGGGAACAAATGTTTAATAATTCTGCTACCCTGCAAGGGAGTTGTAGATCTAGTTGCTTAACAATGTATTTTTCATTAATTACTGCCTTTATTTGTTGGTATTCTAAGAATCTGTTGCTATTTATTCTGCATAGTGTTATAAGTGTATCAAATGAAATAAATTTACCATGTTGAGCTATGTGCTCCAGAGTCTTTATTCCTTTGTTTATCCATACTGTAAAGTTTAGCATTTTTTTGTTTTGCAGGATGTCAGGGCTGTTCCAAATGGGTGTTAATTTACATGGAAAGAGTGAGGATTTTGTTATTTTAAGAAATTCCCACCAGGCTGTCAGAGAGGAGCTAATGTTGATGCTTTTAACGCATTTATGATGTTTAATGCTCGGGCTAATAAATAGTAAATCACTGGTTTCCAGATTACCTCAGAATGTTTGTTCTATATCCATCCATTCTTCATTTCCTGGGTTACTTTTAAACCAACATGAGATGTATTGCAATCTATCAGCTTGAAAAAAGTGCTGAAAGTTTGGTAATTCTAAACCACCTCAATATTTACCTTTTTGTAGCGTTTTAAGGCTGATTCTTAAAATTTTGTAGATACGGGAGTCTAGTGACCTAAACCAAGCAGAGGATGGCCTTGTGTGAATCATTGAAAATACATAGTTTACTTTAGGAAGGACCATCATCTTTATGGTGGCTACTCTGCCCATGAGTGATATAGGCAGGGGATTCCACCTTGTAAGACCGTCTTCTATTAGTTTTAAAAGTTGAATATGATTTAGCTTTGTCAGCTCTGAGAGCCTGGGCGAGATGTTTATTCCCAGGTATTTAATGTTTCCTGACTTCAGCATATTAGTTAATATATACTGAGGACTGCAATTACCTGGCAGAGCTATAGATTTTCACCATTTAATTGAGTAATCAGAAAGTGCAGAGAATTTGTTCATTAGTGCAATACGTAGTGTTAGTTAGAGAGACCCGTAGGTTCTGGAGGAAAAGTATAAAGATATAGTATAAATCCGCAAAAGACTCATCTTATGTTCAATATTTTTGGACTGAATGCATTTTATATCTCTGCTTTCTCTAATGGCAGCTGCTAGGGGTTCGATAAATAGTGCAAAGAGTGAAGGGGATAGTGGACACCCTTGTCTGGTGCCTCTCTGGAGACTAAATGTTGGAGAATTTTGATGATTGGTTTGTACACAAGCATTTGGAGAGGTTTACAGAATTCTCATCCAGTTTATAAATGAACCCAAATGTGTTTGCAAACAGGAATTTCCATTTTACACAATCAAATACTTTTTCTGCATCTAATGAAACAATAGTAGCAGTAGAATAGTCTATAATATTAATTAGTCTGCGCATATTAGTGGAAGACTGTCTTCTGAAGCCTGTTTGATCTGGATGTATTAAAAGAGGTTTTACTTTTTTCAGTCTTCTAGCAAGAGCTTTTGAGATTATTTTGAGATCTAAATTTATCAAGGATATTGGACGGTAACTGGATGGGAGTATAGAATCTTTCCTTGGTTTCTGGAGCAAAATAATATTAGCAGAACTCATATTTGAAAGAACTTTGTGTTTCTCTTTGATTTCAGATATCATCCTATAGAATGTCGGTGCTAGTATAGTCCAAAATTCCTTGTAGAACTCAGCTGGGAAACCATCTGGTCCAGGAGCTTTATTATCAGAAAACTGTAGTAAGGCTTCACGGAGCTCACCAACTGAAAGAGGAGAGTCTAACATCTTGACCTGTTCTTGTTGTAATTTTGGAAGATTAATGTCGAGAAGAAATTCTTCAAGTTTTATATCTGACGGATCATTGCTTGATGAGTATAAGTCTTTGTAAAAATTCATAAAAATCTAGTTAATTGCATCAGGATCATGGGTAACAGATCCTGTTGAGTCTCTGATAGACCTGATAGTTGCTTTCTAATCACTCATTTTTAATTGGTTTGCTGGAAATTTTCCAGATCTGTTACCATGTTCAAAATTCTCCAAACGAAGTCTTTGAACCATAAACTGTGTTTTCTTATCTAATATTTCATTCATTCCCACTTTGGCTGTCCTTATTTTGTTTAATAAATGTTCTTCAAGAGAGGCACCGTAGGCATTCTCTAACTGTTTAATTTCAAGTTCTAATTCTATAATTTATGAATTCTCCTTCTTGTTCTTATTTGAAGAAAAATAGATTATTTTGCCTCATTACAGCTTTTCCGGCTTCCCAAAGAGTGCAGGCTGATATACAAGGCTGATCGTTATTTTCCAAATATGTAGACCACTTTTTTCTTAAGAAATTAGTAAATTCAGAGTCTTTAAGTAATGATTTATTAAATCTCCAATTCCTAGAAGGCGGTTTGATTTTCTTATTCATCAGAGTGATGCACACTGGTGCATGATCACTGACAGTGATGGGGTAGATTCTGCTTTCTGAAATATTCCTCAGTAGAGTGCTGCTAACTAGGAAATAATCTAATCTTGAGTATGACCGGTGTACAGGTGAAATAAAAGTGTAATCCTTAAGGGAGGGGTGCTGGGAGCGCCATGCATCGCAAAGACCAAAATCGTTCATGTATTGTTAAATAATTTTAGTGGACTGCCAGTTACGCTGAATCCCTGTGTTATTGAGCCTGTCTACAGCTGCGTCAAAAACCATGTTGAGGTCCCCTCCTATGAGGAGTGAGTTATCTGAGTAATCAGATAGTGATGTGAAAAAAGAATGGAAGAATGAGGGGTCATCAACATTGGGACCACATACATTTGCAATACATAACTTCATATCATGAATAAGTATATTAATTATCATAAATCTGCCTTCTGGGTCTGCAGTGCTACTGCTGATATAAAAAATTACGTTTCTGTAAATCAGAATGGCTAAGCCTCTTTGTCTAGAGTTGTATCCAGCTGCAAATACATGAGGAAACAGAGCTGTGGACAAAACATCAGCTGTTGTGTTCGGTAAATGAGTTTCCTGTAGTAAAACAACATCTGCCTGTAGATCCTTTAATCGATTATGGATTTTCAATCTCTTCTCTCTTGTCCCAGCTCCACGCACATTTCATGTAACAAACCTTAACCCAGACATGCTCATATTAGTATCGTGCGTGTTGGATGCTTATTGACAAAAACGTGTGCGCCATTGTGCGCGCATGCATGCTCAACCCAGTGTGTGACGCTTGTGTGCGTGTGTGTCCTGTACGCTTCATATTTATGTGTCATAAATACGTAGATGTGCGCGTTTGTAAATATACGTAAATGTGACTGTGCTCCAGTGTGCCTCTGGGTATCGCCCGGATACCAGGCTTCAAGTACTCTACTCGTACTCATAATATTGCCACCGAAACCACGACATCGATACCACCCGCGGTGCAACTATTGGGCCTGGGTGGACCTAATTGCATGATCTCTGTGCCACCAGGTCGGCCGGCACAGAGCCACCTGAAGGAGCAACAACCGCAATCGTGTGCGCACGAATAGCAGGTAAGCGCGGCGGCTCAAAGGTGTCCGGACACGCGCTCAACTCCGACAAACCGCCCGCTCGCACAGCTCACTCCGCGCCCGCGCCAGCAACTCTACATTATATGCAAATGAGCCGCGGACCCAGGTAATCAAAGACTGGCCTTTTTCATCCAATTAAATAATTCCTTCCAAATACACAAAGTTGATTCATACTCTCAGACTCTCTAACATTTCAGCAGAGCCACGAGCGCAGACACAGAGCCGAGCGCGAGCAGAGCGGGCGAGCAGGCAGTTTGTCAGAGTTGAGCACGAGCCTGGCTCTTCACCTGCTCCTTCTGCTTGAAGCGCTCAAATTTGGCCACAACGGGTCTCTGTCTGCGGCCATCCGGTCTCTTTGCTCCCAAGCGATGGACTCTATCAAATATGATGCTTTTAACTGTGTCCTCTGCTTCTGAATAAACTCATTAATAACTGCCTCCAGGTCCTCCTCAGCCTGCTCGGGGATTCCAGCAAACACCAGTTTGTCCCTCATACTCCGGGCTTGCAGATCAATCATATTTTCTTTGACCTTTTTCTATAAAAGTTTTCAAAAGGACTGTTGTAATGTACAGCTGGTGCAGTATACCACAAATAGGAAGACAGAGAAATAGTTCTCCCTAAATCCATGCTATCTAAGTAACACACTCTGCAGTTACCCTTTTAAATTGGGGTACTGCAGAGCACCCTAGTTTGATCACCCAGACCAACCTTTCACATGAGTTGGATGAGCCTTGTCAGCCAACTCAGCCCCACAACATCTACTGCCTTTGGGGGATCTCACCCTCCCCAAAAGGCCTTTCCATGGTTGAGTTTTTTAACCAACTCTGTTACCTCTGTACAAGAGATTGAAAACCTACTGACCCAAAGACCCCAGATACTATTTCCTTACTGGAAGATGCACCAAAGGGACTGAGATGATCTTCAACGAACACTTCCCTCAAACCCCCAAGATCTTGAGTGGAGGTAGCAGTACACCATTCCGACTTTTCCAGACATTACCAGCAAACCTTCACACCAGGTATGGGTTTACCAGATTGGATCAACATCCTATTCCATCATGGGAGCCAATTCACCACCATATGGTGGTTAGTTCACAGGCATGCCCCTCTCTCCACCAGTGATTATGCCATTACAAATAAGATGAGACCATTACAAAGTCAATCACACAGCCTAAAGTGTACTGGTGTCAAGACCGCATATGGACACCCTCAAGCTTGAGCATTGTGTTTGTTACGGACAATTCATGACAACAAAGAAGTCTACTAAATACTAATAATCACAAGGAGAGTGCTAAAATACCCTTAATAAACCAAGGAAGTTGAAAGTCCGCTTCTGTAGCAAAGGATCAGACTGCTATGGTCATCATAAGGGTTGTTCGTTCCACATCTGAGAGGGAAGTGGCTGAGCATCCCTTTGTACTAGCCACCACTGCCTCGGTGATTATCCTTATTGAGCTCTGGGCTGCTGGGTTACTCACTAGTTTTGTCAGGCACTGTTCCTAATTTTGCCATGACCAGATCACCAGTTCACATGTCAGTAATATAATTTTTTTGCTTATGACTGTTCTGCAGCACGCATTATGCAAATCCAAGCAGGAATAAGTAGTTCCACTCTAATGTTTAGCAAGTTTTTCCTCACTGGTTTCTCTGTAACTACAAAATCACATGTGTAAAATGGAACCTACCTTGTTGTGCATTAGAAATATCATGTAAAGTTTAACAACATCTTTTTTCAGATTAAGACTAGATGGATTTTAATCTGAAGGAAAAGCTTTCTGGATCGAGACAGAAAACATTCAAAAAGGACTATAGCAATTTTTTTGCAGAAACAGACATAAACTGTTTGGTGAAGCATCACCCCAGCTGTTCCAACCACTCAACAAAAGGTCAAGATGAATCATTTGTTTTTTCTTTCCTCAAAGTGTTTTAAACAAATCCTAAAAATAAAACTAATTTGAGAAGAAAATCAAATAATAATCTTTTTTTAATGCAAATAATTGCTATATAGCAAAATAGGTGTTTTCAAGGAACAAAGGTTTTAGTTGAATTATCACCAGTCAGCCTGTGAAAACAGAGGGTTAACTTTCTTAGCCTTGGCTGGTTAAAGCATTTGTTTATAATCTTTAGAGATATCAAGGCTCAAACAAAATAAAACAAGTAAATGCCATGAAACCTGCAGTGCTCCAAAGCTCCCGTATTTCTAAATCAGAAAACTGGAAACAATACATCCTTTTCAAAGGATGACTGGCGAGTCTTATGTCTCTCTTTCATATTTCCTGATGCTTCCAACCCCTAATCTTGACTGCAGATGCAAATAGCTTAAAAAACGTCCCTACCATATATTTGCATTTAAACAAATAGTTAAAAGGTCATTTTGAAAAGCTGCCTCCTCATGACTACAGTGTGAAGTGGCATGTTCCATGTGTCCCTGCCCTCCTGACAGTGTGGTTAAAGCTCCCAGAGTGGCATGCCTCTCAGTATGGTGCTGCACTCCTAAACTGAGCTACTGTAGGCAAATACAGCTGAGGGAGAACAGAACGGCCTCTGTGGGTGTGTGAGTGAGTTTGTACGAGTGCGTGTTCCACTGTTCAGCAGCATCATGGATACTGGTAAGACTCTCTCATTCATAAACAAGCCTATCTTCCTTTTCTCAAGGGGGGATTTTTGTTCTATAAGTTGTTGTAAAAAAAACTGACGTTTAATTTACTGGAATCATGCTTTAATTTTAAAGACACTGCAAGGAAACATAGTTAGACAGGTTGTACCTCAATACTTGTTATTTTTGCGTAAAGTGCTTCTTACAATAAGAATATAAGCAAAGGTTTCACTGTCTTCTAAATATTTAACTTCACAAATGTAATACGTTTTTGTGTTTTTTTTCTAACACTGACTACCTTTTCACATGAAAGAAAACAAAATTATTCCAAATTCAGAGAGATTTTTCAATTTCAAGAATCTCGTTGCTGGGCAGATTTTGAGCTTATCTAAAAGACCCATTCAAAAGCTGGGGTCTTTTACATACAGTTTTTTGCATGCAATTTCCGTTTGCATAATAACGTTTTCATTTTCATTGAGTTTAGATATTTGCTTCCCAGGAATGTCCCCAAAATCACACCCGCACCAGTGTGAGATTGATCAAAACCAATGCAAAATTACCTGATAATTATATATCGGATTTCTGATTTCCATCATAATGCATGTTTGATAATATTATCACATTAATCAAAAACAACATCCCTTGCCTTTCAAACTTCTATTGCTGCCTGATAGAAATCAAGTGTTTCTTGTTAATTGCTTCATTTTAGCTGTCCATTTGCATTACCCAGACCAAGGACAATTTCCATGATATTTACACACACAATCCCAAACAGTCGTTCACCTCTATCCATAAAACTGTGAATCATTCAAATGAACACACATTTGTGGGGATGGATGAAAATTTGTACAAAGTTGTTCTGCAGGATGAACAGTTTCTAGATGTCTGTTGAATGTCCCCTCTCTGGCCGTTTTTTATTTATTTTTTTATCTTTTTTCTCTAGAATATTCCAAGAGGGTTTACCAGGGCGTTCGGGTCAAGCACACAGTAAAAGACCTGCTGGCTGAGAAGCGATCCCGACAGACGAATGGGCCCAGATATAATGTAAGCAGAGACCGTTTTGCTATTGTATGCTCCTGTGCTGCCTGTCCCCCTCGTCATCTTTCACCCAAACCAAACACTGTAGCCACAGTTGACATTCTGTTGATGACACAATTATGGCATTGCTTTTAAATAGTATCCTCTCCCTGTTTACATTTACTGTTTTTTTGTGCTCTAATGATCCAATGGTTGATCCATTGACTACCTGTACCTGCCTCCCCCCTCTGTTTCTGCTGCCCTCAAGCACTCATAAAGACCATTTGTAAATAGCTGAGCACAGTGTGGATAGATAAAGACAAAGCGCAGGGTCCAATCCTGACCTCACAAAAGAACATTGACAAGAACATTAGCGTGTAAAGGCAGTGGCCGTGATCTTCCAAAAAACTCCCTAGAGCTGGAAGTGGAGGCGGGGTGGTAGGAAAGGCAGAGCAGGGTAGACAGAGAAAGGGCCAATGCAGGAGGCTGCCTATGCAAAGTTTGATTAACACACACCTGCCAGCCGACATTGTCCTAAGCCATGAACAGGCTCCAGACAAGCCTGCTATTGTTGTCAAATACACACACACACACACACACACACACACACACACACACACACACACACACACACACACACACACACACACACACAGACACACAAGCTTGCATATACAGCCGAATGAATCTGTCTTGGATGCCTGCATGCACAAGCAGGACTGGCTTTTCATTACCACAAACTGCCTGTCAAAAGGCTTTTATGGGACGGTATTTACTCATTGGTTTCACTCTAATGTTGGCATGTCCACTCTATAGATGCGCAGGCTGCTCACAATATAGCCAGTTAGAAGATAATAACGAATACAGCAAGGGAACAATATTCATTGAGCCATAAGGACTGTAGACAAAGATGTACCTTCATTTTCAGATCACGACATTTACGTTTGCAAGTTAAGTGGATGGAAGTTGTGGGTCGTTGGAGTTCATGGAGAGAACACACAACAAACTCTGCCATGTTAGAGCTAATAAAAGTTTATACAAACAGGTGATACAGAGTGGAAAAAGCCTTTACGTTAAAACATAAACAGGGACAAAAGCTTTCTATGGTAGAGAAAGTTTTTTAACAGCTTTAAGCTAGATGGTTATCTTAAAGACTGAGGTGAGATCTCTCTAAGCGTCCTGATTCAGTACGAATCCACATTCAACTGTCCAGCAGGCTGAAGCTAACACCTTTGTTAAGACAAGCAAAGACCAAAGCATACTCTTTCACAAGTTTCAAATCATCATCGAGGTTTATGGAAGCACTATTTTATAAATCTTAGTTATGTTTGCTTTAATTGGTCCTTTACAAAGAAGCTATTTTAGTTAGGTAACGTATATATTGAAAAGCAAAAATACATAAAATTTACTTTCTTTTTTTATTAAGGAAGGTAAGAAGATAACAAGGTTTACTGCCTCCAACCTTAATTACCTGTGAAGGTCATTAGAAACTTTCATGTAAATAACCACCTAATGCAAAGTTGACAACAATTCAAGGGTTAATAAAATGGTGTTCAAATAAACCTGATATTGATAAGACAAACAACTAATCTAAATTTATTCCAAATTAAGGGGAAAAGCTCTTCATTGCATTTACCTTGAAACTAGGAGCCACTGACTTTTATGTTAATCATCTCATTTAGGCTGTTGAGGGTGGAATGCTGAATTTCATCCCCTATGAAACTTTGTGATTAAACACCATTTGCATAATGTCTTTGAAAAGAGAATGTATTCTGATGGGTATTTTAATCCATTTATATTTTAATGAAGGGATGTAGATTTTCAATTTTGGTTGCGTTTCCATGGAATATAACTTATTGCAAAGTGGACACTATTGGCATGTACACATGATTATGGTTTAAAAACCAGAAACTGACCCAGGAAGCATACATTGAGGTACCCTAACTCTGTTTTGTATACTATTTTTATACAAAGATTAAAGCCCCAGGCCGAAAGGGAGACTGAATGTTTCAGTCAGAGGTTCACGGGGTTTTCAAACACCCAACAACGTCCTGCTGCTGAAGATTTTTTTTTTTTTCTAATGGTCACAACAACAGCCTTTAATACCTCAGTTATCATTCATAACTTCTGAAACATGTATAACTTATTAAGCAGCCTTTGAAAAAAAAATTCTTTATGAAGGTTGTTTTGAGGGGAAAAAAAGAAAAGTACAAACAACTTACAGCTTCTATTAATCCTATTGCCTTATCATTTGAAGACTTGTTTTTATTTTCTGTTTCTACCCCTAGACTTAGTCCTAAGCTATTGGGCCATTTGCTCTGGACAAGGAGAGCTTGGGTTCAATTATTTACATGGGCACATAAAAGTAAACAAGGTATACAAGAGTACCTGTTTGGATTGTGGGAACCTGCCAAACTTCATCCTTTAATTAAGCTTTGGTTTACTGCAAATAGGTTTTAGTCATCTTATTTATCTCATCTTTAATGTAAGTTTAAAAACTTAGTTCCAAATCAGATTTCTAGATGACATCAAAGGCATGAAACAACTTGTTACAACCAACTTCCTTACTAAATTTGCTTATTCAATTTGCTTATAGTTTATAAGCAAAAGCAAAAGAACTTTATGTCTTCACTTCACGTCTTAATGAGTTTTACAAGACATTTAAAGCTTGCCATAAAGGCCTTTTTGTGATCCAACGAATAGATTGCTTTTCTTTATGCAACAAAAGATAAATTAATCTGAACCTGAAGAATCAAGACAAAATATGATACTAAAACAGCTGACATGGAAATGTATAGATATCCATGGAAGATTATAACACAACCCAGTGTGGGGAATGGTTTATATGGAAAACTGTTTCATTTTTAAGTCTGTGAACACCAAATAGAAATTTTATTAAAAGGTATCTAATCGAATTGTTATTTTTTTAAATTATAATTGAAAAAGAAAAAACTCCGATTGACTAAGATTTGTTAATGTTTGTTAATCCTCCTGTTTGTTTTCTATAATGAAATCAAATAAAATGCTCGCAAGAAGTTGAGGCATAATCCTTCATTTCACATTTTCAATAATGGGTGATTCACAATAACAACATTATCTGTCACTGAGCTAAAACTCTCCAAGGAATACATACATAAAGATATTTGTCCCCCAGGCGCCTCTAACATGTCTTCTTTGCTCCAACATAGAGTTATCTTTGTTTTTGAAAGTTGCTGCAACTAGTAATTCACTTTTTAGATATAACACTTTAATAAGCGTTTTACTGTGAAGGTTTCCTTCTGTAAAATATATTTATTCCACAGTTAGGCCTGGCTTTAAAAAAAAACAATGGCACTCTAATAATATTATCTTTCATATGAAAGAAAATGGGGTCATTGCGTGATCTGGAACACTGACTGATGTAACAGTCTCAGTATGCATGAAATTTAAAACAATCCTGGGATGCTGAGGGTTTAAACCAGGTACCCCGTGCCTACATAGACCACAGCATATAATAGCTATTAGCATCTCAAGTCAGATTTCTGCCTGTTAGCATTCAGTATAATGTGGAGCTTTTCAAGAGTACCACTTCTCCTCACAGCCTTGTAAAGTTAGTTGCACCTGGAGTTTAAATTATATACAGTTTCCATCATTTGTTTAAACCCTCTCAGGTAAATCTAATTCCACAAATACATTTACAGCCTTCATAAACATGGCTCTTTCTCTTGCTAACTGTTTCTTTATTCTCAGCAGTTTGCTTCAAAGCTAGGCTATCATTGGCATGAAAGCTAGGCTATCATTAGCATGAAATCTAGGTTATCATTAGTATGAAAGCTAGGCTATCATTAGCACAAAAGCTAGGCTATCATTAGCACGAAAGCTAGGCTATCATTAGCATGAAAGCTAGGCTATCATTAGCACGAAAGCTAGGCTATCATTAGCATGAAAGCTAGGCTATCATTAGCACGAAAGCTAGGCTATCATTAGCATGAAAGCTAGGCTATCATTAGCATAAAAGCTAGGCTATCATTATCATGAAAGCTAGGCTATCATTAGCATGTCTGCTTTGATTTGGCTCGATAATAATAAACACTTTGCTTTCACTGCATTAAATTGAATGAATAGTGTTTCCGCTGTTTTGCCCTCTTTCTTTAGCAAATCTATTAATACGAACAACTCAACTGTTTCCATTTAACTAGATTTAAACCTTCCAAATTTTTTTTTTTTTTTTTAGAAATTTCAATATATTGCTTTACCCTTTTACAACATGTAAGAAATATTTCTCCTTTTAACTGCTTAATCTGATTCTGTTGGTTATTTACAGATTTATCTATTAATCATTTTCCATAATTTATTATTTAAATAATTTCTAAGCTTTTTCCTTGGCTAACTAACTGTCGTTCTTATTGATAAATCGCCAATTCATAACAAATGTCATTTCAGGCCGTTGCAAAAATAATTAAAGACATCTTCAGAAATGTAAATTTAATTTGATCATAGTGACGGTTTCAAGGTCAATCACATACAATGTAGTTACATTTAGATATCAAACAAAGCAGCTCATATCTATTTATTCCTATTTTCATTATAAAAAGCTATCTAAGGAAACCCAAAAGGTTGCAACAAGTCCCAAACTTCACCAAAATCTATTTCAATGAAGGGACAGACAATGATGCCCACAGTGGACAGACAAATGCATTTTGTCTTCAATGCCTCTGCAATAGTGAGCACACATGTTGTGAGAGAGATGAGGAGAACTTCCTTTCAAGAGAAAGAAACCTCCTGCAGAAACCAACTAGACGGATTAGAGACACAAAAACAAAGATGAACAGTGACATTTTCTGTGTTGAAAGTGTTAATGGCAGTGGTAAATCGTTCGTTTAGGAGAGAAACCCAGGTAAACGAAAGAGCTCTAAGCTGTTTGTAAAATGCAGTTTACTTTTACATTTTTAGCAGATATATTTCTAGGGTGGCTAGTGAAATGTTATTTCTTACAAATATCTATTTGTATTAGGTTTTTGTTAGGTAACTATATTAGTCTGTTTGAGGTTGTTTTGGTTCATTTCTTGATTTTGTAACCTAACGTTCAACTATGAGAAAAAATTAGAGAAAATCTATTGTGAATTATTGTAACCCTATTTAAATCAATCGATAACCAGTTTGCAGTCAACAGCGGCTTTTATTTGCAGCATTTGGAGGCATTTCGTGTTGTTCTTAATCCAACATTTACATGTACGTTTGTGAATTATGTTTGACGAACCAATAATGACCAGAGTCACTTAGCAACCATAGCCGTTTCCTTCCAATGTTAACTAATGCCACGTTTTATCTCTGAGAATAAAAAGGCCATTGAGAGAGCAGATCCAGGTCTGACCACAGAGTAATCCTACTCATGCTGGAACATGAACCGCTACTGTAGCAATAAAAAGATCTCCCATCGTCCTGTTTTTGCAGCTTACTCTCATGTGATAATTTGTGTCCAGGTGTGCCGAGATATTCTGATGTTACAGCACATTTATGACCTCAAGCAAAGCAAAATAAGAACCGGATTCAGAGCATTTTAGGAATTTAAACTCACAATTCTAAATGGCACCATTGCAGGCAAAGATTGGCTAGTAAGCAAAATATATCCGGATGTGATATATCTGTGCTATTTAAAACAAAAAACAGATAAAATGCAGAATATTGAATTTTAAACAGTGAACTCTGTATGTTAAAGTACTTGGAAATCTAGAACAGGTAAATAAAATCCTGAATAAATTGAACCTTCCTGAAATAAGGAAATCCCATTTTGAAACTTTGTAAAGTTACACAATCTTATTTTGTATTGGAAGGAAGATTTTTTTTTATGAAACAAGGTTAAAAAAATTAAGCCCCCCCCTTCCCGAATGTGTCCACATTGAAACCCATTATCTGACTGAGCTTGAGCGAGCTGATTTCCATACACAGCCTTCAGAGATGCAGTGAGCCGTACCTGGGGCACATGAGGAAGTCTTGGCTCTGGCAAATTAAATTCAAATTCTAACCTCAAAATTTGCGTGTGTCCTTGCATACACGGGCTTAATATCAACTTTTTCATGTTAGCAATATGCAAAGCAAGAGGCTCTGTCATTTTCTGTACCCTGTCTAGCTCAGGATGTCTGCACTGTCTTTAACTCTGCACGAATGCGACTGCATTTGCTGCTAAAACAGAAATTCAGCAAAAGATCAAAACTTTTTTCTTTTGGAAAATCTAAACCAAGTAAGTGTAAGAAAACATGGTTCAGTCATTTCTAAAATTTTTATTATTTTGATAATATTGCTTAGAAATAATGAAAAACACAAAATTCCAATGTCTCAGGTAAATGTGAAAAGTAAGATACTGTAGACTTCTGGTGTTGCACCCTATTAAGCTAATTGCTTCCAAACACCTGCAAACTTTTCCTGAACCTCCAAATGTCGTCTTTCTCCGGGTTGGTGGTGCAGAATCATGGGGGAGACTGCTGAGACCTCTCACACGAAGGTAAGGCAGCTAAGGCGGCAGTTCAGAGCACCGTATTTGAGCTATCCATAAAACGGCTCATGAGAAGGAAAAATAGTTGAAGGAAAAGCTGTGCCAGCAGCCTGGTTGTTGCTCCGTGATCCTTTTGTCTGATAAATCTAAAGTTTCCATTTAATTTTGAAATTAAAGTTCCAGAATTTGGAAAAACAATGAACAGGCAAAGAATCCACAATGTCTGAAATCAAGTGTAACGTTTTCACAGTCAGTGATGGTTGGACTTATCTGGTCATCTGCGGGCGTTGCTCCATTTTCTTTTCTGACCACCACACTAGCTTCATAGGGAAGCTTATTTGATGCTGCATCTTGACCTGCCCACACCGCCAAAGCTACCAAACACTGGTTTAATGGAAAAGGCAGAACTTTGCCTACTTAACGAACAACCTGGCCTGACCTTTAAGCCCGTAGGAAAAATATGGAGTATTGTCATGAAGAAAATGAGAGACAGAATTGCCAGCAATGCAAATGACCTGAATGCAGCAACCTTGGCTTCTAGAATAATTCAACAGAACCATAGACTGATCACCTCCTTACCGTGGTGCATTGATGCAGTAATTTATGGGGATAAGGAGGCCAGACGTCTCGGTGGATGACTTCTGTCAGACTGCACCAGGGTAGCTGTAGTTACCTTACACTAGCTTACCAATGTTTGAATGACTGCATATAGTGTAAAGGTGCAACACAATAACAGGCCATTTATCATTAATTCATGCTAAATGAGTAAAAAAAAAAAAGAAATTAAGTGATTTTTTAAAAAGTTCTGCATTTCTGTTTAAAATAGAACTTTTTATTGATGTTATTTAAAGCTTTATAATTATTATCAAATCATCAAATTATAATTATCGAAATTACAATAAAAAAAGGCTTAAAATTTTTCAGTCTATGTATATTTGGATATATAGAATATTTAAAAAAATTAACATACCTGGCTTTGGATCTCAATATCTGCCATCCTACCTCCGCTTATATAACTGGTTATGGTTGTAGATCCTGAAACTTCCATTCTCAGCCCCTTGGCTAGGCTTTCAATGTACAACATCCGAGCTATGATGCAGGAAAACAGGCTTTTGCTAACAATATTACGTCACCGTTGACCGTTGTGAATTTGGGCTCACAATCCACAGACAGTAGCACTGAAAACTTAGGGACTAGGTAAAAGTCCCACAGCCTGCTGCTATAAGAATAGGAGATCTGGTCTACAATTCAAAGGTTTAAGTCTTAACATTTGAGGTCTTAGTCGCAGCACAAGGTCTGTAGCTGTTAAAATTTGAGACATGGAGATCATTAGCAAAGAGTTTAAACTCCATCAGACAAAAGTTACAGTTCCCACTTTAAACTTTTGCTCATAACGTGGGTTTTGGATCGGGCCTTGTGAACTATGTTTGGTGACATTTGAGCTCAAGCTCAGAACAGGGTGAGTAAAGGAAACTACATGAATATACTTTTAGAACATTTACATGGACATAAGTATATTAAACAAAAATGTATTGTTTTCTAACCAGGTTAATTGGATTTAAATTGTGATCTGAGTGAAAGGGATGATTTATGCTGATTGATAATCTGAATGTCATGCATGTAAACACTTGTTCAGATCATATCGTTCTGATTGTGACTTACTGACTTGGCTGCATTTGTCCAATGTCAGCAAGCCACATTTCCGCTCCCAGAACCTGGCACATGTCCATTGAAGGTTCTCACAACGCTCGGAATGAACACACTAATGTGGTTGTTGTTTACTTTTATTTTCAGCAAAGGGAAAAGTACAAATTCTTCTTTCACATCCGTTGATGGAAATTTGAAAACTTTGGCATGTCAGAGAGCTTCTTTTCCAAATATCAGGGGATTTATGGTTCATGACACATGGGTTCGTTCCACCCGAAGGCATTTGGGCTTCAGTTCAAAAGATAAGGGCTACGATGCACAAGGCAAACTGAAACTCATCACACAAGAGCTCACATTGATCTGGGTTGTGGTTCGATTTAGGTTTTTGCTTATGGTAGGCTGGAGACATCATAACATCTGAGCAAGCACAAATAAGACCTTTGTTTAATATATCTCTGGACATTTATTAATAAGATGTACGCATATTTTATTCATGCATATTTCCTATGTAGTGTATTTTAAGCTAGAGTTCTATTTCTTCCTCACAGGGAGGATCAACTACTCCGCCGTCATTTGTCCAGATGTCAGGTATGTCAACAAGAGCAAAGAACTTCAGCAGTAAAACAGAATTTACCAGCATTTATTTGACTTTTTCTTCTAACGTTGGGCATCCAGAAATGCAGATGCTGTTTTGTTGAACACAGTTGTTCTTCTACAATCGTTGCTGTTGTGACGACAGTAACAAAAAATGTTTCCTCTTCCCCAAACAGGGTCACACATGCTGCCCAGCTACTACGGCATGAGACGACCCATCATATCTGAGTCCGACTTTTGCACATCCACCAAGCAGTTCCCTTCTGATGTATATTCTACCACCCAACCCTCCACTATGAGCAGCTACTCCTCCCTCATTGACAGCTACTACCCAGAAACCTTTGGGGACTACCGCAGCGCCGCCACCTTCTCCAGCTCTGGAAGTTCCTACCTGCCCTCCTCCGCCATTTCCTCCCTGTTACCACCTTTCAGCGGAGAATCACCACATTTATTTCTGGTAGGAGTCTGAGTCAGACCTGTGCAAAGTATTCGGATTTTCTTAGTTTTTTTACAGAGACTTCATTGGTTCATTGGTATGTAACTGTGAGACTGAAAGAAAATCATACATGCAATTTTACTGCTCTCTCCGCTATAAATAATACAAACCTGCCACCAAAGGAAAAACATACTTAATACTTTTTACTTTTTTTTATCCAGATTTTTTAGAATGCAATAAAATCTGGTTAAATTATAAAAACAAAGCATTTATCCATCGCTAACTATGTTTTTTGTTGTAATTTTAGACCACCCATGCCCAGGCTTGGAAGCATTAGTTTATTTTTTTTTGGCTCAATGCGTCGCTTTTGTTTGGAAGGTATCCAGTTCTTAAGGCAGCCAATTATAATTAGATCTACATAGAAAGCAATTAACTCAAAAGAACTGTACGCAACTGTTTTAGAAACACAAATCTTAAAATGCTTTTTAATCAGTTACATCTAGGAATGATCCCATTCTTACAGGGTTCTCACTACTTTGTTTGTTCGGTTAAAATATATATTATTTACTTTTTTGGTAGAGAATATGATCATGCAAAAATATCATACTTTAAAAGTTTATATCCCTAAAAAAACATTTTTGTATTCCTTCCATTTCCCTGTGACGCGCTATGTTGTGTTGAGTTTAGTTCTTACCTGCTAACTTTGGTGCACAGAGCCAGTGAAAGCCATTCCAGGAGGAAGACCCGTAACCATTAGAAAACCTTCAGTTAAAGCTTTAATGACACCAAGTCCAAAACAAAACAAACAAACAAACATTTGTACCGATTACAACTTAGATGGCCGCCTATACCCTCGACCGGAGCGGACAACAAATTCCTCCAAAAGTGGAAAGTCTCTGCTGGCTAGGATGGTTTTGGCCGTTTTGATGGTCTGCCTGCTTCAGAATATAGAAAGGGGAGCTATTGTATATCTTGTTTTTTTAGTATTACTGAACTGACAAGTCTTATTTATAGGATAACGTCAATAAAATAAAATCATCAGTGCTAAAAAATATGTATACTTACCAGAAAATATGATCCTTACATAACCCCTAAAGAATAAATGAAAGTTTGCGGTGTAGCCAAATCTAACACATTTTGCACGGTTTTGATTTTAAATCAAATAAGCTTTTAAATCTTTTATAACAACAATCTTTAACTTCACATACACATGTGGACACATTGCAACAATAATGAAAAATATCCTGTTACAAATTCACCTACAGAGAGCTTATTCAGCTTATTAAAACAAAGTATTTATTATAATGTTTGGCCCTTCAAAGATTACTCAACACATCATTTTTCAATCACACATCAATAGTAATTTTCTGCTTGTGGTGGCAGGTACTTCCCTGTCTGCCTTAGCAACAGCATATTTAACAGACTACAACAGTCCACAGTGAGTGTGTGGTCATTTGGTATCTGTAATGTCTACACACCCAGTTTCTCACCTTAAATGGAAACATGTGCTGCGCTGGAAGCGACAAGAGGGAGCTGTGGACATTTTTTTTTCCAAAGCTACAAAGAGTTTTAATGAAGGTTCTGGATGGAGATTTGGATCAGTTACAGACAGTAGAACATGTGAGCATGTTTAGCATGTTTGGCAATGAAAGTTTGATCTTTTGCAACGTTATTCAAATTATTTTATTTAACCTTATAGTACCAGTGTAGTATTAATGTAGCGGTTACAACAAAAATCCATTAAATTATTTTAATAATAAGGAATGTCTTTCGCTCTTAACATATATTTTTTTGTTAACATAACAACATAACACAACAATAATTTTAACAGTCATATTTTTTTAGGTTTTCAAATCATTCTTTTCAAGTCGTGTAACGACCCTGTCCCTGATTTGTGGCTAGGCTAGGTACTGCTCTGCTTATATGGCATTTATATATATATATATATATATATATATATATATA
>JAVLVB010000453.1:22346-43475 GCA_032876305.1 Orestias chungarensis | reverse complement strand
TATATATATATATGTATGTATGTATGTTGATTTTAATATCGTTGGTGTTTGTTTCATATTAGAAAAACTATTTATCACTCAGGTATGAGAGATATTAACATGGTCCCAAAGTTTAACACCAGTTCACCAATTTATCTTTGAACAAAGAACCAGGAGGAATTTTCCCAAAATGCATTTTATTATAACCTTCCTTGGCTTTTTTTTTCTTTTTCTTTTTCTTTCTTTTTTTTTTTCTTTCTTTTTCTTTTTCTTTTCTTTAAGCCACAAATGTGAAGAACCATAAGTTAATATAAACATCTTCCACAAACTCAGTGCTGAGGCAGATTTTGCTTAACGCAGAGGGAGGGAGGATCAGTCCTAAAAGTTAAAGCTGTAAGGCAAGATTTTCACAAATAAGAATTTAAAGGTTCCCTCTCTCATCTTAATTGGTTTGAATCTGACAATGATGACTTAAATCAAAGCAATTGTTTGACATTTTTAGTTGACATGGTTATAAATTTAGCATGAGGAAAAAGTGTCAAATGTCGGCCCAACAGCACAATGTTGCTAGTAAATGAAAGAGTAAAGACCTTTAACCACCAATTGTTCTGGGGTAAATTTCTACCCTGGTTAACTAGTTATACCCTGAAAAAATGAGTCGGACCCTGAAAACTAGACTTTCTGGAAACAATTGTTGTTGGAAATGCTGCTTAAGATGATAAGTTTCCTTTATAGACTGAAAAGTCTTTATAAAGTTCCATTTTGGAGTATTGACTTAGAAATTTGAAACATCCTGATAAACTCCAAACTCAGAAATTTAATGTAAGCCACTTTTACGTCATTTCATGTTTTTGGACTTACGGGTATTTTAATTATTTACATTTACATTTATGCATTTATCAGATGCTTTTATCCAAAGCGACTTACAAAAAGACACAATTTGCTCAGTTACCTGCAATATGCTAGGAGAGGATATATCATTAATGATGACACTTATTTACAGCATTTAGGTAAACACAGAAGGCCCAAATACCATACACTGAGTGCTAAATAATATCAATATTATATAGATCCCCACATAGAAATAGGGTGGCAGACTGATGAAACAGGAAACCTGCTGTCATTGTTTACTGATAATAGATTCATGTGAAAATTTAGGGACACATATCTATATTTTAAAAATCATTTCAAATTAATTTCAATATTTCCTCTGAAAACCATTTTTAAATAGTTTCACAATCAGCATGGGTACAAAGTAGTCCTCTTTTTAAAAAGTGCTATAGTATGTTTTGGAAAACGTACAACGTTCTGTAAAAGTGAACACCATAAAAAAACTTGATGACATGACAAAAGAGCTTTTGTGATGGCAGAAGATCGCGACACTATCTGATGAGGAAATGAATAACTGAAGCCTTCTTCCTCTTTGTTCATGTTTTCCTGCTTCAGCGTGACTCATGGGACCAGTCAGGCCCGGAGCAAGTATCCCAGGTGGACGGCCTCTGTCCGGAGACCCTCGGCTCTGTCAGCGTCCCGCCCTCTATGCCCAGCCCAGAGCCCCCAGGGAGCCCGTCCCAGTACCGCTCCCCCAGCCGCGGCTCCTCCATGTGCCCCGTCCCCAGCAGCCTGCCGTATACCCTGCATTCACTGGAGGATGTCCACTACCACCCTTTAACCACCAGCAGCACTTACTCTGTGCCCCCCTCGTTTCCCTGCCCCCCCTACATGAGCAGCCCTGTCAGCGACCTGGTGTCCAAGATGGTGACGGAGGACCCAGAGGGTCACGGCAGCCTCCCAGCTGGCACTGAGGCACACTCGTCGTGGGCTAAGGAGGATGGAGTGAGCCCCTGGTCCCCCTATGAGATCAGAAGGGCCTACTGACCGCAGGGTCCAACCAAGACTGATAGGACAAAAAACTTTTTCAAGCAATAAAAGCCACTAAGCGCTGAGCTTGATGTACATTTTTGGAGAGGTGGGTTTGTTTTTCTGGACATGTTTCATCGTTTTCCTATTTAACAATTAATATTAGGAAACTTTATTAGCCACACAGTAGCACTGGTTGACTAAGTTGGCCGAAAGGATGTTGTAGGAGAATCGTGGAAGAATCGCATTTAATGCAAAGAAGAAAACACCTTCTTTTTTTAAGCTTCTTGTCTGTTTTTAGTTTGTATTACATGTAAGAAATTAGAGACGAAGGCAACGGCAGGTGATACTGACCGATAAAATACATGTGCGGATGAAGTAACAAGCTTTTTTTCTGTAGTGTTTAAACTGAGAGCTCTCCTAGTCTACAACTGAGAACTAGTCCTCCTGCCTTCCAACAGAGCAGCGAGTTATTTAACACGGACTGGCTTTGCTGCTCTGTTTCGCTTCAACTAAAAGCTTTTAAATCCCTTTTCAACCCAATAAGGAGATAAAAAGTCTTTTTTGTTTAGGATGTGAACTAAACACAGCCACACCTGTCAAACTTGTTTCCATTTAATTAACTTTATGGGGTTTTATTGAATAGGTCAACAGAAAGTAGAGTATAATTTGGCTTTGAAAAGTAAATGTTTCTTTTATTTTTTATGTTTGTAAGAATATGAAGAGTGTCGCGTTGTTTGTGTCCTGTCGCCCACTGTCAGTAGAAGCACTTTTTTCTCTACAGTTGGCTGCTACAGTTTGTCCACCATCCTGTCTTCCATGTTGAAATAAACAAATGAGCCGAACTGGGAGATGTTGAAAGTTTGGAGTTTTGTTTTACAACTTGACTCTGATTGAACTCAATTATGTCTTTCTCCCTGAGCTGTTGTGATCCTTGGTCTTCATGATGTTGTTTGGTGACAAAGGAACGGAGCCCTTTAGAGCACATCTGGATTTAAACTGACACACAGTTGGATTTGTTATCAAGGTGACTTTTATGAGCAGTTGACTGAGTCACAGTTACTCACTGCTGTTAATAAATCTGCCTCACATAAATTAAGGTTTCTGGTTGTAATGTGAACAAATCTGGACCATTGCAAAGTGTATGAGCATCTTTGCTAGTCGCAGTAAGTTAGTGAGACATTTGACTCGTCTTTTAGGAAAAAGAGCTTGAATACAATTAGAGAAAGCTTTGATCTCTAAAGGGATTCTCAAAGACTTTTGCTTGAAATTAAAATGAAAGTGTGTGGGTTGGTTTTTTTTTGTGTGATTCGTACAGATTTGACAACTTTTATGTTTTATATGTTTGTATGTGAGATTACACGTGGTGTTGCCTCTTTCTTTGTTTCCCTGACCTTTCATTCTGAAGGTAGACGTATGCATTTAAAGATCCGGCATAATTTGTAAATGTTTTATCATAACATAAAAAAAAAACAATTGCATTTATAAATTTGTATTCATGCAACACATATTCCTATTTATTTCCTTAATTTTTATCTATCGAAAGAATATTGAACCATAATGAAGAGTAGATACAAAAATCTCCCCTGCTTTAAAATACAGCGGATAAATCAAGTCATGCCACATGCAGAGCCGGAGCAAGATTTTAAAAGGTCCCGGACAGTAATTGATTTGTTTCCCCTCTTGTTAGTTAAACCTTACCAGTAATGTTTAGATTTTTCCATCTTTATTGTGTGTTTGGCATTTCAATAACTGGTTTAAATATTTTACAGACTGTTTTTGCTCAGTCCTCAACAAGTTCAATTTGCAATAAATAACATTGAATGAAACGTCGTAAAATAATTGACCAAAGACATTTGTCTGATTTGCAATTAAGATCTGATGTTTCATGTAAGCTTTTCAGTGGAGACCACGCCAAATTCGGAAGAGGTGGGGGGTGATTTACAAAAACAAACAGCAAAAAGATGAAACCAGCATTATAAGAGATTGACATGATAACAAAACATCTGTCTAGATTTTTTCACTCCCATTAAATGTTAAATGAAATGAAATGTGAAATATTTTTTATGAATTAAAATTTGCCCTTTAAACACCTTGAGAGCTTTAATGTCTGTTAGTTTTTGATAAACAATGATGAACGCTATCAAAAATATCTGCATCCTTTGACAGATATTTGATTTCTCTGGATGGTTGGAGGTATTATTCTCTTCCAGTTTTATTTGTGTGCTTCACTCAAGTCTTGTTGGAGTGTGTTGCATTATTTACTCGCATCGTCAATATTTCTCCTGGCTTCCTTTATACAGTATAAATTGTTTGCCAGAAAATACCAACATGACTGTTGCAGCTGTGGGTCTGTAGCAGATTGGTTTTTAAATATTTCCTCTGCAGAGTTTTTCTGCCTTCTCCATCATTGTTAATACACCAATTTTCCTTTGCAGATTATTTATAAAACATTGTTTTTCCTGTACTTGGTTACACAGACTTTACATACTGGTCTACTGTAATAAAGCCAGCTGAAAGTGATTGCATGAGGTGTCTTCTTTTTGCCCTGCGATGTAATGGCGACCTGTCCAGGGTGTAACATCGCCTTGTGGATGCATGTACTTCACTTAAGTTTCTGTAAATATGGACCCCCTTAAAGAAGCATCTGACTTTGATACTATTTGAATGTTTTGCTTCATTTGAAAAACTTCTAAAAGAAATACAACTTATTTGCTTTAACTATGACAGAACATTTTATATAGAAGAAAGTGAAGTTGTGTTTCTTTCTGGATTGCAGAGATGTGGAGAATTTGCTTACTCCACAAAAAAAGGGTAGATGATAGATAGATAGATAGATAGATAGATAGATAGATAGATAGATAGATAGATAGATAGATAGATAGATAGATAGATAGATAGATAGATAGATAGATAGATAGATAGATAGATAGATGGATAGATATATAGGCTGGTGACTGCAGCCCCATTATATATAAACTATGTATCCTCTCAACTTGCTATCAGTATGAAACACTTGAACTTCTTCACATGGCTCATCTTGAATGGACCACACACTTCATCCTTTGCCAGCCCAACTTGTCCTTGCGTGACCCTAGAGAGTGTTTGACCTCTCATAATAAAGATGCTCTGAGTCTGTATTCTCACCATAACGGTTTGACCCTAATCAAACTCGCTCAAGTTGTTTTTCTTTTCTTTCTACTGTTAACAAACTTAATGGGCAACTTTTTTTTTTTTTTCCACCTCCCAGTACATCCCATTAACAGGTCCAGGGGCATGAAACACTTCAATAAAGTAAAAAAAAAAATTTATTTATAGATGGTGATGGAAAAAAAAATCTATCCCCACATCCACACAACCATCCATTATCTAACCAGCTTATCCTTGTGGGGTCTGCTGCTGCCTATCTTCAGCGCTCATAGGACTCCAGTTATTTAGGTTAGAAATGGAAAAGAGTTCAGGTATGTGACCACTAGGTGGAGCAACTGTGCTACCAGAGGAACGAGAGGCAGGCAGCCGAGAGCTGGAGAGAGCTGGACTTAGAGTGAGGAGAGGACTCTGGATCAAGACTGGAGACTAAAGAAATATGGCTTTAAAGGAGACATGATGGTTTAACAAAAATGTTCTTTCGTTATTTAAAATGTCTTTATAGAGACTTACAGGTAATACATGTAATTAATATCTTAATAAGCCTCCTGGTGGCTTTAGTTATATATAAATATTAACTATATAAAACAAATCGGAATTTGATTTTTAGCAGCTTTGAAAACCGTTGAAAATTATCAATAACCACACAAAAAACATCAATAATTGATCATAATGTGTTTTTCTTTATCAGATTATTCAAATGCAAACAACTACATCTAAAGGTTACATGCATAGATAAATAGTCAAAAAAAAATAGATTGTTTGATATTTATTTATTTAGTTTTTGATTATTATTTACATGATCAACGTTTTTATTGATCTGTTCAACTTTGATCAGGGAGATCATTTAATACAAACATAAGCAGAGCGCAGCTTCTCTACCAGATAAGAAACAAATTAAAAA
The DNA here is from genome assembly GCA_032876305.1 of Orestias chungarensis. NCBI lineage: Eukaryota > Metazoa > Chordata > Actinopteri > Cyprinodontiformes > Cyprinodontidae > Orestias > Orestias chungarensis. Next base: position 37,585 of record JAVLVB010000453.1, on the reverse strand, counting down.
TTGTTTATTTCAAGGATGTAGAAAAATATTAATAATTCTGTATTATGGAGTGGTGCCGAGCTTCCACTGCTGCAGGTGAGGACTCTGCTCACCTTGGTGCAGCAACTCAAGGCCTGCGATGGCAAAGATGGCTGCTACCTTTGCCCCGCCCCCTTCCATTCCCTTCTTATGCGTTTTTCTTTCCATAAAAAACCTAAAAATATAACTTCGCACCTTTCTGGTGCATATGGTCCATCAGCAAACGTGCAAGATCAGATCCGGGGTGAAATTTGCTTTAAAGGCGCGTAAAGAGCCACATCTGGAGCTGGTGGGTGTAATAAGGGCTTTGGTGCTCTGATATGTCAAAAGGAGCATAAAATTGATAAAAGTGTGCTTTTTTCCGTCCTAAGTATAAAACACTACTATATAACATTAAAGTAAGGTTTTTAAAAAGTCCTTGTGTGGTTATTTTTATTGAAAAATCGATTTGAGAGCGTTGCTTCTGAATATTCAAATTGTAAGTAACGCGCAATCAAATCATTGTCAAATCATTGAGTTCTAGGGGTTTTAAATAGTAGGCATGGAGGCAGAAAATCTCAAACTAATATGTCCCCAGCTTTATTACAATATTGTTGTATGCTCTGACCCCACTGGAACACATTTGACTTTTTGTTTTTGGAGACTTTTGGAGAAATTTCGTTCTTGGCCATTTTGCTGAGGCAGAACAGAAACATTGTGGAGATCCAAAGGTCTTCTCCAGAGATCCTCTCTTCATCTCAGCCATTATGTCAGGTAAGTTATTTTTATCAGAAGATTATTCTTTTTGGGGGGCTTTTGTCCTGGTAAAAAGAAAAGAAAAAGAAAATGTTAATGTTGGTTATTGTAAAAAAAACACTTTTCTGAGTGAAATCAAAAGCAGATTTTAGTCAGGAAAACCCGCGGAGGGCATTTATATGGTTTAGATGCTCACTTTTAGGATCTTTTTATGATAATTCCTGGATGTAAAAACATCTTTTTTAAGCCTTAATTGGGAGGTTTAAGTTTTAAAGCCACCTGTCTCCACGGGAAAGCTGGAGCTTTCCTAAAGACTTCACTCTAAAAGGTTTACAGATTTTAAAAAATATATGTCAGCTGGGTCATTTCAGACTGAACGTTTTGTTGACGCACTTCAGGACACGCAGATGCGCGTTTTTTTTGTGCACATTTTTGATCAAGGTGCTTTGCCAATGAGGGAAAGAATTAAGACTTCGGTGTTCTGCCCGGACTGCTTGTGCGTAACAGGGCGTTCGAGTGGGATGTGTCTGGTGTCGTTGTAGCCCTCTTTTTCCACACATTTAACACAAATCAAAGAGAAGCATTTAACTATATGAATATTTATCAGAGGAGGTTTTGGAGCCTAGCCTTTCTTGTCTTATCAAATCACCTCGCCAATCCGGAGTCCAATAAATTTCGCCTTTAGGGGCCGAATTACGCGCACCTATGCGCCACATTCTATACAGCTTTCTAAAGAGAAATTATATTTTTCAACGCCCATTCGTTGATTTAGTTATGTAATTACTTATTTTAAATTAAAATAAATCTGCAAATGACCCTTTATACAAACGCGGGCACGCATTCAAACAAGGAGGCAGGATGATTTGAATAAATGAGCAGAGATTGGAGAAGAGTTTTGGGGGGGTTCGGATGCTAAACAACATAAAGCATTAATTGGCTACAGCATTTTTTTCTGCTAGAAAAAAACACATCTGATTGTCATGAATCCGACTACATAAAGTTGCAGAGTAGATTTTTACCGAAACATTGGATTTATGCGCTTATGATGACAGTTAAATGCGCGATGAGTTTCCCTTATTTTCTTTCTTTACCCTGATCGCTTAACCCATATCGTACTTTAACCTTTCTTTTTTGTGACTGTTAAAATAAACAAAATGATCGCAAACGCGTTTGTTCCCCGTCAGAAATGATTCTCCAAGAGAAAAACTTACATTCCGCGCGTTTTTGTTGCTGATAAAAGTACTTACAGTTGCAGCATTTTGTGCCGATTTCTTTGCTTCCTGGTCTGCACGGAGAGGGGGGGTTTAAGTGTAACAAAGCGGCTCAGTCTGGGATTCTGGAGGGGCGTAGAAGGAAACCCCCGCTGCGCATCAGGAGCGCAGAGCGCGTCTGCGCGCACAGAGCGCCCGCGACGCGCCTTTACGCGCAGAAAAGTTTACATGGGATTTACAAACACATAGTTATATATGCAGAATAAATGACACGAAACAATGGTTTTTATTTAATGGCGTGTTTGGTGAACTGACTGGTGCTGTTGGTGTTGTGCAGAAAAGCCAAGAGTGTACCAGGGGGTCCGGGTGAAGACCACCGTCAAAGAGCTGCTGCAGAGGCACAGAGCCCGGGAGACCAGCAGTAAGAAGCTCCAAACGGTAAACCTCCCCCTCACCCCACACCTTCATGTAACCATGTGCATGCCGAGCATCCTGTACAAAACTAACTTCAATCCAATCTATTTCCCTCCCGCTGCTGTCACGGTGCGTCCTCCTGCTGACCGGCTGTCTGCAGATTTACTTGGAGCAAGCGGAGCTTTGCGCGTCCATTCTTAAAAGTACGTTTTTAAACCGTGTTTCTCTACCAAGCTGCAACACTTTATTGCCTTTTTTTCCCCTCCAGTTGATCTCTGTGAAAAACTGCTGTCACGTAAAAAGTAAAAGTAGCACAAGTGTGCATCCTCTAGTGCTGACAGGCAGCGTCCTGTCCTGACCCCGCAGAAGAAGAAGAAAGAGAAACCCTGGGCTTGCTGGAATGCTGCTGCTGTAAATTATTGTCAGCCTAGAGCGCTGCAGAGTCCCTGCTGCTGCTGCTGCTGCTGCTGCTGCTGCTGCTGCTGCTGCTGCTGCTGCTGCTGCTGCTGCTGCTGCTGCTGCTTAATTATCTGTTAGAGCAGAGAACCATTCTCTTTCCTCAAAGACAAATACACTAAATAAATTCGAGGAACAAACAGCAGATCGCTTTGTTAAAACTGCACTTTCGTTTTCCTCGTGTTGATTATTCATCAGCTGAGCTCTAACCAGATTTTTTTTCTGAACTATCAGCTTGTCATGAGGATCCTCCTCCCTCGGGGCCTCCGGCCGGCTTGGCCTCTCTGGCCTCCCCCTTCCCTGAGCCTGGCAGCTCCTGCAGCATGCAGGCGTACAGCGGCCCTCAGCAGCAGCAGTTCGGGGACCTGATGCTGCCCAGCAGCGGCTACAGCTTCACCCCCAGAGGAACCCTGGACTACAGCCCCCCGCTGCCTCCCCTCCCAGCATCCTCCCCGCAGCCGTGGAGCAACGCTCCCTCCTCAGACGTGGACTACTACGGCCAGGGCCAGATGGTGAGTGTTCCTCCAGGAAAAGCCTATTCGAATCTATTTTTTAGCAAATCTATTGGTAGCATGTTTTAATCCGGTTTGATTTATTCTTATTTCTGTGTGACTCCACATAAAAAATAAAAATAAAATAAAAGAATAAATGTAAATTTCTATTAATGTATTTGTTTAAAAAACAAAACAAAAAAACTAGAGTAAATCACTGCAGTGTTAAACTTTTCATGACATAAATATAAACTATTAAAAACCTATAAGTCAGAGATCCAAACAGCCAGACTGCTTTAAGCACTTTAAAACTAGTAAAAAAAAAATGTTGACAAAAATCAGACATATAAAATCAAAATGAAACTAAGGTAGTCAGGTATTTTATCTTTTTTTATGGTATTGATCTTTGCCTAAATGTCCTGAATAAATAAATTCTAGGCTAAGATGTTCTGAAATTGATATCCAGATAAATCCCAACAGTTTTACAATTAAACCGTTACAGGTTTTTAATCTAGTCATATTATTATAAAATATAAGAAATGAACAAAGTAGAAATATCTTCTTTTTTTAGGATTATTTCAAGTTAAAGATAACTGAAAGCATGCACCTTTACAGATATGTAAATAAACATAAGAATAACTGTTAGAGTAAATTTGCTATATAAAAATCCAATTCTGTACATTTAATAAAAATACCATAAGTTTCTGACTATGATTATTTAAACAAACAAAAATGTACAAAAACTAAATTTTTCTTAGTTAAAAGTGGAAAAAAAAGAAATTAAAATAATCTGCTCCAATGTACTTCTGAGAAAGGGATTCTGACCATTGGGTGAATTTTATGCTTATTTCGAATGTAAGAATCATTTTCTGAATCTCAGTTCCACTCACTAAGACTTAACGAGTCCCTCCAGGGGTTCCAGTCACTGACAGAGTTCAACGCTGAGCTTTTCTAAATGCTATCTGTGGCCATGACACCCCCATGGGACTAATCCTCTGCATCCCACCGCTGTCCCTCTCCTCCAGGCTGCCTACTCCTCGTTGGAGTCCCTGACGTTCTGCAGCCCCCACGATCACAGCAGCTACTCCCCTCAGGATTCCTTCTCCTCTTCCTCCTCGTCCTGCTACGACTCGCCCACCAGGATGGATTCCAGCTTCCACGGCTTCCACTCGGATAGCTACCCGTACCAGCACTGCAGCCCCCATCAGGACAGTGTCCCCGGCTGCTGGCCGGCCCAGCAGGAGAGCATAACGGTCGCAGATTACACTCCTTTCTACAACCCCACAGACTATCCCTACATCCAGCCTGTGGAGGAGAGCTACTTCAGGAAGGATTTCCCTCTGGGCTCTGAAATGCGTTACAATGTTCTATGATTGGCACTATTTCATCGTGTCCTGACTGTAAATGTGACTCTCTCCGTCTAGATAGCAGCTCTGTTGGTTTTAATGCTCTGCTTTGCATTTCAGTTTGTCTCTGACCGCCGTTTGTTGGAGTGGATGGTGATTGTTCATTGGATGCACAGACAGATGATATTTTTGTATAATTTTTTTTTACATCCTTGATTTATTTTTATACACATGATTTGTTGTTGTACAAAAGAAATAAAAAAATAGGGTAAAGTCATTAATGTGTGTGGATGGACTGGATTTATTTCTCTTTTTTTTAAAGAACAAAGAACAAAAAGGCAGGAAAGATACAAATGAGGAGCAGGTAACTAAAAGAACTGCACTTTTTCTTCCTGGTTATTACTGCAGTTATCTAAAATTACTTTTTTTACATTTTAGTTTTAAACAAATGATCGGTTGTGTTTTGTCTCTTTGTGTTAAAAGATTGTTTGCGATGCTGTTCATGGAATGCAGAAATTTTTTATGGGTTAATAATCCATATTGAAGCATTTTTTTATGCTGAAAGCTGACGGGAAATTGAGAAAAAAAGGTTCCAGGCCAGACATGGTAATCAATTCCGGCTGACAGTTTTATTAAAGGTTGTAATAGATTGTAATTTCTGTGTAAAAAACAGCTTCTTCTAACTGCCTCTTTCAGTTATCTAAAAATAATTTTAGACGACTGAAAGTAAGAAGGAAGAAGGAAGAAAAACTGCAGTTCGTAGTTTTAAACAAATGATCCTTTCATAAATGGAGATTCTTACCCTAAACCTTGATTTATTTTCAATCCCAGCCAGCCAGACAGGTCAGGGCAAAATTAACCTGTGCCCTTTTCTGAAATCTAACTTTACACACCCTTGATGAAGGAACAAATCCACCATCATTCATTCCTACCTGTCATTGACTTCCAACAATGTGTCAACTGTAATATATTAAGAGAAGTAGCAGAAATAAAAGAAACAAATCAAGCTCTTCAAACTTTTTTTTTTTTTTTTTGGAACAGTAATCTGAAAGGTGTGGCGTGAATTTTTGTTCGGCCCGTCTTGATGTTTTTACTGCAGCCACCACTGAAAGTCTTCTGGGTTATGTCTCTATCTTTTAACATAAGGAGACAAAACACAACCAAAGTTTATGCTGCGTTCTTTTAACCTTTCCGAGCCGACTTGGATCTCTCCGAGCGTTTTATTAAACTTTCCGACGTCCGACCCGGAAGGCTTGCAGGAAACCTGTTATTGCGGTAGCACTTGCCGAGTACCAGGCGCTCCAGTTTTGTTTATTCCCCATAAAATTTTCACTTCATTTCATTGTTTTTCTTCTGCCAGCAATCCTAGAGACAGTTAGCAACACCAGTTTTAAACAAGTTTGTGCCGCAAACACGGACCCCCAAACCCACAGTTACGGACACAGAAAAAGTCGTATGAGTAATTGAAATCGTCATTTAAACCAACATAGTGGTCCAAACATAATGAAAATCAATACTTACAAGTGACACTGGGCGCAAACATCTTGAAATCCAAGTCGGAAATTTTCCTCGGTCTCTTTGGAGTTCATCCGAGAAAGAAAGAAAAATGTCCAAATTGGATGGATAAACAAATGCACCATTAGTCAGCTTTGACTAAAAGCATCTGGAAACATCACTTAACTGTTCTCACCACAGATTCTGCACTTTGAATGAGTCTTCTAACACACAAATAAACTATAAATTAAGGTTTTGCATATATGTGGCTGCATGTTTGGGGTTATCGTCATCGGTGGATCAAATCGTTTGCATTCCCTGAGTGGGTTTCTTCCACGGCCGTCTTACTGACATCTATCTTCCCATCATCCTTGACCAACTTCCCTGTCCCTGTAAAGCAGCAGCATTCCCACAGTATGATGCTGTCACCACCATGTTTCACCATGTTGGTAGTATGTTTAGGTTATGATGTCGCCTTCGTTAGAGGTAATAGAAAACTTTGAGCCTTTATTTGAACAATGGCTTTCTTCTTTTCACATGTTGGTCGGCTTTGAGATAAGCCACACCTGGACTGTAAAGGGTGGGTTGCTGCTTTGAACTCTTACTCAGACCGTGTCACTTGTTGTTGGGTAAGACACTTCAGGCGCCATACCTGCTAAACGGAGCTCTAAACAAATGGTGACATACTGGGATGTTATTTCAGAACCAGGAAATTTCTCTTGGATCTGTCTGCCGTGTCCCTTGGTTTTCACAGTGAGGTTTGTTTTCTGATGTTCTCCAACAAACCTCTAGACTCTTTACGAGACGTCTGGATTGAGGCTGGGACTAGAGAATTCACAGCTACTTGTCAAGATGTCGCCGGGTATTCATAAAAACATATCATTTACACAAATTATTTTACAAATACACGATCATAGACAAAGGCTAATTTCAAGAGTTCTCATCCACAAAATCCCACTCATATATGGTCCTTATAGTTGGATTTTGCATGCCAAGTGCATAGGGGGCAGTGTAGCACAAAAGTCAAACCAGTGTCAGCCAATTCGAATCCTTTAAAATATCTAGGACTTCCTGTTAGGAATGCCTCCTGTGTATCTTGATGTATTAGCAGTTAGGTTTGTAAAACAAAGAATCAAAAAAGTAAAAAAGAAGCACTTCAAATATGTATTTGCCTTAAATCTTTGTACCTTGATAACATTTTTTTATAATTTTTATGTTTTACTGATGTACAACCTTCCAGTGGATGAAACGCTAGAGCATTTTCCCAGATACCTGACTGTGTGTGGACAAGGTCTGGAGTTTAACCCTTATCACTCCTTCCTAACAGTGAAACATGGGACTGGCAGCATCATGCGGTTGTAATGCTCGTCTTAAGCAAGAAAGTTGTTCAAAGGTGGAAAAGTGGATACAGGACTGCCCTGAAAGACCTTCATTTATAGAGAAGCAGGACAAGGACCTAGAACAAAGCATACGCAGCACTAGTCAAAGTCTAGACATAAAGGATAAGAAAACAAGAAAAGCAGCTTCTTCTCTTCATCTCTAGTCTTCTGAATCTCTCTCCCTGCTACATCCACCTTCCTGTTGCCTTTTTCAGCTTCCCTGTCCTGCTGAAGAAAAATGAATATTAGCCAAACATCCAATCAGACAATGGTGTTACTCATGCCAGCAGTGGTCCCCAACTGGCCGGCTACATACTTTTAAATTGCACTTATTATGGTTTTGTTTGAACCTGTTGTTTTGTTTATTTTCCTTCTTTAACAACAGTTATACATTCTGTTAATAATGGCTGATGTAACTGTTGTTCTGGCAACTGCAGAAAACTGATTTTACAGAGCTATAAAAGATTCTCACAGCTCAGGATATTGCTTCAAAAGGTAATCTTTAGGTTGTGTTCTTTGTCCTCTAGGGTCCTTCCCCCCCCTCTGATGACCTCTAATGAACCCCAGAGGCCTTCACAGAACGTCCGAATATAGTATACTGAGATAAAGCTACACCAAGGTGGACGTTTTATTAGGCTTTATTATTGATGCAGATGACTTCTGAAGTGCTCCTGATTGCACTAGATTTACATTTGTGGCTTGTGTGGAGAGAGAAAAGAAAGAAAGGCTGTGACGGTAAAGTGCAGAGTTAATTTGAAAGTATTTTCCACATTTCAGAGGTTTACCATGACTATACATACATACATACATGCGTTACAACCAATGATAAACCAAGACACTTACGTAAAGTGACTTTGGACGACACATGTTGTAAATTGGCGCCTTATAAATAAACTGAAACTTCATCTCCTTTATAATAGCTTCACGTCATTCTTTTTCATTGTTTGCTTCAGTTTGGATTCCAGATGTTCATCCTCTGTCAAAACTGATTAGGTGTTGAAAATGTATACCTGATACAAGCAGTACAGGGCTCATCATCAACACCAAGAAAAGAATTAACATCCGTCCGATTGGTCCTTTCCTCTACACTCCAAACTGGGTTGATCTGATGAACCAGCCACACTTTGCCACCTTAGCTTTGCTGCATTTCATAAACCACTTACAATGTATTACTCCGATTTTGAAAACTTGACAGGATGTTACAGATTTTTGGAGGAAACATAGACAAGTGAAGTTGATACTGCGATGCTGTTCATGGAATGCAGATATTTTTTTGATGATTAAACAACAAGAACATAAAAACAGACTGGATCCTCTTGATAAAGCGGTTTACTTCAAAAATAAAAACCGTACAAATGTTACTTTTCCACAAAAAAATAAATAAAGAGTAAACAAGAGAGTCTAAAAAGAGAGAAAAAGAGCGATAGAGAGAGAGGTCAAAAACTGTGTGGATCCACTCCAACTGCCTCTGTCTGGCCACACCCTAAAATCCTTAACAGCAATTATATATGCAAATTCAAAAGAAGGCTTTAACATAATCCAATATAATGAATTTGTATGCATTGGAGATTTAACTAGTAATAATTTTTATCCAAATAAACAAATTATCATAAGAAAATAAACATAATTTATCCTAAAGGTCTAAATGAACTAAAACTGAATGTAGGCTTCTACATTACTGGCCCCCAATTGTTATCAATATTCTTGAAATAATTACAAAAATAAGAGTTTAAACATGAACAAGAAAAGCCTAAATTACATCGCATTTGCTGAGAAAAATTTGAGTCCATTGTCTGTCACCTCCTGAATGAGGCCTTGACCTTATTTCCTTTATCAGTCGTCTTCTGATCCCTCCAGAAGACATAGCTTTGTTATTGGGCGACAAAGCTCGTTAGTGTTAGTCTTTACTTTCACCTGTCAAACGAAGCCATTTCTGTCTGGAAAAGTATCCACAATTTTTCCAAGTGGCCATGAGTTTCTGGGAGAGGTGTCTTCCACGATCAGAACCACATTTTCAACACATAAGTTTCTTTTAGATGAAGACCACAGCTGACGTTCTTGGAACTGGGAGAGATATTCCCTGCACCAGCGTTTCCAGAAGATATCTGCGAGGTATTGCTCCTGTCTCCAACGGTGATTTGTGTACTGATCATCTTTCTGAAAGACTCCTGGTGGTAACTCAGGTTTGACCTTTAGCAACAACAAATGATTAGGGGTCAGCGCCTCAAGGTCTTGAAGGTCTGGTGAAGCCTTTGTAATGGGCCTATTGTTTATAAGCAAAGTGTGTAGACCCTCTTCATCCAAAAGCTGTTCCTTGACTGTGATGTTGAGGATTTTCCTCACTGAACGGATTAGACGCTCCCAGCTTCCTCCGTGGTGTGAACCTGTTGGCGGATTGAAATGCCACTGAACATCAGCCTGTTGCAAATGATTTTCAATCTTGCTCGTGTTCCATGCCTTAATTGCTTTCCTCATCTCGGCGTCCGCTGACTTGAAGTTGGCTCCATTATCTGAATACATCTCTCTCACTTGTCCTCTTCTGGCAACAAATCTTCTGATCGCGTTCAGACATGCATCAGTGTCAAGTGAAGAGGCAATCTCGAGATGCATGGCTCTTACAGCAAGAAAGGTGAAGATAACGCTGTATCTCTTTACTTGACTTCTAACCCTTTTTACTAGAAACGGGCCGAAATAATCAACGCCGACTCTGGTAAATGGAGGATCATCTGGCAGGGTCCTGAAGGTAGGTAGATCTGTCATAAGTTGTTTGCCAGTGGTTCCATGTAGTCTTTTACAGATTATGCATTTGGATAGAAATCGTCTGATGGCTCCACTGGCTCTTGGGATCCAGAATCTTTGCCACTGCTGAGCCAACATGTAATACCTTCCTGCATGAGCTGTAGTGTCGTGAATGTGTCTCAGCACAAGCTCTGTGACATGTGACTCCTTCGGCAGGATGACTTTCTGTTTGGAGTTGTAAGGCATTGTCGTACAGTGCAACCTTCCACCAACTCTCATAACTCCTTCTTCTAGCACTGGATTAAAAAGTGAGCTACTTTTCTTTACCCTCCGACGTTCTTGCAACATAGCCAGATCTTCTTTGAAACTTTGCCTTTGATAGTATTTAATGATTTCTGTTTCTGCCTCAACCAAGTTGTCACATGTCAGATTATTCCCTTTGAAAATCTTCTTCAACCTGTCCATCTTGTTTTCATCTCCTGAAGTTTTTAGTTCCGTCCTCTTTTCTTTGAGTTCCTTCAGCAACTCTTTCAGTTTTAAGAACCAAGCTACAGCACGTTTCTGCTTTGTCCAAGGAGAGCAATGGCTCATCAGTGGATCCAGGACATCCTTGATTCTTGTACACAAATGATGTGCACTTGAGTAGTTCTTTTGATCTCTGGGTCATCTGGCATCTGGCATTCCAGGGTCTGGATTTTTGGGCCCTTGGTCTTGTGAGCTAAGCAAGAAACTGGGTCCAGATTGTCAAACATCGTTTTTCAAAAATTCTTTCACAGTTTGTCCTCTTGAAACGTGATCAGCTGGATTCAGATTAGTGTTGACGTATCTCCACTGTGATGTTTCTGAATGTTCCAGGATGGCTGTGATCCTATTGGAGATGAAGGTTTTGAACCTAGTGCTTTCACTCCTGAGGTACTTTAGCACAGCCGTGCTGTCAGTCCAAAACACTGATTAAGCGAGCTCCAGCTGCAGCTCTTTTCTCAGCAGTGTGTCCATCTTTGTTGCAACTGTGGCAGCCATCAATTCCATTATTGGGATGATTGCTGACTTTAAAGGTGCAACCCTTGTCTTGGCTATGATCAATGTGTATTGATTGCAGCAACATGTAACTTGCTATTCCATAGGCATCTTCACTCGCATCAGCAAAGTGATGAAGCTGTGCGTAGACTGGCACACCAAACTGCTTTGACTTGACCAATTGCTTGATTCTAAACTTGTCAAGCAGACACAGGCTTGAAATCCAACTTTTCCAGATTTTCCCAACATTGTCTGGTAGATCTTCATCCCAGCTATACTTCTGCCGACATAAATCATGTAGAATTATTTTTGCTGGAAGTATTACTGGAGCGAGAAATCCCAAAGGGTCAAAGATGGAGCTGGTTAAGGAAAGCAGACCTCTCCTAGTGTGTGGTCGATCTTTGGGGTTGATCTTGAACCTGAACTGATCCGATTCAGTGCACCACTGGATGCCCAATGTCCTTTACATCGGCAGATAGTCTTCATCTAAGTCCAGATTTTTAAATCCTTGTGACTTTTCCTCATCTGGAATTGAGCTGAGCACCTTCCTGCTGTTACTTGACCATTTGGTCAGTCAAAATCCTCCTTTTTCCAAAATGCTTCTTAACTCAGCGCATGGTGTGATGGCTTTGTCTTCATCAGAAACTAACTTGAGACAGTCATTTACAGGAAAAAATTTCTGAACTGTTTTGACCGTCTCCTCACTACACTCATCTGCAAAATCCATTGCACATCTTTGAAATGCATAGGTAGCAACACTTGGTGATAATGTTGCACCGAAAATGTGCACAAGCATCTTGTGTTCGACCAGATCAAGGTTATAGTTCCCCTCAGGCCACCAGAGAAATGTAAAAAGATCTCTGTCCTCACTGTGGACTCTAACTTGGTGGAACATGGCCTCAACATCCGCCATGACCGCCACAGGTTCTTGACGGAACCTCGCGAGAACACTCATTAGAGAGTTTGTAAGGAAATAAAGTACAGAAAATAAAATGCTTAGAGTATTTAACCGTAAAATACTATGAAACAATGGGTTTGCAACGATGGAAGGGAGCTGCAATAGTTGTTGGTTCAATGCTGTTCCTTGAAGCTTGCTCCACAATCGAAGACGACTCGCAATTTCTGCTTGGTTGGGTGTCTAACCCCATGATGAGGCAGATACCATGTTCTTCCATCTGGTCCACAGGTATTACTTTCAACTTTCACTGAAAAACCTCTCTTGAGTAGGTCATTGATAAATCCAACATACACTCCATGAAACTTACTGTCCTTTGAAAACCTCTTGCGTAAATTCAGTGCACGTTGTTCTGCAACTGCTCTGTTGTTTGGACTCTTTATAGACACCTCCTTCACTAGGAGGCAAATGCTATAATGACCATCTTCCAATTTCACGGATTAAGACACCATTCTCATAAACTGATGATCATTCTTGGACATCTCTATGGCTTCCTTTTGTCCAGCATCAGGAAAGTCCTGCTTAAACTGCAGTTGCCAGAGTTCCTCTAGTTTAGCCACTGAGATCCGGTTTGCAGTAAGTCCTGTCAATGTGTCACTCATCATGTCTATTTTGCCTCTAAGCGGTCCATTCACCGTCCAACCCAAGTTTGTCTTTACTGGTTATGGTCCTTTATCCACACTGTTAATCACTTGCAATGGTTCCATAACTTTGCGAACATTCGCTCTGATAAGCAATCCAACCTCTGCTTGTATAGTGGGAATTTTCACTTCCTTTAGGTGGGGCCAACCATCAATATCCTCTTGACGGGGAATATTGTCCTTAGTTACAGGAATCTATTTTTGTGAATAAACCTCAGAAAGTTCCACAAATTTGTTTGTGTCCAAGCTGCTGGTCTCCAGACCAGTCACAATGCTTATATTCACAACTGATTTGTTTCCCATAGTTTGCAATGAAATGTTGATGTTGCACACATTCATGTTCAACTGATTAAAGCTGAGCTACCTGGATCTAAAAATGTTGTCACAGTCTTGGTTCTTGGTTGTAATATGTAACGATGTGGGGTGACATCCTGAACATTATTGACACTTAAGTTTCTGCTTGCAGCTGCTACTCATATAACCTTGCTTCAAACATACAAAACCAAACCTTTGCTCCTCAAGAATTCAATTTTGTCCTTATGTAGCTTGCTCTTGAATTTTTTGCAACCCTTGAGGCTGTGGTGCTCTCCACCACAATAAACACAAGGTTTGGTGGTAGTCTCTGCTATTGTAGGTGTAGTTTTTGAAGATTCTTGTTTGTTGTCTTCTGTCTTTTGGAGTTGTTGTAAACACCTTCTTTGGTTTTAATGATTCCATGTATTGTTTTGGCTTTGGTTTAGTAGGTTCTTTCGTGGTTATGATTGAGTCCTTTAAGTTTCCATAGAGGGGGTGTAAAAGGTGCTTAACCTGCTGGTTCAAAAGTTAACAAAGTCCTTAAATTTAACTCTTTTCTTGGTCCTTTCTTGCAGGTCGCAGGCAGATTTCCATAATGATTCTTTGAGCTTGTATGGCAGCTTATTTGCCAAAGACTTTATATTAGCTGTATTATCCAAGTCTTCCAGATTGCTAATATCCATCATTGTGTTGGAGCAGCCGAGCAGTGAGGAAAAGTGCAAAGGACTGAAGAGCATGTCCATCTTCTGGTTTAATTGCTGGCCAATCCAAAGCCTCTTTAATGTAGGCCTCTGAAATCTGGAAGTCATCTCCGAAGAACTTTAACATCTGTTTAGCTTTGGTATATCATGCTGAAGATTCCATATGAATGCAGCTCTTAACCAACTCATGTGGTTGTCCGCTTGTATATTGCAGCAAAAACTGAAGTCGATCACGATCGTTATCGGTACGACTCTCGATTCCATCTTCGATGGCTCCAACAACAATCTATATTCCAACGGTTCTTCATTAAATATTGGTATGGTGAAATCTGCAAGAAGCGATGCCTTATGGGTTTTCACCAGGTACTCTGTGACATGGGCTTGTTGTGAGATAGCTTGGCAAAGCCCGTCCAGCACTGGCCCATGCTGATCTCTAGGTTCAACTTCTGATGCAGATGTAGCCATTTGAACATGTGAAGATGGAGCAGTGCGTTTAAAGCTGGATGATTTTAATGTGTTCCGTGATGGTAGCTGCAATGTAGGTTTTATTTCTTCTTCACCATCTTTATGATCAACTTGAAAAATGCTGTTGTCTTCTTGAACATTTTCATATTTCTGTAAAATCTCCATTCTAGCATTAGATTCTGCCAACGCTGTATGCATTGCATGCATTTCTTTCCTTTCTCTTAAAGCAGCTACAAAACTCTTTTGCTGAGTTTCAAACTCTGCTTCTTGTTGCTTTTCTCCAGCCTCTAGTTGAATCTTCTTGAAATTTTGCTCTGCATGTCACTCTCTTCTTCTCTCAAGTTCTAGTTTTTGCATGCATGCATGCATGCATGTATGTATGTATGTATGTATGTATGTATGTATGTATGTATGTATGTATGTATGTATGTATGTATGTATATGACTTTTGTGCTACACTGCCCCTTATGCACTTGGCATGCAAAATACAACTATAAGGACCATATATGAGTGGGATTTTGTGGATGAGAACTCTTGAAATTAGCCTTTGTCTATGATCGTGTATTTGTAAAATAATTTGTGTAAATGATATGTTTTTATGAATACCCGGCGACATCTTGACAAGTAGCTGTGAATTCTCTAGTCCCAGCGTCAATCCAGACTTTTCGTAAAGAGTCTAGAAGTTTGTTGGAGAACCTTGGTGTTATTTTTGATCAGGAAATGTCTTTCAAGTCTCATATAAAACAGGTCTGTAAGATTTCCTTCTTTCATCTTAGGAATATAGCAAAAATTAGAAATATTCTCTCTAGGATAGATGCTGAAAAGCTAGTCCATGCATTTGTTACTTCAAGGCTGGACTATTGTAACTCTTTATTAGCAGGAA
>JAVLVB010000452.1:765922-782379 GCA_032876305.1 Orestias chungarensis | reverse complement strand
TACATATATATATATATACATACATATATATATACATACATATATACATACATATATACATACATATATACATACATATATACATACATATATATATACATACATATATATATATATATATATACATACATATATATATATATACATACATATATATATATATACATACATATATATATATATACATACATATATATATATATACATACATATATATATATATACATACATATACATACATACATACATATATATATATATATATATATATACACACACACACTGCATATACACACACACACACACACACACACACACACACGTATATATAGATAGAAATTAAAACAGATGATTTCTGTATCACCTTTCTGTTTATTAAAGTGTTATGGAAAAAAAAATAGGTTCTTGGACACGTATATCAAACTTGCCGATAGAAAAGTTAAGAGCTACAGGCTTCAGTTACAAAAGTGAAAAGCACTTTTAATTAAAAAACAGACGAGACCAAAACTGCTGACAAACCCGACGTTTTCTTTTCCTATTAAAGTCGGACGACACATGTTGTCCTGGAATGTTTGTTTTTCCTTCAAATCCTTCAAATGAACAGGACACAAACTCCTCGCCTTATATATATATATATATATATATAAAAAAGTAGCAAATACATTTATTTTCAGTTATAATTCATTGTAAACCTGGGGAATAAACATTACTTTACAAAGCACAGCTTGTTAGCGTTAACATTTATATTACAGGGCGACGAGAAATCCCGGATCAACAGAGTCGATTTCCAACCAATTGGAGGTTGCACACTTTAAAGTTTGTAACAATTCCTCAACACTCGACCTTTACAGAGCCCACAGACGTCGGTCTAAAAAAAAAAAAGTTTTAAAATGTTCGGCTGATGCTTAAAGTAAAATCTTTTAAAACCAGACGGTAAGAGACGTTTTGTCTGCCTGACTCCTACGATTACATGAACATCTGAAACAAATGTATGTAAAACACACGTTTTGGTTGAGCTCCAAGTGTCACTTTATGCTGATGATAGCCGTATTTGAGTCTTAAGGCACGTTCTGCACAGTCAGGGCCCCCCCTGGGTTCATCTAAAGCGACGTTGGTGAACTCGTCGGCTCCTTCGTTGAACACGAGCTGGATTGTTTGTTCCGTGTGAGCGTAGTTTGGCCTTTCAAAGACGTTTTTCCGTCGTTTTTGTTGACCGTCCCGAAACAAAAATGGTCCTTAGACGTGACGTCGGCCATCAGAACTCTTCGTCCTCCGGGCAGAGGTAGTTCTGCTTCTTCCTCACGTTCCAGTGTAAACACGTGGCCAGGCTCTCGAACCAGTCGTTCACCGGGTCTCGGAAGCAGATGGAGGGAACGGGGAAGCAGGAAGTAGTGATGGTGATACTGGAATCAGGGATTAGAGGCGAAATGAAAACAGATTAGTCCTCCTTTTAAAACACAACGAGGAAGTAAGAGCGTGTGTTTTTGGTAAAAAGAACAAAGGAGGTACTTCTGCTGTGGAGTACAGAGAGGCGGAGTCTGCCATTGAGAAACAAGGGGCTTTTTTAATCAAGTGATCCTGGCAGCTGTACGCCACAACCAGGAAGGGAATTTTATCTGGATAAGTTACATAAAGGGGAGGGATTGAAAGCGGCTCAAGCAGATTAAGAAAGGCCCTGATAAGGTTATGTAACGCCTGTGAGTTTCGACGCAGCCGGCCTAACTTTCGTCATTCATTTCTCCTCGAACGGCGCTCATTTTCTGTAACCAACCTGTCTCCGTGGGAGATCTCCTGGCTCTTCCTGCCGTCGAACGACACCCAGGCCGTGTTCCTGGCGTCGGGCGACAGCTTTATCTGAGGGAACAATGAGGAAGGAGAACATTTTACTGTGGATTGCCCCCATCAACTATAACCTGCATGCCTGCTCCAGGAGATGAAAAGCATCTCTATAACCTCGATGTAAAGACGGTGCTGAGCACTGCTAGGTTTTTAGATCTTATGTTGAAAACTACATAAGCTGCTTTTTCATCGCTTCCTTCGACGCTGCTCTTTCATACGAGCCAGTTTCACAGAATGACCAGCAACCAACCAGAATCTGCTCAGAGGTTCTGGGAGCTGAACTGAGTTAATATGAAATCCTCGGCTGCCTGTATAATTTTAATGATCTTCCTGTGTTTGCTCGCTTGGCTGAACTTCAAATAAGAAGGCGTGCCGCGCATTTCAGATTTGTATTTGAGTCTAAACATAGAAAACCTTGTATGTTTTTTTTCTCCTCCCCAACTCATAATGCTGCACTTCTCTGTAACTGTGCGTCACATAAACATCAAAATTGTGGCGTTAATGTCATCAAATACTAAAAATAGAATAAAATGTAACAATTATATAAAATAACTGCATTTATCTGCATATTTCCAGCTAATGTGAATTCTAGCATTTGTCTTTTTTACAGAAAAATGTCCCACGGTCTAAAATAAACATGTTAAGAATTTATCGTCTTTGGCCAGAGGAGGCGCTGCTGAGTAGGTACCTCGAGCTCGACGCCGGCCGGCACCACGATGGGTCTGAAGGAGAGCGAGTGAGGGCAGATGGGGGTGATCATGATGGCCGGGACATTGGGGTGGATCATGGAGGCGCCGGCTGCCACCGCGTACGCCGTGCTGCCCGTCGGCGTGGAAACGATCAGCCCTGAGGCCCAAACAAAGAAAAGACATGAAGTAAAGAACGTACAGGCGAGGCCCGCATGGATTCTTCGAATGTTTATCCGCGATGATCAGTCGCCTTTCCACTCACCGTCTCCCTGCACGGTTGTGATCAGGTGTCCGTCTAGGTAGAGGTCGACGTTGGAGAGGTAGGAGGACGGCCCTCTGTCCAGAACCACCTCGTTAAGAACCTGAAACGCACACAGACGGGAGAGTCAGCCGTGGAAAAACCCTCTGCATGCGCGCGGCCAACGTGAAGTCATCTCCCCCGACTCGGGAGATGACTCTTCGCTGATGTCACGCGTTGCTCACGGCGTTGGTCAACAGCAAAGTACAGAGTTCCTAAGGCGACGATGAAACCACGAGCGTTTCTGGCCTTATTACAGAGCATGAGGGAGCCAGTGCCGTACCTGGTACTGCAAGGCTTTGTGTCTTCCCTCCAAGTCCTTGTTGGTCACGATGATCTCCTTCTCGTCCACGCCGTCCTTCTTCTCCCAGTTCTCTTTGTGCACTCGCACCTGCAGTCGACTTCGCAGGACGATGGCGGCGTTCCCTGAGGAGTGAATGAGAATTACCGCGTTAATGCTTGACGAGGAGCGCGATGCGTTTTAGCCGACGGGGCGGGTCGGGGAAGGGCCGCCATACCTTCGATGATCTGCGTGAGCTGAGACTGGTAGGTGTCGAACTTGAACGGCGTCAGAAAGCCCAGGGAGCCCAGGTGGAAGGCCATGACGGGGGGAACGCTCTCCTGCAGCCAAAAAAAGAAATGCCATCATGTAGCGGCAGGAAAAAACAGACGCGGCATTTTCGTTGTTTTTTTATTCTCGTATCGATTACCTGGAAGAGCGAAGACGCGTAGAGCAAGGTTCCATCTCCGCCCAGACAGATGATGAAGTCCACGCAATTGGAGATATCGTCCAGATCTGACGGACATTAGAACCGTTTAACGACTGTTTGACGGAGATCGTTTGACGGAGATGCGTCGGCGCGAGCCCCAACCCACCTTCTCTGAAAGTGCAAAACTTCTTGGTGACGACGGAGAACGCTTCGTCGCCTGAAATGGCCGGATCGTCCAGAACCTTCTTCTCCACGTAAACAATCAGGCTCTTCACCTGCGGCGGAACGACAGAGGAATCGTGAAGCGCCGCGTGAATACGTGTGCGGGGCGAAAAACCCGATGGGAACGGAGCGTACCTCGGTGAGGAAGGTGCAGAGCTCCTTGAAAGGCTGGAGCAGACTGGCGTCTCGGATCTTCTTGATAACAAGGACACTTTTGGGAGGCTTGTTCCACGTCAGTCGCTGGCTGGCGGGATCCTGGATGTGCCTGAGGGGACAAACCGAAACCTTAAGACGGAACATTTAATCATGCCGGGGGGCTGATACCCGAGCTTTTAACTAACAAAAGCTCCCGTCCGGCTCATCGTGACCAGCAACGATTAGCATCTATCCAATTAGAAGCATCAGATGAAAGTCTAGCTCATGTTGTCCTCTCCTCAACCCTGAAAACTCATTTAGGGAGATTAAAATGCTAAATAAATAATAAGTTATTACAAGAAATCAGGTCATGGTTGATTATTCTTGGTGGAAAAAAAAAAAAGCTACAGAAAATTAACTCAACTAATTTGGCGCGGTTCTAAAAATACAGCAACTCAAAAGGAGAACATGGAAAGTGCTGCAGGGTATCTGCGATTACCAAATCCAGTCCGGTTCAGTTATTTTGCTTGATTAGCTACAGAAGACAGGCAGTAAAGCACTCTCTATGTTTCTAATATAAAAGCTTGTCTGTGTGTTTCTTATGCAACGATGACAAGTGTGATGTTGGCGTCTAATCGCAGGAAGAATCCCAGTCATCAGGAGGTTTTTAGCATTTACAAACATACAGATGACATAAAGCGCTAAAACATAACGCTTTGCGTCCTGATCTCTATGTAATATAATTAACTAGCTAAAATCAGATATTATGTATACCATATTCTACTAGCAGGACTTTGATGTTTAAAACAATCAAGCAAATACATCATACGCTCCACCGTTTGTTAAACCAACACAAAAGAGTACAAACAAGCAAACAATTACAACAAATGACAAGAATGAAGCTGTAATAACCATGTTACATCACTTTACCAGCAGCAGAAACTAACGGCTGTTTTAGCTGCTTCAGAGGAACGGAACTACATAGTTCTAGATGTTTGAAATGACAGCGAAAGGAAACGCAGAGCACGACAGTCCCATTCCCAACATTGCCGGCAGAAACTCATCAGACGCCGGGAGGTTTCTACGCGTGAACATTTAGAGCAGAGACTGACCAGACTCGCTTCCCTGACAAAAACCAGAGGGAACAAAGCAACGCCGACCCCCTCTGATCTATTCACCGACGGTTCCTCGTCTGATCACTTCAAAGCCTCCACAAGCTGATCTTCCTCTTTCACCCAACCACCCGGCCTTGTCCTACCAAAACGCACGCACACACACGCACACGCACACACACGCCCCGGTAAAAACAACCACCGGCGTTCTTTGCTGTAGTGTCACACTTCTAGGAATCTGTCCTCTAGCGCTGTTACAGTCCAGCTGTCCTCACTCCTCACATCATTTTTTGTATCTCCCTTACATTTTGTTTTCTCCTCAAAAAGAAAACCCAAATTTCTCTCACCATTTCCACACTTTGTTCTCGCTGTGGCTCCCCTGCGTGTCTTCTAACACGCTGTGGTTGAACTTCATGGCTGGACCGACGGGGACGAAAGACGTGGGCGACAGGTGGACTCAGTGGGAAGACGAGGCTCTGTCCTGATGGCTGGCTCTCCCAGAAGAGCGCATCCCCACGCCTAGAAACTAACTCGACTTCTCGACATTTTGAAAGCTGCTACTTAAATAAATGAAAGAAAAACGACTCGACGTGCTGCAAACTTGAGAGGCTGCTGTCAGGCCGCTCCAGGCGGATTAGCAGGAAAACAAGTGAGCGGTTGTCCCCGGCAGGACTTAACACTAAGACCTCGCCGTGTTCTGCCTCTGAGGTAAAGCTGCTTCCTCTTAAAGCCCTGCCGGCTAATAGGCCCCGCCCCCGCACAGCTGACCTTACCCCGCTCACTCCCAGCAGCACACCTTCCTGGTCTGACAGGTGTGACTCACCCTACGACGCGACCAGGCCCGGCACCTTGACTTCAGCGCCGAGCTATTTTCACCAGAGGGACCTCATTCAGCGTCCAGGAGAGAGGGAACAACAGAACTGGTCCGGGTCACCCTAGCGACTCGGTTTTACTGGGACCCAATAGGACGCGTTCAAGCTTCCTAGTGTTCTCTCGCAATAAAGGGAAGGCTATATGTGCAACTCATCTCCCCTTTAAAGTCCACATCATGCATCATGAAGAAAAATGTTTGCATCGACCATTTGCGTCACTAAATGATTATTACAATATGCCGACACAGTCAGGGCATCACCATCACACACAAAACTAACTTTTAGGTAACATGTACAGAAGCTGACATGGCTTCATCTCATTTTTCTTAAAGATTTTTACGTATCATCATAAAAGATGAAGAAATGTACGACAACGCCGCCACGGTACACAGACAGTTCAGACAGGGATGCACGCGTTTGGAGACGGCGTGCGTCCCGTGACCCGCTTGCTTGCTTCGAGGTGTGGTTTCGACGGCCGATCCGATTTGGAATCTGTGCGTCTCAAATCCGCCGTCCTCTCGCGAGCAGCTGCGGGCGTTCGTCACATGTTGTTCCACAGCCAAGGACGACTCGTGTCGTTAATGTTCGATTCTTGGAGCGACACAGCATGAGCATTTCTAACCCTGCACCATCAGGCTTTTTAAATGATGCTGCACTCCTGAAAGACTGCTGACTACTAACTTGTATATGTACGAATATTGTGCACGGAGTTTTGCGGCGTATGATTTATTGTCGCCTCTAAAGTTGTGAAAAGGCCTAATTGCTGCTTTTGGTATGATAGACGCAACACTGCAGGGAGATGCTTACAGTTTGGGAAATTTGTTTGAACTTCTTCTTCCCTGATGCTGTTGGGTTTAACAGACTCTCTCCGACAGATCCAGTTGGCCTTCGCAGAGCAGCTGGGTGTACGGCGAGAATGAATTGCCGACATGTTTGTTAGCGTTTGATTAAAATGAGAGTAAAAAGGAACTGGGGTCGTGCCAGTGTGCTAAGTTGTCATTTTACGACAACCGTGAGCGCAGTAGAGGAGCGTTTGTCAGGTTGTAGCTTAATTGGGGCACAGAATTATCTCACCAGTGGATCTCGAAGCTGTGTGACAGAACAGGGAGGAGTCTGAAGGGACAAAGTGAACTACTAACAAAGGAATGCCACCTTTTCGCTTTTTGGTTTTCTTTCCCTGACGCAACCGCGCGTGCACGCCACTTCGCGCAGCAAGACATGGGGGCCGTGCTCCGTACCGAGTCTAAACAAGGAGATTGTATATGTAGGAAACATGCGAGGGGAACCTTTTATGTCATGGTTCACGTTTTACTGGAGTCGCCACAAAGTTCAGCCAACAGTTTTAATAATTAAAAAAGGAACTATTAAGTGTAAGTGGTTCAATCTAATCGGGTTGTTGCATCTCCTGATTAAAAGAGATGAATCTTATAGTCAGACAAAACACAAAAACGTTATCAGGTAATAAAATATGATATAAAATTTTAGAGCGCATCTCCTCATCAGACGACGTCTGTGCCGGGACTGCAGTTTCAAAAACAGGTCAGGAGCATCAGAGTGAGTTTAATTTGTTCTGCTTAAATTCTGCAAAAGCTGGAAAGGTGAAGATTTGAAATCCTCCAACTGAAGACGGTTGATATTAAGGTTAATAAAAAATATGAGCACAAAATTAAAAGAGGACATATATGGATGGGATCTCTGCAAGAATCAAGGCTGCTTTGGTAATAATGACTTCAACAACAACGCTGTAATCATCCAGCCTCACCCAACATGACGAAGTCTCCGGCGCAAACACGTTTAAAAAAAACAAAAAACTTTTTGTTTTTTAGGTCCATTCATCCTTTCGGATTGTGAATTTCCCTGTATTGCTAAGACTAACAAAGCCTGGTTTTACTGCTTTTAACCCGTCGAGCAGCTTTAGCAGGGATGCTAATCCTACAGACTTACAGGCGGGAAACAAACAGCAACCGAGGGTGTCAGTAGGTCAAAGCTGCGAGTCCCGGCTTTGGCTCATAGGGCCGTCAGCCGTCTTTCACGACAACAGCGGGACTTAAAAACAATAACCCAAAAAAACAATTAAAAGCATGCAAAGCTCAGCTTGGGACGATAGTAAGTCAGGGTGGATTCGAAAAAACGTCGATTCGCGTTATGATTTGCAATTATGCAATTTAAAAAAAGGCATGCAGTCATTGAATCTGGAATAGAGGTATGGTTCTGTTACTGTTAAAAAAAAAACTATTTAGCAAGAGATTCAAACTGATTATTGTATTAAAACTGAGCAACGATTCAGTCGTGTTGAAGTCATAGGAACTTCTCACTTGAGGTTAAAAGATACAGTCTCAAACACTGTTGATCACATTTGTGTTGCCAACCAGATTACTGTAGATTAAAAAATATAAAATAAATCCTTTACAGAATCAACTCTATGATAAATTATTAGTTGTTTGAGTGTGTTGTTTCAGAACGCCTCCTTTAAAAATGGTATGCATGCCGTTATCATATCCTTATTATCAGAATCGTCTTCACTAAAACCAGAGGACAGACGTCGCGCACATCATTTACGACCCGCGTCTCTTTGGAGTCGCTTCGCAGGAAAGGCTCTGATAAAACAACACAGAAGTTCGGTTGACTGCGTTCGGTCGATCGCTGGCGGCATTATCAAACCGCACAATCTATTTTTGTAGATCCTTGCAGATATGGCAATGGGGAGCGGCAGAGCAGGTTCCTAAATTCAACATCGCATAGCTGACGCGCGATCGGATTACCGTTGTGTGGCGGGACTTTTGTGGTTCGAGCAATCAAACGAAAGCATTAATGTCCTTTTTGTCTTTTAAGGCGGTGACCTCTGCACATGCTCTGCAAACCTAGAGCATACTGAGATCGGAGATTATCCGATTATCAACTTTGTGTTTGCTTTTGCTTTGATTAGATAACTGATCTATGGGCCGATGTGACCACAGCAGACATGCCGGGTGCGTGAGTCCAGCATTTCTGTCCGGTTTCCTAGGAGAGACTTCTGTATATACGCCAGATCAGCTCCTGCTAAACCGTTCCTGGTCGTGCATCCGCACATTTCAATTATCCCTCCATTAGGGTCGTATATTTAAAGAAAGCTGCGCCAGCATACGGGGAAAAGGGGCTCACGAGTTCACAGTAAATGTCTAACGGCATCTAAATCTGCCACTCAGCCTTCATTAGCTTAGGTTTGATGCCTTAATCAAAGCCTTAAAAACTAACTTTGCAAATAAACACACATAGCTTTATGCCGAGCTAACTATCAGTTTAGGGTTTTTCACCTTTTTTGGCTCAAATTTCAAAAGTTACACAAGACACTTGTGTGGGGAAGGTTTACACAAGAGGATGTGGAGACACTTCAGTAAATGAATCACAAGGTTAGCAGCTTCCAGACGACACATTTTTATTTAGAAATGCTGCAAAACTGAGTGACAGAACACATTTGATTTAAAGGTCGAGAAAGACACGAAAGGATTTCCCCTTTTCAAAACTAATGGTCAATGTCGACCAGTGTTCCTGAAAATATGGAGACTAAAAAAGTTTCCCTATTTGGACGTTTCTTTCCCCTTTTCTGCCTTGTGGTCGATTTAGCACACAATGCTCTCAACGTTTCTATTGCAGAGATGACAAACAAACTACCCTGTACGCTCCGAAAAACACTCCTTGCGCCCGTCTTAGCAGCGGTTTTAACGTAAAGCTCTGTGGGGAGATGATCTGCAGGTACTGCAGCTCCTCCCACGGTCTAAGAAAACAACCCGTCGGTCTCACTGCTGATCTTAGGCAGGACGGTGAAACTACACTCCCTTATTCTACTAACAAATATGTATAAAAACTTAAGAGGACTAAATATAGGTGGGGAAGAAAATTGCATAACATATAATCACTAATCATGGGCATCTATTATAATACTGATCAGATAAAAGTACATTTCTAAACAAATAAAATAAATGTTAACATTTTCTGTACAATATTGAAATAGATTTTTTTCTTTTTTTAAGCAAAGCTTTAAGGATTATAGTGAACCCACTTTTACAGTATAACATAAATTATATCTAATCTTTTGATAATGTTGCATTGCTGTAAAGTACAAATTTACATTACCAGACGAATATTGAATATATTTTTAGACTTACCTCTCTAAATATGTATGTTAAAGAAAAATAGGAAGGGGTTGACACTTTGGGGTCAAAATTTCGAAACGAAAAGACAACATCCTCTGTTATACAGTTGGTGACCATCGTGGCTGCATGAAGTGTAAAAGCAGGATGTCTTTTTCTAGTTTGTACATTTTTTATTGTTGTATTTTCCCCCCAAACAATTCGATCTCCCTGTAAGTTTGGCTGCAAACTTTCCACTAAATACATCAATAATCCAGGTAATTATTACTAAGAACCAAATCAGAGATTGGAGAGGGCTTTTTACCACCAGAGACGGTATATCTAGCTGCCTGGATGACAGCTTCTATATCCAATCGTGCTAGCTACCGATGCAGGAACAGAAAAATATAACTTACAGCACAGCGTGTGGGTTCTGGAGCATGCATGCCTTCGGGCCAAACGTGGTGACAGGACTTGGTCCATGAAGCGACTGAGTCCTCCTGGAAGAGACCAACAAGCATCTGGGTTTAAAAATGTATTATATATATATATATATATTATTTTTTTACACAACAGTCTGTGTTACACTTTTTAGAATAGTCACTTCACAGCAGCCAACAAATCCTTTTCGAGTGATTCACCCTCAGGCATTTACTAGTCACCCAAACTATTTTTATTTTCCTGAGATCACTTTAATAAGTTAAAGCATAATGAAAACAATGAACCATGTTTAATAAAAGAGTAAAGTAAAAGGGGATCTCTGAAAAAACAAAAAAACAAACATCTGGTGGGTAGAAAGCAGAAGGCAACCATGGTGTGAGTCCGTTTCTACATCTTGGTGATGTTCACCCCCGTTCACCAACTTCTTCTAATGGGTTACTTCATCAAGTAAACAGATATTAAGCAGCGACCACATCAACGGGGAACAAACACAAGCCGATTCTTCCTCCATCGGGCCTGTTAAAAGGATCTGGAGCATTTCTCAAGCCTTCAGCGTTTTGCGCAACAGGCGATGTTACAACGGTGTTTGGGGAAACATCTCCAAGTCGACACACTAAAAAAACAAAACAAAAAACCCCCAAAACAAAGCAGAAGCTGTTCTGAAACAGCTGCTGCTGAGCATCTCAACACAAGGAGCAGTCAAATGGACTGTGAGCACACCGGTTTCTGCTACAAGCGCTCCCTCTGGTGGTCATATTGTGTAATGTTTGTTTTCTCTTCTTCCTCACATGAACCTGCTCAAATCTGATAACAGGGAGGGGAACAGGAACCTTGGCTCAGCCCTAAACCCCCGCATAAACTTCCTGCTGCCTGGGTGGGGATTTTTACTTTTTCTTTGCATTTTTTTCCCCGTCTGTTATACTTCTCTGTTTTCAATGCCTGTTACTATGGTTAGAATTAGGATACCAGACAAAAGCAGCTCTTTTTAAAGCGATTTGTCTCACATTTTAATGTTTATGTGTAGTTTAAATTAGAAAAATAAAAAATAAAAATCAATTAATTAATCAAATCTTATTTAGAGGAATCGTGCCAAACAACAAAAACTGATTTAAGATCCTATTTATATTGGTAGAGTGTTTTCAAAAAATTAATAAGCTGACAAAACAAAACAATTTTGGTTGACAAAGTAAAGAAAATAAAAGCTAATTCAGCTTTGTGTAGATTAAGGTTGAGAATGTCTGATTTGCAGCATTCCAGTTGTGTTTATGTTACAAGTTCTCAACCTCTGAGTTACGATGGAGGACGCTGTAGATAATAAAGAAAACATGCTTATATCAGTTTTTAAATCAGACACAGTTATCATGGACTCTTGGAACCTGTACATGCATGCCTGTCTGCACGTCTGTCTCTGTAACCTTAAGCAGATACTGGGTTACTACACGCTACAAGTTAGTTTGGGAGAACGGCAGATTATGATTTTTTTCCTGCCCATTCCCGGTTCTAATGGGTCGGTCTGTGGATGCAACGACATAAGAATTATGGCCAGTATTGATAGCCATTTACATCCATGACACACCACATGGTAATGTTACCGCCCCAATACGCAGACGGGAACAAGCTGGAAAAGAGTCAAAGAGTCGGCCGATACCGACGTCAGTAGATCTCTAGTTCTAGCTTTTACAAACTTGCTCACATTGAAAACAATCGGACGACAGGAAACAGTGACCGAAAGACTAAATGGTCCCCCTGGCTGCTACCGACCTGTGCTCTGAGTAGGAGGCGGTGGAGGTGCTGAAGCTGCGGGCTTTGAGGCGCTGGGTGCAGCGGTGTCCTGGGACTGGAGCTGCTTCCCAGCTGGAGCAGTGGAAGGTGGACGCTTCCAGTCGCATCTCGGATCCTCCCTCCATCTCTTGACAGTCGGGCTTTGAGCGAAATTACAGACGAACCTAGAATGGTGGCAAAAAACAAAGAGGTCTCTTAGAAATCTGACTTTTGCATGGCAGGAACCAGAAATCTAGGCTGTCACAACAAACTGGGGGAAAATCACCTAAATAATATATGCTTGCTTACAACATTCAACTGTCTTTGGACATTGCAGATGTTACAACTCTTTCTGAGGAAAGAAAAAACTCCACTTGTACAACCTGTTTAGCAACTTGAGTTTATGTAATGTTCAGGGTTTCTCCAGGCTGCTGTCACTTAGCAGGCCAGAAGCTAACCATTATGTAACCTTTCACACAAGTTTAAAGCTTATTATCATCATCCCTAAAGGGTAAACCTTCCTAGTATTCAATGTAAAGACAGTGTTAGCGTTAAGGGTTGATTCAGCGTTGGTTTAGAAAGCGTGGAGGAAGCTGAATGTTGCAGCAACAGTAACAAGTTAGCAAGCTAGGCTACCGGCTAGACGTGGAAAAAAACAACCTGGAGGGTTTTATTGCTCCTAACTTTACCTTTCGTAAGGTAAACCTTACGGTACGACGAGTCGACGGGAGCTTGGACGACTGGCGGCAGGATTACAGGCTGAGGTAGCCGCGTTTCACCATCTTCCTGGACCAGAGCTATGTCAACAATCAGCTCACCACTTCCTGGTTCCGAGCGACCAATCAGGAGCGCTCAAACTGGTGACGTCAAATAGCGAGCTCCTAGCCCTGCCCACTTTGAAAAGCACAAACATAAATGGTACATAAGTGTTAACAAATCAGATAATTACTAAAACAATTATATATATATATATATATATATATATATATATATATATATATATATATATATATATATATATATATATATATATAAATGAACAAAAGTTGAAAATATTTGAATTCTTGATATGATAAGTTTGAACAATTGAACAATTTATTTACATATTTTTATAACTTCTATAGTTTTTCTACTGCACAAAACTGCACTTTTAAAAAATATATAAATTACACATGCTAAATGTTACAAATGTTTCTTTACTGTATTTTTCGTGCACTGCAAGCATCTGTGTCACCAAAAACAAATTCCTTGTATGTGTGAGCAGACTTGGCCAATAAAGCCTGATTCTGATTCTGATTCTGATTTATATTAATCATAAGTAGTAAGAAAAAATAAAATTGTCAGTAGAAAAACAAAGAGATATAACTGAAGTTTTCAATTTTAAATATGTAAAATTAGTTATATAGTAAATCCGACTCACAAATAAGGCATAACGATAAATCAAATAGATATGAAAATATTTTAAGTGTAATTAATTGTTTATTCTTAAAACCGGAAAAAAAAAAAAATCAAAATAACTTAATAAATATTAAAACCATATTTAATGTATTAACTGTTTGATCTTTTTTATTTATTTAGCTTGAATAAATTATTGAATCTGAGTTGATATTTACATTGTAATGTCATTAGAGGGATTATTTTGAGAAAATGTAAATAAAAGATTACAGCTCAAGATTATTTTTCATAAAAGACTTTGAAAACGTTGCATCCCAACTCAATATATAAAGAAAGAAAAAGGGATTATGCTGTGCAAAGATAACTTCAGATATTCTTTGTTCACTTAGTGGATCATCCTTTGGCACCGGCAGACCTCATCCGACTGCATTCTTCTGGGTTTCTTGCTGCACTCCACAAATATTCTTAGATTTCCATTAGGTCTGGCGCACAGTCTGGCCATTTACTGTTAACGTTGGTGGGGAATCAAGATCCTGGTTTCTTTTTGATAAACTGGAGGTAGACATATCAAGTTTGCTTCCTTCACAGTTAGGAGACAACATGCTTTCTTGAAGCTTTCAGACTAAATACTTTAAAATAAAAGATATAGACTGACATGGTAGAAGAAACATAAAGAAACTCGGGTAACATGCTTTACAGCAATAGGTCCCAAACTGGGGCATTGGGGTTGATGTGGTCTTCAAAAATTATCCTAAGGAACATAAAAAAAAATAAAAAAAAGAGAAATCATTTACATTTTTAGAAATATTTAAAAAGAAAAAGCATGACTTGGCAGCGGATGCTGGTTGTGCTGTTATAGGACCAATTTTTTAACAGGCCTTAGAAACACCTGTATGCTTAATCAAGAGTCAGGGACATGAAATGAAGTCTGGGATCATCTGCTTTACTAGTCTCTGGCTTGCATGCCTTAAAGTAAACATTTTCATTAGCCTATGTTTCTACGTTCATGTCCACATATCTGGGTCCAGATTTCACTCTCCCCAATGACTTGGTCCGATTATCCCGGATAATCCCAAGGCCTTCCCAGCCGCGTCCCCTCCTGATGAGACAGCAGCTCTAATCTGGGCTCCACCTGAACGACCCTCACGTTGTTTATCAAAAATACACAAATCCTGACTTTGATATTTTGCTTTGAACATAACTTCATGCAGGAATGTGCACAAAAAGATGAATTTGCACTGATTAATTACTATGATAAAGGTAATACAGCTTCTGACATGTCATAAATTTGGCACAAGGCCAAGATCAAGGAAATCAAGAATCTAAATTAAAATGGTATGAATGTATGCAAGAAGCCTCACTTGCCCAGTAGAGGGCAGTGAAACATCCCAAAAGACTTGTCACCGACTACTTTAATGGAGAAACAAATAAAAAATACACCAGTTGGATCATTTCTGATCTGGCAGCTTCCTTTAGAGCAACCGTAACCTTAAAAGCAATAACCATAAAAACGCTTTGGAGAAATCAAGAGAAGCCATCCTTCGCTGAAAAGAAGTTATCGAAGTGTACAGACGAGCCAGGCCGTTTCAACAGTGGATAAGAAATAGTTTTATTTGACTTGAACATAATTACAAGGAAACCAAAAACAGTCTGCAACATTCTAGCTTCAGTGGGAATCGCTCTAAGTGAATCACACTCAACACAGTTGGTCATCTCAAACTGCTTTTTATTACATCTTAAATAACAGTACATTTTAATATAGTTTCTATCTTGCATCCAGCTTTCGGTTGTACACTGACTTTAAAATTAAATACAAAAGGCGAAGGAGGGGTTTGGGGGTGGGGCAGTGGTGCAGAGCTCTACAGTTATTTGATGGAGAAAGAGAAAAGGAAAAAAGGAATTTAATTAATTTTTAATATTTTTTATTGGTTTTATTTATTTTTTTGCCAACTCCAGGCCTACCGCACAATTACAGCACTTTTTTTTTTACAGAATGTCGCAGAGAAAAAATAAAATTAACAGATTGGAAAATAGTTACTACTGCTAAAAGAAAAGAAAAAAAAAAGCGTATCGTTTACAAGGAGGAGGGAACAACAGAAATTTCTGCCATTCAAATGCTGCAAGACTTTGTTTTCCTTATTTTCTATTAAAAGGGTCCAAAAAAAAAAAAAAAAAAAAAACCTGTTATAAAATGTTTCTGCAAATGGAATTTCGGGTTTTTTTTTGCTACAGGAGGAATGAAAATTTCTTTGCTCCATTGGGACCGTGTGAATGCACGTGTACGATTTACGCGTTTTTCGTGGGAAAATTTCGCGGAATCCCTTCCGAGAGTGGACCGAGTAACCGTCTAATGTCGCAGGGTTTGCTTCGGGTGCATAGCATCGACATTTCAGCTGAATCGTGTATGCACAGAGTAGCGAGAGAAAAGAAAAGATAACAAAAAAAAAATAGAAAGAAAAATATAAATACCATCGTATTGATATATTCAACAGGTTATTTTCTTAAAAGAAAAACATCAAAAGGACTTAATTCCATATGCACCTTTTAAGCAATTCTACAGCATGCGATTCTAAAGAGATAACCCACCCATGGCAGACAACCAAAATCTTTTTTTCTTCTCGTTTTTAACTTAAAAAGTTTTCAATATCATTATTTTCAAACATTGATTTATACAACATGTCATTCACAGAGTAGTAACTGCATTTCCAAGCATGGAATGGGCACCTCTGTTAGAAAAAGAGAGAGAGACGTCCGGAGTGCGATCGGGCGAAGGCGGAGGTGGTCTCGACCCCGACCGGGTCGCGACGCCGGCTCCCGACCTTGGGCAACACAAACCAGGGAGAGCTGAATTAAAGAGTGGAAACAAAAAAAAAA
>JAVLVB010000452.1:741257-765822 GCA_032876305.1 Orestias chungarensis | reverse complement strand
TTTTTTTTTTTTTTTTTTTTACATTTTAAAAACAAGCATTCATTATCATAAACAGCATGTGCTTGGTTAGTTAACTGTTTTTTCTTTCTCTTTTAGACATTATCCTATATATGCAACGTTTAATTTTTGTGCTAACAAAGATCGGTGGACTACACTGGAAACAAAAAAAAGAGAAGAAAGAAAAGTATGATGGAGCTAAATATACAGAAGGGTGAGATGTGGCTTAAGGAGACTCCCTGTTGAAGCTCAATTCTCTTTCGCTTTTGTTCCTCCAGTGGGATAAAGCTGGACTTAACGATGAGGCTGTCTGGAGGTGTCGCTCGCTTCTCTGCCTATTTAATAAAAAAAAAAAAACATTCCCTAAAACGTGTAAAAACTAGGAAATGAAACAAAGCTTTGATCCTCATTTCGAACGTTAACCGGCCGACGGTTCGCTGATCTGCCTCTACTCAGAAAAGCATAATAGTGACCAGAGGACCGAAGATGAACATGGTCAGAGAGGCTGTGAGGAGTTGGATCGCCGTCACTCGACCTGTGCATAATGAGGGGACACATTTGCAGTGTGGTGTACCTGTGGGTTTGTTTTTTAAACCCCTCATATTTTTTATTGACTACCTAACCAGACCATGATTTCTTCCCTAAAAGCCCACTTTGAAATCACTAAATTCCTCAAGCTTTTTCATCTTCTTTGTGTGTGTTTTTATCCCCATAATGTTTCGAAACTTAATGGGCGACAGACAATTGTGCTCTTTTAAATGAGAAGGAGGAGATCATTTTTGCCCTAGATAGTTTTTGTTTTTTGGGGAGGGGGATTTGGGGGGTGTTTGGAGTCAGTATCATGGTGTTTTGTTTTTTTCTTTTCGTTTTTTTTTCTCAAAAAAAATTGGATATGCAATAAAAAGGAACATTGTGATGTTGGAATGGTCTTGCACTCGACGGAGTCCGGATGACGTCTGGAGACAAAACAAATAAAGAAAGGGTTACAAACATTATAGCATACAAGAATATACGTAGATCACATGTTACTAATGCTAAACCTTTCATTAAAGAACATGTATAACTACAAAATTCCGCAATAAATTTTGATGGCGCCTGCCAGTTGTGCGTGTCTGCAGGGTCCAGATTATTGCATTAAAAAGGTTAGAACACTTACTTTAGCTAAAGTTGGCTTAAATTCTAATTTAAACCATGTAGCTAATGTTAGCATGTATGTTATTAACTAAATTAGCCAAAATGCTAATGTTAGCTTAAATGCTAAAATTACTATGGGGGGCTTATTTACATTTTAAATGACACCTAATGTTTGTATGTAGTATGTAAAGTTTAGCGTATACATCAAAATTAGCTAAAATGCTAATGTTAGCTAAAATGCTAACATTAGCATGTAGGTTGTCATCAGCATGTTAACTTATCCTAATATAGTTGATGTATTAGGCACACGGTAGTGTATTAGCAATTATTAGCTAAAATGCTAATTTTGGGTATGAAGCTAACGTTAGCATGTAGGTTGTCATCAGCATGTTCACTTACACAAACATACTTCATCTAGTATGCACATGTTAGTGTATAAGGTAGCAGAAGCTAAAATGCTAATATTAGCTTAAATGCTATCATTACTACATGGATTCGTACTAGCATGATAATATTATGGCAGTATCATACTGCATGAGCTTATAAAAAAGTCCCCCAAATAATGCCTCATAAAGCAAGTAATCAAAATTGTCCCCACACAGCCTTTTAAACCAGAAACCCAATTGAGTCCCCACAAAGCTGCGTAAACCAGTGTACAGGGGTTCAAAAACACTGCATGGCCTTATATGGCAAACCAATTAAGTTATCGAACTGGGCCTTTGTATGACTTCAAAGCCTCTCTAAAAAGCTCAGTAGTATAGTGTATACATATAATATATACTGTATAAACACACACAAGAGAGAAGGACAAACATATATAAGGTATAAACACCTCTCTTCTGGCTGGTACTACATGCCTATATCACTCAGCTGCAGTCTGCCGCAGTCTGGCTGAGGTAACTTGAGGTCACTGACACAGCTGTGTTCTGTTACTATGGTAATGAATGACCATGCAGGTGCTGCATCTTAAGTGTCACCCACTTACATGTTAGTCAGGTCAGCTTTTCATTGAAAAACCTAACAAACCCTTCCCATTTGAAAACCGTAATAGGTATGGATAAAATTCCAAAAGCGGGAGCTCCTGCCGTTCCTCGTGTACTGCTGTGCCACAGCTCAGATCACTACCTACTTCGGAGCCTGAGCTGTGACGAGTTAAGCATAGACTGCGGCAAAAAAATAATAAAAAAAATCCAAAAACGGAATCTATAAAAGTCTATGGGAAAGGTGGGCATTTTTGTTCCGACTTTTTGCTCAGGGATGTTTTTCTAAAAAACGGTCTGCTCTAGAAAAATTCTTAAGACATTCTACCGTAGGCAACGCCCGGTTATATAAAATACCTGAAAATCAAGCTAGTACTACTAAAAATGTAGTCCTGAGGGCGAGTTAAACACAAAGCAAGTTCCTTTAAAAAAAGGATCTTCCACACTCTAGCTGATGATGTCATCACTGAAGATTTAGTGAAGATTTGGTGATTTTTGCGAAACTTTGGGTCGCTAAGACGCCCGTTGCCAAAAAAAACGTGATAGATATCGACATACCGTCTTCACTTCTTGACAGAATACGAACATACCTACAAACTGAGATTTAATTGACGTTTCTAGACGAACGTATGATGACACAATACATGTTCAAAGATTTGTGATTGTATTTTTTTTTCCGCAACTCCATTCATTCCTATGGGATTTTCGGACGTGGTTTATCGCAAATTACTTCACAACGGATTCTCATCTGTAAAAGAGAAGTAATAGCACTCCTCGTGGGATCGGGACGCACGTTTTGATATATAGTTTGTGGGGGTGCACGCTACGGTTCGGGCCGCATTAACTCTGACGGAATGAAATATATATAGATATATACCCAGTTTAGAGGTGTAGATTAATTGGTGCCTGCATTGCAATGCAGGCCCCAATTATCAAAAGAAAGAGTTTAACGTGCTGCACTTGCACTCACAACCTCCAGATGGCAGCAAATACAACATCACTCAAACATTTCAGCCTTTAAAGTTGTAAAAGGTTTTTATGACATTTTGTTTCTTTATGGTGGGGAATTTTTTTATTTGAATCTTAAAAATGATTAACTTAAATATTTACCCATAATAATATAAGGATAATTAAATCTTTGACTAGATATAACGATATTTTACGCATATTTTCATACGAGCCTGAACAGAAGCAGAACAGAAATTGTCCATTTTGCCTGTTTTGACCACAAGGAGACGGGAGAAACCTAAGCATCAAAGTGAGCTTTTAAAACCCGACTCTTGTCTAATACAGAGGCAGCAACATCATGCTGATGGTCTGAGCTGCTCCACTGCTCAAAGTCGGTGAATAAACCGGGACCTTCTATTCAAAAGGAACCCCAAATCAACACGCAGATGGTTTTAAAATCAGCATTTATTCTGGTGTCCTAGCTTACCGATCCCAACGCAAGTAGGTGATTTCTAGAATTAACCAAATTAAAAGATCAATAGATGAGGATTTTTGAGCCTGTAAGTAGAACTAAAAAACACAAGTTTAAATCTAGATCTACATTTTTAAATTTCAACACAAGTTATGGTGTGAATGTCTAGAAAGTTAGTCTATATGTGATTTAAATTCATCAATTAGTTACAGCTCACCAAAAGCTAACCCAGTTATTTATGGGTAACTCACCTTTGGACTCTAGTTCCAGATCTTGAGGAAACTGTCCCAGGACCCTGTCGCCACGGCCATGCCGTCATCGGTCACACCCAAGCAGCTCACCCGGTTATCGTGGCCGGCCAGCACACCTGCGCACACAGACGATTTTCATAAAACAGGCGGAAAACAATCATTCTTACACAGGAAAGCTGGTGAAAAATATTTAAAAAGCTGATTTTAAAGCAAACAGCTCAAATTTGAGATCTTCCTAGCAAAAGTGGAATTTAAATGAGTATGTCGGGAATACATTTTGATTATAAATAATAAAAGTATACCCCCCATGTTCTACCAACCTGTTTTAGCCCTCACACCATCTCAACTCCACAAAGAACAATGTCAATCCCATATAATTACAAGCATATATAACAAAAACTAATTCATACAACAATGTCCAAGTTTTGACTCTTTAGATATCAGTTCGAAACCGGATCAGAGATTGAGATAAACTACAGATTTGTTTCCTCATCATATTTCCAACTAGTAGCATGACTTTTCCCCGTCCTCTAGATCTGAGTCACACAAATGACGAATAAGTGCCAAAAATAAGGACGTTTCAAGAGAAGCTATTGATAAGATTGGTGATTTGGATTGTTTTTTTAATTAAACACAACTTTGAACAAAGAATGTAATTTTAAAAGCATCTAATGTAAATTTGCGGATGGATTATGGATTGTTAGACATAAATTTCAGAATCAAAGCAGCTCAGTCCTATAAATGAAAATAAAATTGAGACTTATGCAAGCTCTCCCAATGTTTCTAACTCCTTTGTATTTGCAATTCTGCAAAAAATGCTGCATTCATGCAAAAAATAAATAAAATAAAAATAAAAAAAACAGCTCCGACAATCAAAAACCTTCCATTTTAAAAATGATTTCTCTATAAAACCAAAACTATTTGCAACTTAACAACAATTCCTGTCCGTTTACATGAAAGATTCAACTGAGTCCAGTAAATTCTTGCTCAGACTCTTTTCTATTGGTTGCAAGAAAGGCTGCCTTATAAGAAAACTCCCTTTGGATAAAGAACAATGATTAAGGAACAAGTTTATAATGTCCAACACTTATTACAGGAACCACATTGTAGCTGCTTCAGTTGTGGGAAGCCAAGCAGCTAGAACTCCTTTATTAATCAGAGGTAAAACCCTTTCCTTCTGACAAACACACAAACCATGTGAGCTTTTTCCCCCAAGTGTGCAGCTGTCAACCAGCAACCGGTGATTATGTTAGGAGCGTCTGTTTTCTTTCAAAAGGAGAAAACATGAACCCTTAACATGCCTTTGAATTATGAATCTTTAAAATTTCCACCTGGATTCTATTAAATCAGAGCTGAAGCCATGCAGCTCACCCCTGGGGGCGTCTGATCACGGCTGGGCTCTAATAAAGGGACAGTCAGTGGCCTGCTTATCAGAGTTTTCTCTCTGAATAGGACGGCACAGCTTTGTTTGGACGCGCCCGGCGAGTGGCTGAACAAAGAGCTGTGAGTTTCCAGATGTAATATGTGTAAAGCTGAGGTATTCCTCCCGTTATGACAAACCGTTGGCATTCACTGAAACAGGTTGCAGAGCGTGGGATGAGTAAAGCTCTTTGGAAGCGTCCTCCGTGGACATCCACGCAGCTCACAGCGATCTGATGAACAGGATTCCTACGCATTTCCACCGAAAACCTTCTACACTTTTCCTGACTGGAACATTTTGGTGTTTCTCTAGTGTGTCTGATTTCCAGCATATCAGTCTTAGATTTTAATGTTTAACATTATTGAATGTATTAGTATGCGCAGTTAATTTTAAAGAAATTATGAAACAGCCCCCTTCTACTGTTAAACTTACTGGAAGCAGAAAATAATTATGATGTTCTAAAAATAAAAGACTGATGGATTCTGGGTTATTGAAATTTTATATCTCAGTTTTGTGTGAAAAAAATTCCTCAAATGGTTTTTGTGTATTTAGAAGCAATTTTAACACCACAGGTCCAGTTTGACCTGACTAAAACGTCATCCATTACCTAATTAATAAAAAAATACAAAATTAAAAGTAGTAAAAAAGCTTTGTATCATTGTTTTGGATGAAAATCAAAGCTTTTTTTGTATTTATTGGCTGCACAAAGGACACGTGTTTTAGACATTTATAGGTAAACGATCCTTAACCATTGTACTGATATATACTTAAATTATTACCAATTAAGAAGGTTTTCCCATTTAGTGCAAGCCCCACAATACATTACATTAAAATCCATTCGCAACAAATTTCTCATGAATCACACATTTGAAAAAAAAGATATTAAATATTAAACTAAGGTCCTTCTACAGAAAACTTCCATCAGCAGATTTACTTATGAACCTGGCTGGTGCATGTTTCAGCGTTAAGAGTAGTTACTTACAGAAACTAGTTATTTTAAAGAGTAAAATACAAAAACTGGTTGTTACATATTTCTTAATTTTTCAAATTATTGTAAAAATAATGTTGCTGTACGTGGGAAACGGATGTAAATGCATTTTGGACGAATCAAAAGAGACTTTTTTACAGTGTTTTAAAGTCCATTTTAAAACGTCTGGCCATAAAATAGGAAAACCTACCTACTAATTTACTTATGCAACCAGCTGAACTTGTTTAGGTTAAATATATAACTAGGTTACCCAACTTACACACCTCACAGTTTATAGTACACTTAATAACTGACTGAATTTTAAAAATAAAAATTCATTTCAATATTTACTGGGCCTTATACGAGGACAAACACCTTCTTTTTTCAAAGCCTAATTTAGAATAGCTGTGTGCATTTTTTGACATTCAGAAGTGTAGCGTTAGGAACAATGGTCTTCTAGCAGAAGCAGTTTTAGCAGAGCGTTGCCACCGCAGGTGTCGGCAACATGACTTACCTGCACGGTCGCCCTTCAAAGTGTCCCAGACGTTGCAGTTGAAATCATCGTAGCCAGCCAGCAGTAAGCGGCCGCTCTTCGAGAATGCTACGGAGGTGATGCCACAGATGATGTTGTCGTGCGAGTAAACCATCAGCTCCTGGTCGGCGCGCAGGTCGAACAGCCGGCAGGTAGCGTCGTCGGAGCCCGTGGCAAAGGCGTTGCCGTTGGGGAAGAACTGCATAAGGAGAGGAAGCTTGGTATTCATATATGTGTTTGTGTGTAAATTTCTCTACAGATCATCTAATGGTGTTATTTAGAACAAATAAATGGGATTGCACTTTAATTTAATTATTCAATATGCAGAAAAAGGCTCAAGTTAATGTGTTTTTAGAAGCTGCAGCAGTTTATTCTAGGACATTCGGATCCAGTTTGCTCTTGTGCTTTAATCTTCTACCCATAAAACATTAACTTGTGTATATAAATTGGTTTTTCTGAGTAGCCAAATATTTTCTGCAAGTTATGGAGATGGTTTGGAAGCATGTTTTCACAACAGGAACCCTTTTCCAGGAATCAGGACGGCTTTCCGGGGCCATTATTTCCCAAGCTCCCGTTTCAAGCCCATTTAGCCGAGTAGCCAGATAAAGGCTCGTTCGGATGCAGTGTTGTGGATGGAGAGGGCAAACCCTTTTTCAATTAGCTGATTTTGTAACTTTTTGGTTTTACACAGTCTGTGGCTCGGATTTCCTGCTAACTGTAAAAGCTTTCAAAATGTTTTGTTTACAAAGATCTTTAAAATAAGAGGAAGTAAATCCTTCACTCAAAACAACAGTTGTTGGTAACACCTTTAAAGCGTGCTCTCAGGTGACCTCTTTTCCTCGTTCCCAATGACCACCGGCCTACTTTAGACTCAATGAATATGATTTTAAAAAAAGTTGTTGCTTAAATTGGAAAATTTACAAACACTGAACCTATTTACGTCTTATTTGATTGGTCTTTGGTCTGAAGCCTGTTAAGATCAGGCACCTTTAGCTGTATGGATGTGTGTAATTAAAACCAGGCACCTGCCTTTACCTATTATTTATTGGTGTGACTCAACTACATTGAGTCACACCAATGTTAATACACACAACAGTCCTTTCTTTTCAAAATAATTAAAATCTAAATACTTCTACAGAAAAAGGAAAAGGACATGCTTGTTTGGACTCCTGACCTGGAGAACTAATATATAGGGTTAGTTGGATAGACTCTTACATTTGTTAATGATTCTATTTCTCTTATACATTTATACAACGTCTAAGCTTCCATTTTGTTCACACGACTTTGGTTAGACTAATAGATTATCCTTCTTGGCTAAAGAAATCCCTTAAATCGATTTTAGTCAGTTTCATCGATATCAGCTCTTATTGGGCAGCCATTTTTTGATCTCCATACAGACATGTAGGTTGGCCACTGTACGCCTCGATAACCAAACTGGCAACAGTAGCAGGTCTGTAAGGATTCAAAGAACTGAACGCACCGGTAGCACAAAAAAACAAAACAAAAAAAACAACCATATAGAGTAAGGTTTGAGTGTTTCTCGTACACAGATTGCATTGATGTCTGACTCGTGGCCAGTGAAGGTCTGTCGGCACATTCCTTCTCTGATGTCCCAGAGCTTGGCTGAGGCGTCGCAGGCTCCAGACACAAACAGTCTGATGTCCGGCGCCAGCGAGAGACTCATCACGTCACCGGTGTGACCAGCAAACGTAGTTGTTTGCTGACCGGTTTCGATGTCCCACAGAGCACTGTTGAGAAAATTTGAAATAAAAAAAGCACAACAACTTGAGACAAATCCCCTTAAAATGACTCAATCCAGAAGTCAACCAGTAATAAGCAACCTGATAGCTTATAAAGTATTATGAGTAAAAGTAGTGAGACCTTCAGTGAATTACTGAAACACATAGCTAATATTTATGTTTATGGCATTACTGTCCATAATCTTAACTTTCACCGATTACCATTAACAGATCAACGATCAACTGAACATGATTGTGTTTTATGATTTGCATCTTCAACAACGATGCGGACGACACCGTCGAGGTCCAGAGTCCTGCAACCTTCAGATGCATCTCTGGTTGAACACCCCTGCACCAAACAGGTTAATCACCTCCTGCGAAAGCTAACGACCTGATTATTTGACTGGAGCGCGTTGATGCAGGGAAACACCTAACAGTTGCAGGACGCCGGATCTCCAGGACTGGATGACCCCTCGACTGCTGTACAACTGCATCTAACTGGATCCAGAGCTGAACAAAACAATTAAATCTGATGGATTTTAACAAACCTCTGACCCAAAAGATTAAATCTATATAAAAACGCATACATTGATATGAAATGCTATTAGCTAGTTTACAAATTCCAAATGATGATGAAATAACATTTGAAATCTGCATTCACCAATGATCTTGATCTTAAACTTGGTTGGGTGCAATATCCCAGCTTACCAGGTGGTGTCTCCAGAGCTTGTGACAATCTGGTTGTCGTCCAGGAAGCGACAGCAGGACAAATAACCTGAACAAAATCGAACACACACAATAACTTATTACGATCTCCTAACTTAGAAATCAGAGGGACTGCATATTACTCTTGTTTGCATAAAAGGAAATTTCCTTATTCCAAATGATCATCCCAACCACAGAGAAGGCTATGTAAACTGCATGCAGGGGGAGATTTAT
This sequence comes from Orestias chungarensis, assembly GCA_032876305.1. Classification (NCBI taxonomy): domain Eukaryota; kingdom Metazoa; phylum Chordata; class Actinopteri; order Cyprinodontiformes; family Cyprinodontidae; genus Orestias; species Orestias chungarensis. The sequence goes on along the minus strand of JAVLVB010000452.1, from coordinate 756,443 downwards.
CGACTAATTCTCTGCATACAAACAAAGAAAACACTCGAGGGGGGCATCTCCTGGTTCATGACTTTCTTCCATAATTCATCCAATACTAGATAGCAGAGTGAATTCTCCCCCTCCCTGTAGTAAAGGAACTGGAACTGAAATGCTGACACACTTCCTGCGTCATGTGACACTGGTCAGATGAACGCTCCTTGCTTAAGCGCTCAACACTCTCATTAGTTTGCGATTAGAAGAGGTTTACGAGGCTCCAACTGACTCGAAAGAGATTTGAAAGACACCTTTTAGACCAAACAGTGAGGTTCTCCCCCCTGCTTGTTTCTCACTGCGCTTTTTTATTCTTTTTTTTTAACTTTCCCAACCATTTTATAAAATTATTTACAACATTTGAGTACAAAACGACATCAATGCCAGTTGGATCAGTCGCGTTTTACCATTATTAATACTTAAAAAACAATTTCATACCTTTTATTTGCTATTTTTTATAAACCTTTAAAGAACTTTGCCAAAGCATCGTTCGGACTCAAAACCAGATCCAGTTGAAAAACCAAAGGTTTGAATTTTAAGTGTTAATTTCAAATCAATATGTTGGATTTAAAACTTAATAAAATTTCTTTAAAAACGGCATCACTGAAGAATAAAAATGACGATGGGGACACGAGCGTATAATATAAAGACCCTTTAGTCAAATCTAACAATTTACTGCACCAAAGAAAATTAGAGCCTTGGTGGGAAAAGTTAAACTTCTAAAATTCAGCATTTCAGTGATAAGTTAAGACAAAAATGAAGCTTTTATCCCTAGTTTATATTTTTTGCACAAACAGGACGACCTGGATCCTTCTTTGAAACACGAGTGCGGTGTGCCAAATATTTCCTTTTATTATAATTTACTGTAACATGTGAGTACGTTTCCAAAAACATCCCAGGAGATTTATGGACGCGTTGGAATCGAGGCGACAGCGGAGCGGCGTCTACCTGTGTGTCCGGCCAGCTCGCGGCTGACGCGCACGTTTCCTTCACGGGTCTTCAGGTTGTAGATGGAGCAGATGTTGTCCAGACCACCGCAGGCTACGTAGTTCCCAGAAGGAGCATAGGCGCACGTCATCACCCAGGAGGAGCGCAGCGGGATGGCGTGGACCTGGAGGCCAGCAGAAAGATTTAATATTAGATAGTATGCGGTGACAGATGGAAGACAGAGAGAGAAAGGGAGAGAGATGTGACACATTCAGGGCTGGAAAATTAACCTTACGAGGGCTCAAAGCCTTTCACATAAAACATTTCAGTGGTACCTTACATTAGACTCAGGGCTCCGTTAAAGTAACACAGCCAATTAAAACAGGGAGGGAACTCCTACTGCTAACACATGCTTTGATGAACGGGTGAGGAATATTTCCCTTCAGAGTAGAGGTAAATAACTCAATCATGTAAATAATATGTAATTTATCTACATGATTAGAATTCCTCTAGTCTTTGTTCTGGTGTTGTTACGATCACCTTTAATTTCTGACATTGGTGTGATTGGGTCTAAATAAGCGATGCTGATTATTATTTTCTCACCTTTAACGTTTTAACGTTTTTATTCACAGACCATCAAACTGCGAGATACAACTTACTGCTGACAGCAAAGCACATCTGGCCCGTTTTATTTGCTCATCGTCTTGATGATAGCAACTGAGAATATTATTACTATTATTATTATTTTATTTCTTTTAAATTCAAAGCTGATTTTATTGTTTCATTTTCTGATCTTTTTTCCTATGTAAAGCACTTTGAATTGTCTTGTCCAGGAAAATGTGCTATACAAATAAACTTGCCTTGCCTTGAATCCGTTTGTTACCGTTTAGGAAGGATTTACGGTCATCTCGGCTAATTAACCAACTAACAAACATGAAACGACATGAGCTGGAAGTTTTTTACCTTGTTCGTGGTGTAGCTGTCCCATATAATGAGTTTGCCATCCTGGGAGGCGCTGACCAAAAGCCTTTGGGGGAAAAAAATACATCCAATTCAATTTAGACATTGAATAATCGGTTTTTAAATCCTTGACCATGAAACTGCTGATGATTATCACAAGAGCAATAAGGAAGTGCAAAATATAGTGTTAAAATACCCTTAATATTAACCAATAATCTTAAATATTTGAATATGCTATATCAATTAGAAAAAGTAACAATGCAGCAACATTTAACCACGATTTTGTAACAGAACTGGCTTTTCAATGCAATTTATCTTTCATGATTGATGGTTTGGTAGCTAAATAGGAAGAGCAATAATTTATATTTTTTCTCTACACTTTAGAAAATGTATTTAGAACGCCACTCTATATTTTTATATGAAGGACTTTAAAAAAAACACGTTGAATCCAGAGAGCCCTCTCAGGTCCCCTCTGTGGGTGCGATCGTCTATCTGGGTGAATCCAGCAAGAGTAACCACAGAGACGGTCCCAAAGCACATCGGTGCAGGAGCAGCAGTGAACAAAGCGAGGGCTTCAGGGACCCGAGGCCGCCTTAACTACAGCGCCGGCTGTTAAGGAGTTCACACGGAAACAATTCAGCGGACGGTAATGAACATCTTTGCAAGACGTGAACTGAACCAAACGTCGCACAGACTTTCAGGTGTCGCTGCACATCTAAGGTTCATTACATAACACAATTTTGATTTTAGATCAGATCTCCTCGACTCCAATAGTGTGAGCAAAACAGGTAAACAAATGTAACAGGTTGTTGTTTCCTTGTCAACGTTGTTGATGAAACAGCAGAAACGCTTTACAGATAAATGGAAAACCTTGAATTTAAGACATATTTACAAGTGAATCAATTCGTAGCCATAATCTGGCAAAGATATTTTTTGAGGGTTGAAAAGTGCATTTGTTTTGTTATATGTTTTTTTTTATGACCAATCAAAATTGTTTACGAATTCAGAGAAATATAGTTTATCATAATACCACATAACTGTCCTAATTTGCTTGTTGCTGAACGCCAAACATTTGATCTGGGACACTCTGGTTGCAAGAAGTTGGGATTTTTTTCAGATTGTTAAAAATCTATAATGGTTTAAATAAAACAAGAAAAAAAAAGAAAAGAGCTCAGGTCCAGAATTCCCATAAAACCTTGTGGTTTTTTGTGTGTGGCCTTATCTGATAACCAGTCTATTGCAGCAGCATGCCGTAGTTTCTCTTCGTTGTACAACAATAAACGCTATGGTGATGAGCGTGTAAAAAACCTTGCAAGTGAATGGATAATAGTCGCGATTCACGGTTTACTCATTTGGGCGATCAAACACTTGCCTCGACAAAAAGTTGACTCCATTTTGAGTATTTTCCCTACCCTCATGCCACATCCCAGTGCACACAAACACGGCTCACGAAGACGCAAAACAGCAACACCAGCATTCACATCATCACAAGTTTTAGTATTTGCAGTTTGCACAAATACGTGTTATTAATGTAACATTAATTGTTGATCAAACGCCGACTGGTAAGAGTAAACAGTAGAGATGCCTAATTATTAACGTACACTAAAGGAAGTAATTGTACATGACTTTGCATTCAGTAGGAAGGAGCTCAAAAATAGGCATTTCACACTCATTTCCTGGAATCAGACCAGGAAGAAGGTGAATGGAAAAAGACATGGAGCTGAATGAATTTACCTTGAATCAGTTCCCCAGTGCATGGCATAGATTTTAGCCAAATGCCCCCTCAGTGTCCGTCTAGTGCGCATCTGAATTCGGCCAACAGGGTCGATGTTAGCTGTGATCTGAGTAGGATCAAAAGAGAGACGTAAAGGTCATTCCTTAAAACGAAGACGAAAGCCAATTACTTTTGTTCCCATTAAGCTCATAAATGCTTTTCCTCACCTGAGACAGGGTAGCATCTGCACATGCTTTCCTGGCATCCTAAAACAACATAGCAACGCCTTAGTTATACCGACAATAAAACGGTAACAGTGTCAGCAAAGTTCTGTTTGAAAAGATGTGCTATGAGTCAGGAAGCTTCATGAACACTTAATTTCATCCTCTAGTCAAAAATCTACAAAGCAATTAGGAATTTTATTCAGTCTGGATTCAGGACATCGGTAAAACTGAACTAACTTACTCTGATCTGGTTCTTGAGCTGCTCAGCCTCCTGGCGTAGCTGATCCAGTTCACTCATTTTCCTCTGCTAATGGTGTGCTTCGCTCCGCCGCCGAGACTCTTGCTGATCTAGAGGAGAGACAACAAATGACGAGCCCAACATCAACACACGGTCCGGCTTCCTTTCCAGCATGTCAAAAGTTTACATTTTAATGACACCGTTTTGTCTGGTTCACGTCCCAAATTGCGGGAACACGCTCCCCCCCACTGACGTTGTGAATTACTGCACGCGGTTGGGGCAACAGAACGCTGCATCTCATACATTCCCAGACAAAGAGGATGCAAATCACTTTTGAGACAGCTCAAGACTCAACTATGGCAGCTTGAAATCGTAACCTAGCAAAAAGCACAATGCTTAAGAACAAATTTGAGGAGGAATGTTGAATTTTTATTTTAACCAAACAGAGATAAACGATTTGTGACAATTAGTTGTCAGTTGCCTAAATCCTAAAGGTGAGGAGGGGCAGGACGTTCGGAGGATCGGAAAGGTGCAAAAAAGACAAGAAAAACGCACATTAGACTGAAGGCCAAAGTGTACCCGTGATATTCTGTGTCCGAATGTGTATTTAAAAATAAAAATAAAGCAGAAAGGAGACCCCCACGGGTTTTCGCCACACCGCTGTATCCGCAGGTGAAAACCTCAGCGTTCTGGCCTGCACTCTCAACTACCCTCCAATGTCAACTCTGTAATCCCGGGACACAGTCGATTCAGCTCCTCCAGCCAAATCCGGTTAAGATAAAACCTGCTGATGATCCTAAAACCAGCGGCCATCCTGCTGACCCCAATCCTTTGGTTGACCCTCTTAACACTGATACTTTCACTATCCCGTTGAAAGTATATAAACTAAAGAAACGAGATGTAGAAAAGTCACCGGAGGACTTCAGTTATGGCTTTGTGGGAAAATGAATTAAACACATTTAGCCGCGGGGGTTCGGTGGGCATAAAACCCGGACACAAATCATCCTCAAAGCCACGTTTAGGTGAATCGTTTGAAGCTAAGTGAAACTGCTGAAGGTTTATTTAAAGAACAAACCCCAAACTAGACAAAACCAACTAACCAACCAGGGTTAAAAGACATAACGTATCAGTCCAACTCCGTCCATCTACGGTAATATCAGCATCACAATCTTACCTCACTGGGTCTCTTGGTTTGGATTTGTGTCCCTTGTCCTGAAGGCTGATGAGACGTTCTGAATGAACACCTTATCCTACACGCGACCGAGACCTTATCTGTCACCTGATTGGACGGTGCGCCTAAATGGGTCTCTATCCAAGCAAGGTGCCGTAGCCTCCTAATCTTCACGACGAAAACGTCTTATGATAATATGTCTGCATTGTTCTCACCTTCTCTACAGATAATTTTTATGTTTATGGAAAATTGAAAAAGGCTTTTTGACAGCATTGCATCAAAACCAGAGCTAATACTGATCCTGTATTTATGTTTAGGAGATAAGAGTTTGTTAGGTTAGGAAAGATTTTGGAATCTTAGGGAATTTTTAGCCACAGTAACAAGCAACCAAAAAATACGTTGGTGCAGAGATTTTTCGGTCCTTTCTCAAAAACAAAAGAAAGTGTACCCAAAACAATAATCAGTTCTCAGAATAAAAAAAAAACTGTTGTAGAACACACCAAATAAAATTTTTAACTTTCAGCACCAGTAGATGTTTAAAATTAACTCGAGAACAGTGGGTGTAAGAATACCTAAAAGAAAGATATTGGCCACTTATTCTGACAGGGCTTTCTATTTTGACGTTTTGCATCCCAGGTAAAAACTACCCCCTCACTCCTGGCTACTAAAACAAACTAGAATGAAATCAACCCACTATCCACTGTAGCAGGTTTGTGATTTTGAAAGTACAATTCCTACTGCTGACCTCCCAGGGGCAGCAACAAGGTGGAGCTGCCGCTTCTGTGGGATGGGACCTGCTGGGACAAGGCTCAGCTGTGCTTAGGTTCGATTCCCCTGTGGGAGATAACCTGAACGCAGCGCTGTTAATTAGCACCAGCACTTTAGTTTGTCTCCATGTTAACACAAAGGGGAAACAAACCTAGCGTTCATAAAAACACCTGAAAAGAATTCAGGGGGTCATTTACATGTTGTACATTGTTACATTTCTTTTAAATAACTAATATTATTACAAATTTAAAAAGTGTTTTTTTTTTAAAGACAAAAATATAATGATAAAAATTCCACTCTTTGGCTGATGGAAGACGTTGTAAATTTCCACTCCCGGAGCCACAAGATACAGGAAGTCTATTTGTGCCCTCTTTGGAAACGTCTTGTTGAACTGGCAAAAATGTTTTTAAACCAATGCAGCATTCACCAAACAAGAACGGCAGCAAAGTTGCCATTATCTTACCCTTTTCAGCTTTAAACCTCTGCCACTAAATATCATTGGCGCCCTTTAGAGATGTCAGTGTTAAGAAAATGAACCATACTCTCCAGAAAATTCAATGTTGCTCATTGCTAACTGTGTTAATAGCTTAAACAAGACACTAAAGACGGTTTTAAAATGTCAACTCCGTAATAATTGAGTTTTAAGGTGGTCAGCCTTGTTTTAAGTGACTCCACGCCAACAGTGTAATCTCTGCTTCTAGTATGAATAATTAATGATTGCGCTGAGTGTGAAAGCTAAGAAGAAACCAAACAAAAAATAAATTAAATAAAAAAACTGAATCCTCAGTTACATTTCCTTAAAGAAGAAAAATGTTTTGCCATCAAAAAGTCCTTGTGAGTAAACTTTGAGCAAAGTCTGACTTTGTGACTGTGCAACTAACAATTTAAAAAGAAATCCTACGGGGGGAAAAAACAAACTAAATCACCAAATATGCCTCCATATGATCAATATGTGTGCGTCCCCATTTAACCAAGGTTTTAATGGCAAAAGTGAAATTACGACCACGGTGAAAACATTTCCCTTCGCCTTTTGGTAAAACCTTTCAAGGGGACGAGAAGCTGTTAACACACTGGTAGCCTGTGTGTTGCATCAGGTGTTAACGGGTTAAAACAGGAGAAACACATGCTCAGCTAGCCGAGGTCAGGTGATCGATGCAACTTATCGGGAACATTCCAGCGTTTTAACCTTTTCTGCTAACAAAAACTATTTAAAATGCATGTTTAAGGAGACAGCCATCCGTTCAGTAATAACCACGCACGTTTTTGCTGCTCTTATTCTTTAAACCTTGTGCTTGAAGTTAACACCGCCTTAAAACTACAAAATTCAAGAGGAGCCCATTTTGACAATGGTTAAACATCATGTAGTTTAAAAGCAAAGCCATAAAACAAGGCGGAAGCCGTCAACCCCGGCGATCAGTTTTAGCATAAGTGCCGTGATTCAGAGGAATCTCTCTTTCCCATTTTGCTATTGGTGGGAGTGTAGAAACCACTGGCAGTGCAACAGATAGAGCCTCGACTCTGCTGCCTTCCCTTTCTGCCAGCTATTTTTAGTTAGGTGGTGGGGGAGGAGGAGAAAGAGGAGGAGGGGAGCAGACTTCACATTTTCCAGCCACTCCTATCGGCTCCCGCATCTCGAGTGCAACAGTGACAAGGAGAGAGGAAGTGTAATTTGAATCCATACAGACACAGAGTTCATTGTGATTTCTTCCACAGCAGTCATAATATATGCACCACTCATTTACACAACATCCTGATTTGTCCATCCTCTGTTATGTCTTATGTGTACTTAAAAAGGGACAGTGCAAAAATATTTGTAATAACAATGACTAGAAACAAGCAAATTAAGGAATCTTTGGGAATTTTTAGCCACATTAAGACCCGAATATGAACAAGCAACCAATAAATACAACCAAAACAACCTTTTTAACATAAAACAGGGCTGGAATAGAGGCTCGTCTAACTCTCTCTGTTGAAGCGAAACAAAAGCACTAGTGCACCATGTGCACAGGGATGTGAATCATAAGATGCTATAAATGGGGTTTGGCAGAAGTTTTCGGAGTAGACAAGAGTTGTCACCCTGATGACATAAGGAGAGGGAACGGCGGAGAGATGTTCTGGCGCACAAGAGGATAGAGGTAAGAGATGCAAGCTGGAGGACACAGCCAGATTACACTAATGAGAGTGAACAAGCAGAGGACAATCGGGAAGGGAGCTGCAAATTAACCTCTTGTTAAAGGGGAGGAAGGTATGCAGGCTTCCCTGTGTTTAAGTCTTATCATAGTGAAGCTAGACGGATTATTTTCAGACTGATGCTGTCAAAAGTTAGATCACAGGCTTTAAGGGTCAGTCTGCATGGACAGAATATTAAAAAAAAATAAAATAAAAAAAAAGTCTAGTGGAGAAAGACACCTCGCCTAATATTGGTCCAACACTCCAACATGCAGTTTTAGTGGAAGTTCCCAAAACTGCCGTTTTTCTTCCTTCCTCCTATAACTGGACAGTCAGAATAAGAATATAAGCGTTATCCAAATGACTTCATACGAGCCATTTTACATATATATTTTTTTGTATCTGCATATGCGAGCTGGCCATCTCGAAATAAGGAGTTTAGTTCAATAACAGGAAATCCAAGTCTCAAGCTTATATAATAGCTCATGTCTTTGGCCTTTTATTTTGTTAATTTATCAGCTTCCAGACAAACCACTTTTGAACTAAATTTAGTTTGTGAAGGTGCTCTAAAGATTGTGACCTTAATAATTTACAACCTACTGCCGCCCCGCCCTCGGCTTTCTTCGAGCGCTGCATCCAGTCCTGCTCGCATGATTCTTCCTGTCGACTCTCGTCGGAGCAACACCGAGCGCCCCGGAACGCCAGTAGGGTTGTGGTTAATTTGTTGCTTCTACAAACGCCATAACTGCAACGCTTTACGGGTCGCTTTTAGGCGCACCTCGATGGCAGACTCTCGCTGCCTGAACGAACGATCAGCGATCCGCCTCCACAACTAAACACATAAACCAGGCATTTATGAGCAGGCACTTCCTTTTCACGGGTGTTTCCTAACCCCATGCGTGGCTCCTTCCCTTTGTCAAAACATTCAACGGATGTGGCGACAGAGCGCACACACTTTACAAATACAATCACTTTGCGGTTTCTTCACTACTACTTCGCTCGCCCATGTCCACCCCGGGACTTGAAAAATCGGACAGTGCAATTGACTGCATTACAGTAACGGGTTGCACTCAACATCCTGACGGGCAGGCTTAAAAGAAACAGACAAATCACGGGATGATATCAAAACCAAACAGACAAATCGGTTTCCACATCATACAGCAGGAGCTTTGTCGTGGCTTTTTAGGTTTGTAAATGACAGAAAAGCACACTAATAAATAAATCATAGGTCCTACACAATATAAAGTATATAATATGGCCATATATGAAGCAATAATTCAAACATTTATAATTAAAGATGTTAAATCTGGCCACTTTGGCGAAGTATATAACAAGCAATATGATGCTTTGAGTGGATGTGTGTTTGTCCCTCCCTCCTTCCTCTTGTGGTCCAGTTGGTGGATGAGAGTCCATCTAAGTGCTGCGGTGAAGCGATGCATGGTAAATGCAGCTGAAACACAACCAGGTCACAAAGAAGGCAGGAACAACAGGGCTGGTGAGGCAGCATTAGGAGACAGAAGGGAATGCTTCTGGACATTTTTCTAAAAGCACCCAGTTAATCTTGCTCTGCCATCTTCCACTTCACACACACATTCTTTCTCTTTTGAGATGTCTTTCTTTTTCTAACCGGATACCAGAGAGCTAAAACACAATAAAGCGATATATATATATATATATTTATATATATATATATTTATATATATAAATAAAACACCAAATCTTAAACTATCCAATATAGCTGCTTAAAAAAAAGAAAAAAAGAATGGCTGAATTAAACATTAAAGGCTTTGGGGTCCATAACCCATTTTGGTCCACTGAAAGTGGAGCATAATCCTGGGGCTACAAATAAGCATGCATATGCCGGCACAGTGCCAGTGACGTTCCATTCAGTCTAGGTGCAGATTTCTGAATAAACAAGGACGGTGACTTTTAAAATTAAATGAAGCACATGGTTACTTAACTGGCTTTTTTTTAAAGAATAATATGAAATATGGAAAAAACTTTTCTTTAGAACTTCTAGCTAGGTGTATGTAAGCATACAGTAATTCCTTTAAGACAAAATTGGGAGAATATTTTACAGTTTGCGTCACATGTGGGCAAAACTGTACTCTTGTACTTGATACCTAGTCTTCTGTTGGCACAGTGGATGAATATATATATATATATATATATATATATATATATATATATATATATTTTTTTTTTTTTTTTGATTTCAGCTTCCTTCTTTCACAGGCTGCCATTTCCACTGGCATGGCGCTTAACCTCCAGTTACCCAATGATCTACGTAGGGGAGTGCCCGTTTGTCCCAATGTGGCTCTGGCATAAAAGCGTTTTTAGTGGCTGCTGTGACTAAACTTAATTTACCACTGGTTAGTCTCCTTTAAATGGTTCATATGATGTTAAGATGCAATTTTAAGTCCATCTTTAATTTAAATCAATATTTCTAATCTAATGCAGCTGGAGAAACAAATGTTTAGGCAAAGAGAAGGTTTTGTAATGATGATCAGTTAGTAGGGGTGTAGCAGTATTGAAACTGATATTTTTTTATTTCATTTCAAATGACTCCACATTTAAAAAAAGGAAAAAAAAGACATTTTATATATATATATATTTATTTATGGAAAGTATATCCATCTACATAAACTTCAAAATCTGGCATGTGAAACGTATTCAGCCAGAGAAACTAAAAAGCTTTCGCATGAAGTACCTTTAAACACTTTTTATTTTTTTTCAAAACATGACCAAGCTGGCTAAACACAGCACTGCTTTTTGGAGGAGGCATTTCAAACATAGAAGTCATTGTTACACATTACACACACATACACACACACACACACACACACACACACACACACACACACACACACACACACAACTTCTTCACTGTAAATAACCTTAGACAAAAAAATGCAAAGGTAAGTATGATGGTAAAAGGGATTATATGGACTTATTTAAAGATAACAGAAATTAGCTTTTTGTGCCGTTTATCGCTCTTGCTTTGAATAATAATCAGTTGTATTGAAGCAAGCATGGATACAGACGGTTCTCAACCACCAAGAAGCACCAAGTTTTTCGTGTACTTGTTTGTAAGCATCCCTGCTAGTTTTCTTAACGTTTTATTGTCTGCGTTTTGAAAGCCAGTTCTTCCAGTGTGACGACTTTCTCTGTGCGTCCTTTCGGATAGGGAACAGAACATCAACGGGACTGGCTGTACAGTAATTGATTAGCAAAACATTCCATGATGCTGCAGGCCTTACCATTGAGAGCAGTTTTCTGGGAGGCAAAAACAACTACATCAGCTCGTCTGATCGTTTGGCTTCGATGTGCGAAAACAAAAACCCTCAACAGGGAATTTTGAATATGAATTGTCTGATTCGAACCAGATTTTGCTACATTATTTTCAGATCTATATTGGAAAGTAAAATGGGATTTATTTATTAACATATGAGCTGTGCTCTCGATTTGCAGCAGAGAGGGCCTTTTCTTTTTTTATAAAAGCGAACTGGATTAAGAAAAGGACAAGTCAGGCTAGCCTAAAGCTAAATGCATGACTATTTAAAACACAAAAATACACTCCTTTGATTGCATTAATAAACACACCCCCCTCCCCTTTTTCTCCCCAAGCCTGCAAGATAGGAACACGAGTGAGGGTCACATGACAGCCGCCTCAAATGAGTGTGGCCTGCAAATGCTTTAAAGGGGAAGAAAACTCACTTGCAAGGTTATCCTTGCCATCTCCGGATTCAGGTTTGGCCACATTTTCTTCATGGCAGTCAAATGTGAGGGCTTGAATGTAAATAGACAGCGAGACGCCAGGTATTCAAACCAGAGTGGGCATTGAAGTGAACATGCAAAGTGCTGCCAGGACCAGTGATGAGCCCACAACGGGGTTACAGAATCCGAGTGGTGACAAGGTTGTATTTGGGTCTGTGAGCGGGACTGGTGCCAGCTATTTTGACTATTCAAAACAGAGGCCTAGGCTCTCTGGCATGTGGTGACAAGCAACACATAACAGCGCCCTACAGTACAACTACACACAAATCAAGATAGAGGGACGTGTCTTGACAGCATTTGTCCTGCAAGTTTGAGTGCCTGAATTTGGTGCTCTGGAAACTAATTCAGTCAGAATCACTAGTTAAGGTACTTGAACGCGGTACAACTCTTAAAAGGAGACCAATGGTCAACACGTACTGTCGTTTCACCAAGTAAGTAATAGTACAAATATTTAATTTCTCTTTCTAGTAAAGATATAAACCCACTTTCATACGCTAGTCTTACTGATAATACTGTGGTAATATTTAGTTCTAAGATTCAGATTGTAAACCCAGACATTCAGGATCTGCTCGGTGAGCGCACACATGGGGTTGGTCAAATCTCTTTCACAACATAAGATCGAAACGATTTGAGCATCCAGCAACAGAAAAGAAAGAAAAATAAGAGGGCGATACCGCATCTGTTCCCGCGTTGAACTTTGTGGGCCTACAACATTCCTGATAAGTCCGTTAGCTCGAGTTATGGCCTTCATGTAACTTCACATTCCAGTTTTGAGTTCTGATTTAAAAAGACTGCCTCAATTCTCAACGATTCATGAAACTACAAACAATCCTTCCGGACAATAGTACGGACTGACGTAAAGTGATCTAAATTCCTAATGCTTGAACAAGATCAGATTATTTCTAAGAACAAATGAGGCTAGCCAAAAATCACCTAAATCTATGAAAGTCTTTCAGTATTAAAATGTTCAAATGTTATTTTTTTCCTCATAGATGATGGATAAGAAAATAGCAATATAGAACAGATTTATGATTTTTTTTTTTTTTGGGATAATATTGATATTTACGCAGACCTGGGCATTAAACAGACCAAATCCAGATCTTTTTTTGTTCTCACATGGAGAATAAGAAAACAAACAGGCATATTAATTAACTGGGCACAGAGTAAAAAAAAAAAGACTACATGTTGCATTTATTGAACAACAGTTAAAGAGTGGCAAATCACCTCAAATGCACATTTACAGAAGTTAACTTTAAAGTGCTGTCATCTGTGAATTGCAATCAGAGTCTGGCTTGTTTTTGAGATTCACAACTTCACTTCAAGTTGGTCTGAACAAACAACTAAATATAAAAGACCTTGGTTAGTATTGGCGACCGTATTTTTGTAAAAGAAATCTTGAAGCGTGAATAGGCTTTCAGTTTTGGGAATAGTGACTCACGTTTATTGCTTAAGTTTAACATCCATTATTGCAAGAATATTTACATGTAATTAAAAAGTATTTACAACTTGTACTCATCCAGTTCAATTAGATTATTTTAATATAAAAAACTAAAAAACAACACCTAAACATTGATTAAGCTCCTTTTCACAAGTCTTTTGCACTGATGTCTTGATGAATTTCAGACCCCCATTCACACCTGGCACCAACATGCATCTTTAACAGTGAGAACCTGCTGATGAATCATTAAAAGTTTAAATACATGTTCACAATATACAATCAATACTTTATTACAACACCAGTGTGTGCAATATTCATATTAAAAAAACAACACTTTGTAGTGCAACAATTATTGGCAACTACATTCTAAGTGTTATGAATTGTCTATGTTAATACAACAGTAATAAAGTCTCAGAGGAGCAGATGTCATCACAAGACAGAAATAAGATTGACCAACACTAAAGGTCCAAACAGTGTAGGAAGAGATAAGAATGGAAAGAAAATAGCTGTGTATGTGCAACTGATATAGAAATAAAAGCTGTATGTAACAGTATTATTACAAAGGGTGGGAATCTTTTAGCGTTAGTTTGATTCAGGATTAGCAGAATGACGTGAGGGGAGACAAAAATCATTTAGGACTAATGTGTGGTGATCGTTTTTACGCTAATCAACTTACAATTAGATAAGCGGGGTCCAGATGTGAATAGCCCCTCTCTCCAAATGCAATCTGGTTAGGATTGCACCATGTTCAACAGCAGGAGAGAGCAGAACTGTTGCCCAGTGAAGAGGTGCTTAAATAATTTCTACCACATATATAACATTGGTACCTTCTAGTGTTTATAGAAAGTCCCAACAAATGGTTTTATCTTGTCTAACTGGGGGACGGACTACAAAAGTCAGCTTTTCTAAAAAGGCACCAAGAAGGCAATCCCAAGGTGTTTTAACATAAACAGCACAACTTTCCCCCCTAACTTTTTCTTCAACCCAACTTCTGCCTTTCACTAAAACGATTTCCAATCTGTATTTCAATGTGAACTTTTTGGCATCACATTTGTACAGCTAGGAAAATATATAGAATGCTAATACCTAATTAGGGCTGCCCGACATGCTAAAATGCTGTTAGTGAAGGTCTTTCAATTACTTCAGTTTTTCCACATTTTGTTGTTCCAACCTCCTTCTGGATTGTATTAAATTTATATTTTATCTAAAGATTCTATATATTAAACACATAATTTTAACAATGTGGAATAAAGTTTGTGATTTCTACAAACTACCTAAGTATTCACATCCTATGCCATAAAGCCAAACTGTTAAATGATAAACACTGAACTCTTTGCTGAGGATGCTAGGGGACAAGTTTGGAGGAACCTGGCAAGGAAAATCCATTCCTGCAGTGAAGAACGGTAGTGGCAGCATTATGATAAGGAAAGAAATTGCAAACTTGTCAGGATAGACGAAAATATGAATGCAGTAACGCACAGAAACCTCCAGGATTACGTTTCACATGACCTCAGACTGAGACTGGGTCGGGGTTTATTTTACGGCAGAACAACAATTGACATCGCTAAGACAATAAAAACAAGGGCACCTAAACATTCAGACTTTATTCCAATTGAACATTTCTGGAGAAATCAGAAAGTGGCTGTGGACAGTAGTCTCCCATCCGACCTGATTGAGCTTAAGAAGCATTAATCATTCATTCATTTTCATATATATATATATATATATATATATATATATATATATATATATATATATATATATATATATATATATATA
>JAVLVB010000452.1:672537-741157 GCA_032876305.1 Orestias chungarensis | reverse complement strand
CATTGGAATTAGAATATACAGAGAGCTTTAGAATATTTTTCAAACTATGTTTCGCTTATAAAATCAGCAGATTTGCACCAAAAATTTTTAATGCATCATCAGAGACCACTGTTCAACCCATTGGTGTGATAGATTGAACGCTTTGCTTTAGCTCCGCCTCCTTTGGGAAGAAAGGCGCAGGTTTATTCGGTGATTCCTTCAGCTTTTCCTTGTTTATAGGAGTGAAACCTCACTAACATGTACTCTAAAGCATACAGAAGTCCTCGCCAGTCCTTCGCCATTGAACAGGAAGTGACATACTCCTATCTTCAGGGTCACATTTCAGCCAAACTATGAAGACCCACCTCTGGACAGTGGGGACCGGACACTATTGTGGAAACGTGAGAGAATGTTGTGAGGGCGTTGCCGACAGCGACAGCAGTCACCACACAAACGGAGGGATGCTCGGCATTGCGCTCAGCTTTATTTATTGTTTTAGTTTCTTAATGACTTGAAAACCTTAAAACCTCTTTGTCTAGTAAACCTTTTTAAGTTGCGTTGAGGTCAAACATATTACAGGCATGTTTAAATATTACCATCACACCTCAGTACAAGATCTAATCAAATATACATGACAGAAACCATAATCAATCCCAATTTTAACTTCGTTTCATTCAGAGCAATGTCCCTGAAGCAAGAGACAAACATTTTGATTTTCCCATTTTTCAACAAACCTAAATCTCAGTCACTGGTAATTGTAAATGTTTATACTTGATATGCCACCAATAAGAGATACCTCAACAAAATGGAGGCAGTTCCTCGCACAGAGGACGATTTCATATGAGTTTTACATGCGAAGGCAATCGGTGGACAACAAGTTCTCTCCTGTTGCTGCAACAGCAAATGATTCACAAGCACCCCTGCGTCACCTACAAGCTCGAGCTGGAAGAGGAACATACTTAACTGGTACCGTGTAACCAGTATGGTTCCTAAATGGACAAAGCACAGTTTAGGAAAACTATTTCCTAAGAAAAATACCACCATCAGACCATTGTGGACAAACTGGTAAATTCTTAGGTATTAATTTAACATATCAAATAAAAATTTGCATTATTTAAAGCTAAAGCAGCAGAAATGACAATTACTGCTGGTTTTATGGAAATAGTTGAGTAAAACAAAATCTTTTTGTGAGCTATTCTAAGGAAAAGACCTATGGCGAGCAACTTTAATATCACACTTTAAAATGTCACTTAACATGTCACTTGCACTCCGAATTTTCATTGCTGCTATGTCCGAAGTCCCATATTGTAGATTCTGTGTAGTCAAATCCTATTTCTAGCATAGTTCTTTATATTTTATTATATTATTTAAAATTGCTATCAGGGTGTAAACTGGACCGGGGGATTAGATTTTCTTCCCACCACATGTACCACACCGATGTGATGAGATGACAAATAAAATTCCTTGATTCCTTGATAAAAACAAATTGGCAATGTTTGCATATACGGATCTTCCACTCCAAGTCCGGTTGCAGGCATTTGGGATTCTGATGAGTTTTTTGAACCATAAGCTGACCAATATGGTGGCATCAGGGAAGCGACAACTATTATATGCATTTTTCATATTTGGACATTTTTATTTCTGAGCTTGACGTCTTAACGGTCAAACGCCACTAAAGCTACAATGCCAGGTTCAAAAGTTTAGATTAAATTAGGTTGCTAAAAAACTCAAGATATTCTCTTTAACTAGCACGTGATGGAAAGGATCAAAAACTTAGTGAGATGTGACCGGATTTAAAGGTTCTGTTAAGGAAAAAGCTTTCATTTATTTCTCAGGATTTAAACCCAGTTCATTTAGTATTGCTATGAAAGAAATCAAAACATTGAAACTACGGCAAAACGTTAAATCTGAATTTTAGTCCAAATTTTGCACTGACCTTATCTGCATTACTAGAAACAGCAGATATCACATATAAATAAAAGGTAGAGAAAGCAAATGTGCAAAGTGACCAATATCTTAATGACAAAATGTATAGCTTCAGAATATTGAGAATAAAGCAAACTCCACCTCCAATGTCCAAGAATGAACATTTTGAAACATTATTGTACAAAAATAAATGTGGCCTTCTGTGATGGAGGTGGTCACAGTAAACTTCTGGTTTAAAGAGGTAGAGATGCTTCAAAACTTACATTGAATAGATTACAAAATAAAAATTGCTACACATCTAGGGAAACTAATTATATGTTGACATCTACATGCAAAGTCTTTAGTTTTAACAGAAGACAAAATATAATGAGGATCATGTGAGCGAGAAAAAAAAATCCCCACTATTACAGACCAAAGCCTCATAATCCTGATGGGCATAAGGCAGAAACCAAGAATGTAATCCCCTTAACATCCTGCATCTGCAGATTAAAAATAAATAAAAACACACACAAGTTGAAAAGCCATGTTGTAATTTAAAAAGGTGGTCTAATCTGGTTATCATCAGAGTCGTAATCCTATGACAATTACAGCAAAAATGTACCAGAGTTGTGTCTATGGCGAACTCGGAGCCTCCACAAAGCAGAGACATCCCAGATGGATTTACTGTTTGAACTGTGGGTTACATTCAGGTCACACAAGCCTCTCTAAATTCAACAGTAACAAGTTTTATTAATATTTTTCCCAGATCATTCGGTAAAGGTAAACTACATATAATAAAATCACTTGTAAAAACACATTTATGTGTTTTATGCAACAGCGTATAATCAGGGGCTTAAGACAAAGCCAGAAAACAATGTAAAACCCAACATCTGTTGGAAGGACGTCCCATTTTAAACCTACAGGTGAAAAACTATGCTTTGGAATTAACAAATATAAATCCGAATCTCTATATACTTTTAAAGCCAACAGAAATAAATTGGGTAAAATGTTATTTTACTGAAAAGCAAAGCTTAACAAGTTTGATCTACTGATGTGACCCACCCACTAAGAAAACAAATTACGACATCAAACAATTGATGCATCCTAAACAATCAGATATTTTTAATCCAGTGAGAAATTATTAGTTGCCATTAATAACTACTGTGAAGAGATAATGAAAAAAATCGTACCTACAAGTTTAAATCAATTTTCAGCCACGATGAGCAACTCCCTTCCTCCCTCATGTTATCATATTTCTGTGGTATGCATGGTAACATGTAAAGCAATAAAAATAAATTATCCATTAAAAACCCAATTTATGCGTTTATCTAATGGGGGGGGGGGTCAGACGCCTGCAGCTCGCCAAGCCTGAATCCATCCGCTGCTCGGCAGCTGCCTCTCTCTGAGAAAGAGCGGTGATGAAAAAGGCTTTGAACGCCATCTTGTTCATTGCAGCTGCTTGGGCCCTGAATACAGGAACCCATTCATTCGAGGAGGGAGGGAGGGAGGGGGCACACTGGCAACTTGAATTCATCTGTGTGAACCAGCGAACGCGACCAGCTCTTTTGGGGAGGGGAGCTAAGCATTTCCCCCCAAAACAACTAGTTAATCCGCAGTTAGCGACAGAGATCCTCCGGACGGATCCGATCGCCGGTAAATAAAAAGCGGCTAAAGCTCCGTGTTTGCTCCCACGGCGCTCAGCGTGGCTTCCTGTGACCCACTCGATGCAAAGCCCTCTTTCGAAACGCCGAACTTTAACGTGCAGCGCATTTTTTCTTCCTTGTCTGTCTTTCTTCGATGTAAAACATTCATGATCAGAAAAAGCCCGTGAGACGTCGATGTCTCCACGCCACACCGTGGAGCCTTTTCTCAGGGCTAGCTATTTTAAAAAAAGCGGCTAGCAACCTTAACCCGCAACCGAGCCGCGATCAAGTTAAACGGATTGTCAAAATCCAATTAAGACAATCTCGTTTTCGCGTCGTTAAAACAAGAAACGCAGATTAAGGCTCGGAGTCGCGTGTTGGTAAACTTAAAACACGCAGAAGTACAATGTCTCCTGGAGGTTTGAACGGGTTTGGTTTTGTTTCTTTAAGTGACAAATAGAGAACACCCCCGTTAAGTAATTATTTGTTTCCACCCGATCTAACAGCTGGATGACTGAGTGCGAACACAAATCTGGCACACAGCACTCATGACTCCCGATAGCTTTAGTTTCGATTCAGTGAAGTAAATAGCAGCTAGTACGTTTGAAGGAGGTGCTTTCTCTCCCGATTCAGTCACAATACCAAATTATTGTTACAAAAAAATAAAAGGGAGAAATCAGTTTCTTTCTGTTCACCGCCGATCAAATCACAAAAATGCATTTCCTGACCACTATTGGTAACTTACAATGGAAGATGGGGGGGTACAGGATAGTGGGGGCGGCGGTGATACTGCTGGCGAAGTAGCCATTTTTAGACTTCCTTCGTTGTCACTCCATGATGCTATGAAAGCCCTGAGCGAGGGAAAGTGAACCCAAACTACTCCCAATGTTCGCTTCGCTTGTGTCTTATAAGCTGCGCCGCTCTTCCAGACGTCCCGATGCTCGCTTTGCAATACTGTACGAAAATGAAGCCGTTATGAACACTTGAGGGAAATTGTGTTTAAAAAAAAAAGAGAAATAAATGAGTAAAAATGTGATCATACAATTCTGAGGATAATTTAAAGCACTAAAAGTGACTTGATAGTGTCCTGGTAGATGATTTATTCCGGAGCCAGGTAATCAGAGGGGAGCTAAGCTAGCTGGGGTGCTTCACGTATCCTGCTAATTACAGCCAACTAAACTCCATTAGGCCCGTATGCCCACCTGACGGAGTGGCGAGTTTATTTCACGTTTTAAAAGCCCCCAGATAATCAGCACTGACGTTGAGGCGGTGGGGCGAAGTTTATCTTTCGGTCTCGGGCACAGTTAACCGGCCAGCCACAGGCTAGCGGCGGCTATCTGAACCGGGGAGCCACCGTTTAACCCTTCTCGCTCGAGGCTAGCCGACTGCAGCCAGTTAAATGCGTTTCCTGACGCGCAAATATAGCCGTTGAAGAAAAAATAACCGTCCTTACCCACGTTCAGTTGGAGGTGTCCGTTGTTTCTGTCACATTGACTGGAAACGGTTTAAAAGCTCGTCTCTCTCCTCTCTCTCTCGGCCCAGGCGCTCCGATTGATCAGGTTTAGCCACCGAGAAGCGGCACTCCCCGAACCCAGCTTCTTTTTTTTTCTTAACCCGCTGAAGGGGGAGACACACCGGCGCAGAGACGAGGCGGTTTTCACCCAGACGGACGAGTCAAAAGTCCCGTTTATTCGCTCCACAATGTTTCGATGCCAACTTCCAACTTGAAGCGAAAGTCCCCTCTCGTCTTTCCCAAACCGTCGTCGGCCCTTCTGTTTCTTCCTTTCAGGCCAGGATCTCAGTCGCTTCTTCCTCCGGCCATCAAACAGCAGAGATGGGCGCGGTAACCCTGCATTCAGCCCTGGGAAACCCCACGTTCACGGCAGCGTCACAACGCACGGCGGAGGGTCGGCGACCACTTCTACAGATACGCAAACACTGCCATCTTCGGCAACGAGGAGCATGTCTTAAACATGTACCTTCACCTCCTCAAAATCTGCTGTCCGTCCATTAAATCCGTCACCAATGCGGGTTTAAAAGTAATAACACACAAGTTAGGCGACAACACACGCGGAAGCCAGTTTGAACTCGGCGTCTAAAAGTTACAGCAGCAGCAAAACAGCAGACATCTCTCCACTAAATCATGGTATGACTTCATAAAAAGACAAATTTAGTCCAAAAAGGCTTGAACAATCTGATTTCAATCCAACTTTTTTTATCAAACATTTTATTAAGCTAGCAGATGACTAAGATGTACAGCTAAAAAAATACAGAGCCTGGCAAACATTCAAAGCAAAAGGCAACAGCCCTTTAATTCAACAATACAACACAACACATCTATCTCTCTGATGCTTTTTCATCAACATGTTTTCAAATGAAACACATGTTTGAAAACACAGTAAATGTTGCACTGGAATCTTTACGTGGCAGTAAGTTGCTTTTTAAGTGTCATATGAAAATGTTGCCCCACCGGCCTGCTACTCTGGAAGTAACAGCGCTGTTTGATTTGAAATTCAAAGCAGTCTGGTCTGTTTCTCCCACACACATGTTGTCAGCTAGAAGAGGTCTCTCCGAGAGTTTGGAAAAATAAAAACATTGACTTTTGTGTGTGTGTGTGTGTTTTTTTAGGTCAATTGATCCCATCAGATTTATTCCATTAGCAGTATTTTTTATTTACACTATCAGAATGAGCAGTTTTTCATAAATAAGTGTAGCCGTGAGTTGTATTTACCCGATATTAACTGTGTCTTCACACACAGATTAGAGCTGTTTGAGCTTTTGTGTGAGATAAGTAATCACTCGGGATTCATGTCCTGTGGGTGACCAATGGCTGAAACACGGAGAGAACCTAATCATAATGACCGACTCTTCCAGGCAGCATGCTCAGAGGAGGAGTTAATGCTCGGTGGGTTAAGGCGTTACTTGGAGACGTGGAACACTTTGCGGTCCTCCGAGGCAACAAAGTGTGCTTAGGGTTCGGTCCGATGGGGGTCAAGAGCAGCAACAGCCTTGGCTTGTAAGAAGAAGGTTCCTGAATGTTACCGCTCACTATGCGTTTATGCACTTATTTACATATTATGTGATAAATAAATCAAGGGGGAAATTCATACTATTACGATATGTAGTTTTTAGATTTTTGGACACTTCTATTTTTTTTAATAAGTAAACAATCAAAATGCAACATCTAAGCGTACCTCCAAGAAGAGCAAGGTGCACTTTAGGAGTTGTAGGTAAATGTTAAGAAGTAGCATTGCTTGCTTGATCCTTCGTCTAATGTATGACATAGTGAGTTTTTCAAAAGAAAATTAAAAACATTTAAAGAAATGTTGAAGAGAGAAAGGTGATGTATTCAGGTGTGGATTTCTACTGGGATTTATCCACCCAGGTTAATGCTGCTAACGAGTTAGTCGTCCTTGGATGCGCCTGTTGCACACATAGGTTGTGAAGGTTGTTTATTTATTTTTAACTAAGAACACTTACAAGGCTTGTAGGTACCTGTGATGATCATCAGCCAAAAACGGGCTATAGTAACACACAATAGAAAACTTCGTAAGTTGACATCGCTGCAGAGGTTCTCCAATCTTATTGCACACGATTAGGTCATGTGAGGCATGTTGTAAAGCCCGTGTTTGGGGAATTCTACGTTTATGGACACAGTCAAGAAAGATTTTGGTAACATGTTCATGCTTTTTTGTTTGACGGTGTTCTGTGACACTTCTGTGCGCATTCAGGTGTTTAGAGACAGGTAAATATCCTAGTGAGCCCCAGTGTGACGTGTAAGTAGCACTATTTCAGCGTATTAGGAAGAGATCAGGGGAGAAATCGGATTTAAAAAAAAAAGAGAGGCAATACCGCAACACAAATATCGTCTCCTATAATCTAATAGATTTCATAAAACGAGTGACATTACACGAGGCTAAGCTCTTAATGACCTTGCTTTTTATAGGCAGGTTAGGATACAGTAATCTGATTTATTATAATCTCCTAGAATCTCTGATAAATGCTTACTGCAGGCATCTCAGACAAGAGGTCAGCTCCTATTGGTCCGTTACAAGGCATTAGCGGCATCTGTTCGGGTGTGAGGGCCTAACTGGACGAGTTGAACGTGATGTTTTGTTGGTTCTTAAGAGAGGATTTGACATACCTTTAGTAAGTATTACAGAGAAGTTCTGGGTTAAAGTTTGTGCCAGGCTAGCTGGACACCTCATAAACCCGGAGACAAATTAAAGAACACATTTCTTTTACAGTGAATAACGGAGGGCAATCATTACTTTGTAGATCCCCTGATCTTGCGTCATTGACTGAAATAAGGAAACACAAACTGACCTTTTATTATTCAATATTAACCATAAATGGGGACAACTGCCTTTAAAAATGGTCTAATTAGAAACTACAGTGTCCTGAGTGTATTAAACTTCTGTATAATCACAGTTGTCCTGTGAAGAGATCAGAACGACCATTGGAAAATAACCAGCATCTTGAAAACCAAGGAAACACAAGACAGGTCAAGGCGGAAGTTGTGGAAAATTGAAATCCATCATCAAAGTGTTGAAGGAGTGTGAAGGTCAAGAGACCAATGGTGACTCTGAAAGAGCTGCAGGAGATCCACGGCTGAAGTGGGATTGTCTGCTAACAGGATCAACAAAAACTCCACAGTTGAAAGAAAACGAAAGCAGGTCCTGCTTACAGCAAGTCAGTGAAGGGTTTTTGCATGAACAACGCTCTGTTTGAACCATTTCTACAGCTGCTACGGCAACCAGTTAGAATACATTCTCTGAGATTGAGGTTGACGGGAGTGTAGTCCCGTATTAAAGCGCATACCGTCGTCTTCTTGTTTTCAGCATTGATCGTGCACGCCTAAAACATGACAAAAATGTCAAACATGCTAAATAGTCTGGTTCATATCCCGCCCTGGGAATCCGCCCATATGCCGCCATTGTGAGGCAAGCGAAGTCATTATTAACATCACTTTGCTTCAGCAGGAAATGGAAAGCTGGGCCAGAGTTGATGGAGGGATAGATCGAGTTAGTGACAGGATAATCCTCGAAGCAGTACGACAGCGCTACAGATACCCACAGAGCTACAGCGGCACGCTTTAGAACGAAACCCACTCGTATTAGGAGGTCTGACTGAAATCCAAACCCTTATTAGAAACACTTGAGCTGTAACGAAACAGTAAAAGTTGATGAAGAGAACAATAATAGAAAAAAAGTTTAGATGGCAGAATACAATTTGCCATCTAGTAGCCTTAAACATTTATGAAAGTATATTTTACACAGACTATTTTACTCTTATATTGAACCACTATGATAGATAAGGAAAACTATTGTTAAGAAAAAATGCTAAAAAAAAATAACCAACAAAAAAACCCTTCCTGTAAAGCCGCCTACACTCAATGAACTATTGGCCTCGTTTTACAAGGAAATAAATATTAAAAAAAAGACTTTAAATAAACTGTTACAGTGACTTGCTGAACACAAGGTGCCATTGACTGCTGTGGTTCTCTGATCTCTGATGGGGGATCACATATCAGACTAGCCACACCTCACGGTTCATTGTGTTTCATACGTCTTTAAATAGATCCCGACAAGTCACACTGATGTGCTAAAAAGAAACATTAGATTTATACACTGCATACATGTTTTAAACAAGATCAGTAATTCTTATTTATATCCTAAATTGAACTTTTTCTTAACCAATAGCACATTCTTGTGTTTCCATTTATCTGTTTAATATGATGTATTTCAGTGATTTTATACACATCGTTTGTAGTAATAATTACTGTAGCAGCAGTGCTTAAAAAACAAACGACAAAACAAAACACAGTCGGTTTCTTAGAATGGGATTTTCTTCTACTCTAAATGTTTGCACTCAGATAAGGAGTTTCTAAACTTGTCAGTTTTTTGTTTTTTTAAAAAAAGGCTGGTGCAATAAAACATTTACACTTTTTACGATGAGCTCTTGTAATTGGAAAAGGCGCTCGTTTTTTAAGTGTTCAAAATGTAACACACAATTATGCAAATGTACATTTAGTTACATTCGTGGCGGTTCATCTCCACAAAAAGTAAAAGCTAAAAAAAAACAACAACGGCATGGATAAATATTTAAAAGTAACCTGAAGCTGCTAACCCAACCCAGCCTCTTATTCTTAAACACAGTAAACATGTTGCACATGTTTCTGTATAGATTCTTCCCTAAAGCTTCTATTTATTCACGTAATGCTAATGTCATATATTGGTTTTACATCGCCTCACTGGTACTGTGTGAAGGTTTTTTTTGACAATATAAGAGCCGTTTGCTCGGTTCTACACACTGGTTTAGTGTATAAAACCGGTGCTAAGAGCTCTCGACAGGTATTTTTCCCCCACTTCCTAATATATTTCTTTATTTTATTTGTTTAAATAAAAAGTTGATGAAATGTGTCCATTTTTGTTTAGTTTTTTTGTTTTTTGACCAATGTTAACATTGTGGAAATTTGCTAGGAATGAATTAAAAAAAAAACCTTAAAGAGCAAATGATTAAAAACATTTAATGGAAGATATTTTTGTGACTTCCTGCTAAAGTGAAAAAAAAGAGTTGAGTTCATGGAAGCAGAAAACAGATTTGGACACAAATTTTTTTTCAGACTTCCCCACTGGTCCATTTCCCGTGTCGGTCAGTCAGCAGTGCGCGAGACCAGAGCCATCAAGGTCACTCTGTAAATGCTGATCTCGTCACTTTTTAGAGTGAGTGGGACGCACACCTGGACGACCTCATAGGGCTGAAACAATAAACAGATACAAATGTTGATCCAAAATAGAAGTATTAACCTAAATCGACTTTTTATTTTATTTTATCCTCTATATCATGCAGTCTGTGTATTTCTCATGGCAGAAAATCATGGATGCCCAAACGGTTCCTCCTGCAATGCCGTTTGTTTAACCAAAGCTCCTGAGCCAGTTGTTTTCTAAATCCGATAATATGTAATATTTTTGTAATGTTTTTTTTTAGCAACTGAAGTCGCATAGTTTCTTGAAATTACTATAAAGTGGCAATATGTGCCTGCAAAATACATAACAAAAAACCCATAAATGTTTTGGTGAAAACAAACATTTCTGTTAACTTTCTCCATTTTTTAACACTTCCTGAAAATAGAACTAACTTATTTGTTTTGTTGTGGCCTTTACCCACCGATTAAAATGCCTTCAGCTTTAAGCAGAACAATTTATTAGGTCTGGAAAAATACTTCTATGATTGCAAAATGGGTTTATATCGAACAATATTTGTAAAGAATTACCGACTGGCTGATAATTGCAAAGGTGTTTTCTTGTCAATATTATTTGATCTCAACCAGTTTAACTGTCCCCCTCACCTTGTACCCGCTTTGGGGTGTCCAGGTGATGGTGACAGAACGTCTGTGTCCTGCTTCCACGCTGCCTTTGACAGGTTCCACTTGAAAGCCCTGCTGCTGGAGACCTGCCGCGTCGTCCCAGTAAAACTCACCACTCTGGAGAAAAACATCCACACACGATTCAGTTCAGGAAGAGAAATGGAAACTCTTTATCGTTTTTGCTAACAGCCAGGTACCTTCTTGCCGACGTATGGCGAGCGTACGCAGCCCACCTGCAGCTCCCTGACGGCAGGCCTGAGGACACCTGCTTTGTAGCTGGCCTGCAGGACAACCATTACCGGGATACTTGACTGCTCCTCTGCCTCTGTTGTTGAAACAAAGAGCTCTTTCCCTAAATGTCATTCTACCTCTCTAAACACAACCAAGCAGATCCTGTGTAATTTATCACATACACGTAATTCACTGTGAATTGCAAATGTAACAACTTTCAACCTGTTTTTTTTCCACGATGCGGACACACACATCAGCGTTTCTGACACATATTTGAAGGGACAGAACAGATGACTTTATGGTGTTGGCCAACAGTATGCTTTTTTTTTTATTATTATTGATAAATCATAGACGACGTCTGGCAAACAGAAATCACAATTATGGTGTTTGCTTATAAATTTCCTGGCCCAGAATATTGTGACTTTCATCAGGTGGCATGTGCCGACCCTCAGGAAGAGATACAGGCTGACAGATTGATTGATACCTGTGAGCTGAGGATGAGGGGCACTAAGGGAAGGGAGAAGAGATTCAACGGGTGGTGTTAAAGGATCCCCTCCCAGCAGATACATGTTATGTGACGAAGCTGCACCCTTCAGGTTCATCTCGCAGACTTTACTCTGTAAACAGAGAAGAGGCAAATTACAGTAGTAACACCATGATGATTGATGTGTAATGATGCTTGAATAATGTGATCTGCATGTCACCACATTAAATCTGGGGGTCAATGCAAAGAACGCTCTGAAGAGACAAAGGTCTGTCGGTGAAAGCGTGCGCAGCTCTGCTGACCTTATTTGTGAGCTCTACTGTGAGTTTGTCGCAGTAGCAGATAGAAGGATGGTCAGGTTGGAAAGTGACAGTGATGACTCGTTTTTGTCCTGGAGCAATGCTGCCTTCTACTGGCGTCACACTGAAGACACTTAGCCCACTGTAGTTCCGGGTTCCTGTGCAGGACATGGCAGTTTCAGTGCCTGGGTCAGCATCAGTCGTATG
This sequence comes from Orestias chungarensis, assembly GCA_032876305.1. Taxonomy (NCBI): domain Eukaryota; kingdom Metazoa; phylum Chordata; class Actinopteri; order Cyprinodontiformes; family Cyprinodontidae; genus Orestias; species Orestias chungarensis. The sequence goes on along the minus strand of JAVLVB010000452.1, from coordinate 729,040 downwards.
GATCAGATTTATGATACAAAAACATTTTCTTTTTTAACTAACTGAAATATTTAGGCAAAATGTATTCGATTTCGATCTTTCACATGCACGTATGGGAAATTGTTTTAATGGTCAAAAATGAATAAAAACACAAGTTGGAATATAGGCCTTTACTTCCCTGTCAGGTTACAGGGCTGATCCTTTTTCACGTCTTACCCACAGCTGGGTGGATCTGAGCGTCTCTATATCCATCCAGCAGTAAGGCAACCCTGGCAGATCCAAGCTGAGGGCCAGGAACCGACTGACTGGCCAGCAGCACGCAGAAATCCACCGCCACCACTGAGCTGTTCTGTAACTGTGGAGGGAGCATACAGAGCCTGAAGACTAAAACCAGCTCGTACCGAAGGCACTGCAGTAGGAAGTTTCTTGAGATTACATGCTAAGCAAACTGAGCTATTCACATCTTAGTCCTAAGGCCATCTCAATCGACGGGAGATGCTTCAGTTCTTTGATTTTTCTTTTTCTCCTTATGCATGTATCTTTTGTTAGATCTTTTGTTCACCTAAACCACCAATTTTAATTTAAAAAGCCAGCTCAAAGCTTTTAAAATGGCTATATCTAAATTCTGAATACTCTTCAGTGCATTTGCGAACCTGCTTTTTAAAATTAGCTTCAGTTTTTGTGTATTTGGAGACATCTCTTGGGCATTTTTGACTGGATGACGTTTGGCTCTTTTTCGCTGTGTTGTTTACATTTTGTAATTAAAAACTTTAATTAGATATGTGTATAAAAATGTGTACCATCAACACAACACAACTCCTTTTAGGTTAACTTATAACACACTCAATATTAGAAGTTATTGTTGGTAAAACGCCTTAGTAATAAGCCTCGCATATTTAGCAATGCAGAAGAAATTGTTTTGTCTGTAACTTCCAGGTCCGTGAAGGTCAGCGCAGATATTCCTTGTCTGAAAAGCCTATTTAGTGATCTTTTCTATATTTACCAATGTTTTACAGGAACTGGTAACAGTAGGTCTACTTTTGGCTGCGTTTTCTACATGTTAAATAAGAGATTTTCCTAATTTAAGTTCAATTTAAAAGAAAAAACTAAATAAACAAATGTACAGCAACATGTTACATTTAAATGAAATTAAAGGTGCTTAAACCAAACTCACCTCTACATGTTGTGAAGTACTTTCATTCTCCAAAACGTAGCCAAAGTCAAGGAGATCTCCGGCGTGCGATGAGGTGACAACAGGAAGCACGCCCTCTCCTCGAAGAATGATTTCCAAAACCATTTTTGGGGTTTGCACCTCGAGTCTTTCACAATACCTTTTTTCCAAAGTTGGAGTGAAAGCCAGAACCAATTTGTGTTTTTCTCCTGGACTTATGCTTCTCATAGCATTGACCAGAGAAAAAGGACCATGTATGTCCAACAATGATGACCTCATCTTGCAAATGGTTAAAGATAACATATTTATATGTAAATATATTTTGAACAATCTTTCGTTTTATCGATAGAAATTCAGGGACATATTTATCTGACATATGCAGATTAGTCGTCGCACTTTGGTCAGCTGTCAAATGTTCAGAAGGTCTATCAGCTTAGTTGTAAGACAGACCGCTACAGAAGATCTTTCCTGGCTACAGTCATCACCATCGATAACAATTCCTTAGTTAAATTATTTGCCCCAACACCACTTAATTTCCCTTTGGGATAAAACAAGTATTTTTAATTTGATGTTTTATGAAGATGGGACAGAGCATCTCCTGGGATATTCTAAAAAGGGACTCAAACAATTGGTCCAATGGGCTTTGCAGATTTGTGTGACCTCTTTGAAATCTTTATTGAACTTTTTTAGACAACCCCTTAACATTTTTAGTAGGTCCCTTTGGTTGGGTGTCAGGGTACAGGTGTCAACAGCCAGTTTTGTGGCTGATGCCTATGGGTTTTTATCACATATTTACCATAGACGTTAACTACTGGAGTTTTATTCTGTATTAGGGAATAAACACACAGACCAGTGTGGTGGGAGAGAGATAGGATGAAAGTCATTCCAGTTCAATAAAAACAAACTCAATCTTCCTAAGACTTTGAAACGGTTTGCATGTTTTTTGATGAAATTTAACATGAAAGAAGGTATCCTTTCACTCTAAACAATCTATAGTTCATAATCTTAAACAGTTTTCTTGGGAGAAACCTTCAAGAGCGTGAGCAAAAAAAGATGACTGAAGCGTAAAGACACTAGCTGCAAATTGCGAGCTTAAGATCCAGCAGTGAAAATACATTGGTTACTATGGAGAATTCTTTCTTCTTTTTTAATTTAAAATGCATTTGTTTGTCAAAATCATGCTTTTTTTTCCCTGTAAATCGGACTTTTAAAAAGCGCATTCACATCTTCCAGATCAAGGATACATCCAAAGGCTCCTTTGAGATGTTCTGAACGGTAAGTCTTTTAATCACTTTCTGTCCTACAAATGGAGCCAAAAAAACACAGAGCAGTAAAACTTAACAGAGCGTAAGAACAGATAAACCTTCATCTGTCTGTCCGTCCGTCCATTCAATAGGGTGAGGTTCATGTGGGGCTCACCTCCAGCAGCCTTAGTAATATTGTGAAAGGCGGGTTACGCATATTAAAAAAAAGCAAACCTTTTACAGGATTTAAATATATCCTACCTACAAAAACTTGGTTGAAGTCTAAGACATTCAAGCCATTGTTGGACGTCACCAGCAGAGGGGGCTGTACAGCCACACATTCCAGCTTCAGATGGAGCGTGTTTATGGGACTAAGGAGACCAAAACAGGCATGGATGAGAATGAGAAGTGGTTTTTTTGTTTTTCTTTAACTGCTCCAGTTTATTAAATCCATTTCTTTTGACTCATTAGCTGGTAGTAATATTTTAAAAGGACTCTTTAGAGAATACGAGAACACAGAACATGAATGCTTATTAGAAGGTGATTGTAAATGTTATTCTCCCAAACGGCTTTTTTTTAATTAGTCTATAAAACAACAAACAATTAATCTGCAAAAATGAAACTTGCTCATGTCTTTTTTTTAATCACTAAGAAGTGTTACAGTCAAATTACCTCCATGCTGGCTGGACATGTGTGTCTGGAGGATCTCCGTCTGACACAAAGCAGGGAATGGTGTACTCTATGAAGCGTGGGGTAAAGGATCCCAGCAAAGAGGCCCTAGCCTCCTCGTACAGCTCAGACCTTTAAAAGGCAAACAGGCACTCTTCTAACCAAAAAGAACAGAACTCTGATATTAACAAGGGTCAAAAACCTTTACCAATTCTTTTAGGTGAGACATTGATTAGGTGTCCCTCGACATTTGGCAACTGAATATTTTTTCAACGTTGTTAAATGAGATTAAAAGTAAAGCAAAAAATTCTTTAGGATGCAAACCTACCCTGGCTTAAGGTCAACTAGATCAGGGGATTGGGTCAGTGTCTTCGGGTGTTCAAACGCCTCGTTGTTCTTTGCACCTCCAGATGTCTTCTTCCCTTTGTCGGGCTCAGCAGCAACGTCTTTTTTCATCTGGGATCACGTAACAGAAATGTAAGATTAGAGAAAAACAAACAGACGCCTGTACTTTGGTCTTGCAGGGACAGTTCAGAGGAGCTCAACACTGTTGGCAAATGAAGCGGCGAACAGCTCGTGGTTCTTTTAGGTTGTGCATCCTCATCGATCTGCCTGCGCCACTTTTAACTACACAATGAGATCAACAAGTAATGAATAAATAATCGCTGGATCGAGTTGATTAAGGGAAAGGACAGCAAAAGAACTTGATCGCCGAGGCACAAAAGTAAACAACGGATAAAGGATATTAGCAGTTCTTATGAGAAACGCGGCTCATTTAACGAGTTATGATTAATTTATAACTTTTACTTGGAGTAAAGAATTGAGGGATGAGTATATCCCTGAAGCAAAAAACAAAACAAACTACAACAACCCAAAGTATTTCCACATTCCTTATCTACTGTGTTATTTAGTTATTTATTTATTAGAGTTTAGCAATCTTTAATGTTTCTACATTTTGCTTTTTTTAAATATTTGTCTTCATCCGAGTTGTTTTGTTTTACTGATGTTGGAGTTTTTTTTTTGTTGTTAGTAATTTATGCAATGATACAAGTGTTATGTCCCACCAGAGGGAATACGTCCATTACTACAAGCTATGTTTCCGTTCTTGAGGGAAAAAAATCTCAACCTTTTGTTTAATTTCTAATGAGTTGCAGCAGCCTTGAGTCTTATTGATTTTTTATATATTGAAGCCATGACTGAACAAACATCAAGCAACCTGGGGGTAAGAAGTAAAAAGCTTGATAGCTGATAAACTACTAGAAAAAGCCAGGTCTCACCACCAACTAATAGTTACTATATATTTTAGTTATTCATGAGCCGTTTTAAAAAAACTGCACAAGAATACTACGCCCAGACCTGCACTAACCTATATCTATTTCTACACATTTTTGTGATATCCTGATGATTTTTATTGTACATTTCTGAAGGTAGATGACGGTAACTGAGGTGGGTTCGTTTTACCTCCTGTTCAATGATTCTGTTTATCTGCTGCTCCTTGTCACGGATCAGCTTGGCGCTACGCAGCCGCCGCAGAGCCTCATCCTTGATCTCGAGCTCTAAAAGTCGTGGTCTGAAGGCCACCTGAACGAGGCATCTCTGCAACACAGGAGATTAGATTTGAGCTGCTTTTAGGAATAGTGAAAAACTTGGGTTTGACCTAGGAGGAGAATTCCTGTGCTTGCTGTATTAGACTACATTGTTGCCGCTGGATCTTTGTCTACAGGCAGAAATAAAAACTAATCGGGACTAACTGGTTGTTTGCGACGTATTTTGCCAGATGACAATCAAAAACTAATGTTTTTAAAATGAAATAGAGTATTGTGAAGCGGAATGAAGTGACATAAATTGTTCTTAAAGGGCTTTCCAAATAGAAATCTGCATTTCAACGCATTTATAATTAGCTTCAATACTTTTTCGAGGTATGTCTTTACCATTGGACATCTACAGACTATAATTTATCTCACTTTTCTTTGCAGAAAGCTCAGTTAAACTGGCTGGAGAGCAACTGTTAACATAAATGTTGTAAGCCTTTTGCCGGGGTCATTATAAAAAATGGATGGGCTTTAAACTAAATCGTATTGCAGCTCTGGCCGCATGTTTAGGGGCCTTAACTGGATGGCGAACCTCCATCTCGTCTCAGGCGTTTGTTTTAAGCCTCTAAAAGCACAAATACATTCAAGAATGTTCCTTTAATTTGCACAAAACTTCTTTCCATCGACTCCATTTAAACAGCAGCCAACAGAATAATGCTAACACTTAATGTTTTGTGGTGGGGATGGTGCGTTCAGTGATACGTGTGTTATGGGCGTAAAGTTCTTTCTCGCCTGTCTTGGTTGACATGATACAAAACCTTGGATTATACTGAAATGAAACACTAATCAAGTGATTTCTGTAGACATGTAGTTGCACTACGTTTTAATTTGGCAAAAATATAGTAAAAGGGGCTAATAAATAAATAGGCACCTTTGCATTTGGAGTTATTTTATTTTGGCTGATCAAATAAAATGACAATACAATAAAGTTTGTGGTTGTTACATGTTGAAATGAGTAAATGTCATAGAGGAATATATATTATTTTGAAATGAAATTGACAAATAGGGAAAAAGCGAGTCTGGAAAAAGCTATCATTGTCTTAACTAAAGGATAACAAAAGCTTATGATATAAAATCAAAAAGTCATTAGAATACTGCAGCGTGGTTCACTTTCATCAAGTCTCCAGCAGAGTGCATCAACAGACCAGAGAAGCGTCCAGCTCTGCAGTAATAGTCTGTCACATTTCTATGGTGCAAAACTCTTTATAACTGCGTTGAGGCAAGATTAGATGCACTAAAGTGATCTGCGATAGATTAAACATTAAAAATGAAGAAACCCAAACTACAAATTCTTCTGCAAGGTTTGGTTTTGTTGTTCAGTTGGCAAACACAAAAGCGAGAAACTAAGCCTTAAAAAGAGAACGAGACAAGCTTTCTTGATTGGGAAAAACAAGGTAAAAATCTATGTTTAAGCCGAATAAGACTCTAGTGCACCTTCCCAAAGGTCAGAGGAAAAATTACACAGACAGTGTTCAGAATCAATTGAACAGCTCCTCACCGATGCAAACTTACATCCTGGCTTATGGGTTTAAGTTTGTTGTATGCAGCAGTCCTATAGGCAACATAGATTTATGATGCACTTAAAACCTCTGAATTAGATGGATGCATTCAAAGTGACAAACTCTGCTAGCCTAAAACATCCTTTATAACTATGCCTGAACATAAACTATATTAATATCCACCTCTCCAGGGAGAAGATGTCCTGCTGAAGGAGATACGCAGGCATCAGAGTCTTTTGGTAAACTGAAGCAGAACAATCTGGGACCATCAGCTGCCATGACGTCTTTGCCCGGCTTTGCCGTGTGGTCTTTGGACTGGTGTCGGTCAGACTGCTGGTTAGTTAGGTAAAGCGTGGCAGTGGACGTGTCACCCAGTGCCGTAGCTCTGAACTGAACCAAGGAGTGGGAAAGCACCAGCGGTGGACGAACACCAACTCCTCGACAGGCCAGAAAAAAGTCTCTGATAAAACAGAAAATATATATTTATCATAAAAAAACTCCACATGTGGGACATTTACTCAAAATCAGCAAGGAATTGGAAATCAACCTGTTAATTCCAGATTTACATCTGAGTTGGAAATGATACTTTTTAGCTTGTTTAGGACAGAAAATCAGATCGATTTGAAGGGTCTCTTGAGGAAGCAGAGTGCCAAAGCCGTCATTAGGCTGGACCTCAATAAACTGCGGAAACAGAAGCAAGTCAACTCAACAAAAAATCAAACTGAGCTCAAGATTTCTTAATTTCATGAGTTAAAATAAGAGTCCAAATCGACGTTGTGGATGTTTGCTTTTTTAAATCAAATTTCCTTGCAGCAGCAGCGGTGCAAGGTGCCGCAATCCAATATTCCTAAATAACGATCAAAGTATTAGCTAAAGCAATAAGGAATTACTGACGGTGTGTATGTAGCTAGCTTAAGTAATGAACTGACAAATGTAAAGCATGACAAACTGCGAGCAAATGGCAAATATCCAAGTGATGGGTTAAAACAGTGGTAGTCCAGTAATTGAGATATTTAGTTCGGTTTGTTATGTTATGTAATGCAGTGTTTTTCAACCACTGTGCCAGGGCACACTAGTGTGCCGTGGGTGATTGTCAGGTGTGCCGTGGAAATGATCCAATTTCACCTAATTGGTCTAAAAAGATTTTTTGAAATAATCTGCAAATAATATGCCAATATGCCCTTTTCGAGTGTCTGTGTTGTAGTAGTGACTAGCGGTGTAATCCTGTAATTTCCTTATCACTAGATGGTTATAGGTACATAGCATACGTTAAAATAAGAGATAAAGAGATAAAAATAATTTTTTGTGTTTATTTGATTCATATTCAAGACACTTTGATAAGAACTGCTTACATTTAATATATTACATATTTAATATATGCAACTATTTAGTATCATTTGTTTACATTTTTGGTTGGTGGTGTGCCTCGTGGTTCTTTCAATGAAAACAATGTACCTTGGCTCAAAAAAGGTTGAAAAACACTGATGTAATGGATAGTGAGTTATTTAAAATAGATTGTTTAAATTTATATTTGTAGATTATTTAATGTAAATTATTCAAAATGAATTTTCTACATTAATAATGTTGCAGATTCTTTATGGATGCTTGTAGGTTTTGATTAGCATTGTTGGTGGTTTATATTTTGTTTGTTTAATGGAAATTGCATTTTGTAATTTTATTTTATTTTGTATGTACCTCACGGGCTCCCGTAGTTAATGAGGGCACATCCTATAAAAGCTTGGAAAACCACTGTGCCAATGAATGAATTGAACTGACAAGATGCTTGGCACAGAGAAACTATTGAACACTTAGCATTTCCCAGTGAAAGCAGCGAGGCACGTTTTTGTGTTGTTGTTGTTTGTATTGTAAGTTTATGTTTTGTATTCTAATATTTGTATATGTTTTAGTTTTCACTGTGATTTAGGTGATTGTGATGATCCTGGTGGATCTTCATGAATGAAAATAAATCGATAAATTAACCCATCGAGACTGGCTGATCAATTCAAGTGCTGGGGAGCTCCTACATGTTATGAAAAGGAATTAAAATGTATCCATTTCATGCTTGATTGGAGTGTAACTATGTGTCCTTTTCTTATTTAGCAGTTGAAATTTCAAGGTTTGAAACTGGAAAAAAAATACCTGAATGGTCTTTAGAAACAGCATTTTTCTGGGGTGGATACATTAAAGTTTTTGCACCAGCTGCAACCTTACAATCCAAAATGGCCAACTCGCATGTTAAACATCTTGATAGCAACATAAAAAAATGATGTCATTGCCGTTAAGATGATTTTGTTTTTAACATGTTAAATCTTTCACGCACAAAAGCGATGTAGGTCAGCACCATGCCCAGCATCGTGTTTAATACATTTGTATTTGCCGGGCAAACGATTAATATTACGATTTCTTCTTTAGTTTTAGGACTAAACAAGTGAATAACCACCATACCTCAGGAAGGGCCACAAACCCAAAGTCTTGAGGGAGGAGGGACATGTTGGTTAGGCGAAAGCTGCTTCTGACCACATGGTGAATGGAACAGCAACCAAAATCCAACTCAGTCCGGTCAAACATCAGGTCTGATGATGTGACAATTGCCTGAACTGTAAAATGGGCGGGCAGCACCTAAAAATACAATGCGTTAAGTTACTTTGGATTTCAGTTAAATATGTCCTCACTTTACTTTGACTAGAGCTCTTTAACATTCATTACTTGTGTTAACACATTTTTTTTCTTTTCTTACTTTGCCACTATGTTCATGTTAATTCATCTCAAGAAAGCTCAACCTGCATGGAACAAATGTGTTGAGTGCCCTTAAACCGTTATCACTTTTCAATTCTCGTTCATACATTTTTAATAGTATGACATTAATAAAACATGGAAGTCCAACACAGAATATGGACAAAATATTATTTTGGCATATATTTGCCTTAGATATTGAAAACAAATATGAAAATTGCCAATATTTTTCATGGCTCTCATCAGATAAGAAAACAAAACGGAATAACTGCTTATACAAATCTAAACCTACTGAGGTCCCAGTGCAATCTGTGTCATTAGTTTTGAACAAAATTGTGTGTTAAAATTAGAATTCCACAATCAATGAAAGGTAACCTAACCATTTGTTAAAAAGTTACAGCCCTCTGAACCTTATAATTGCTTATGAAGCCCTTTATGGTAACAAACCCCATCAAGCATTAACTTAAGGATCAAGTTGCCATTTATGTTCCATATCAGTGTTGACAATTCTGGGCCTCGATCAGGTTCAGATGAAAACTTTGACAAGATTATGCAAACATAGTTGAATCCCGGGTTCCAAAAAGCATACGGCGCAGACAATTTAAAGGGGAGGATTAAAACAAACATTGTTGGTAAAACTGAATAATTCTTAATGCCTTAAAGCATCCAACTGTTTTGCTGTTTGGAGCTTCTGTTTTAATTCAGGAGAGAAGAATAAAATAAAACAGTCAAGAAAACTTCTAAGTATACTTCTAAGTTTCTAAGTAAGCCATATTTTTCTTCTTCTTGTTTTGACTCAAGATGGCATCCTCTTGATTCATGTCAGCTCACAGCAGCGGACCGTCACCGTGGCATTTCTTTCCCAGCTGCTGTGTTGTCTGCTGACCAGTTGGTGAGTGTATGAATGTGTGCGACTCTCTCTGACAGTTCAATGCCAGTAACTCAGGGCCTGAGGCCGGGGGCAACAGCTTTGATGCTTCACAGGAACATCCTGGCTGGGCTTTTTGGCTCTCCATCGCCCCACGCACCTCAGTCCACTCGTCTTTTTGCCCTTGTGGAGAAATGGTCCTTCGGCTGGCTGGCAAGTGAGAGGAAGGTGGCGGTTTGGCAAGTAGTTGAACCAGATTTAGATTTGTTGGAAAAGAGGCACTGCACAAATGTTTCAACGGCTGCTCTGGGATCCATTTTTTTATTTTTCATAATGGGTGCAGCTCACATATTTTTATATACTTGATAAAAGTCAATACAGTTTTTTAATCGTATTTCCAATTGAGGATGCATTGCAAATGGTGTCAATCCAACTGGTAGATTTATACCCTATCATGCAAAAACCTGCAGTTAGTAAGAAAAATTCAAAAATGCATACGTACTTTTTACTCTTTAGGAGAGGTAAAAATGCAACAAAACCAGACAGAAATAGATTAATAATTTCAGATTTACTTTAGCTTTACCCACTGCCTGTGTACAGATCACAGTTTGGGGGTTATAAGATTCAAACTCAGTATGCTGATAAGATTGCACCTCAAATGCTTTAGAGTATATGCCAAAGTCTGTCAAGTCCCTCATCCACAACGACATTTGCCAAGTCGATCACCCTGATTGTTGTTCTTCTTGTGATGTAGCTGACCCAAATGCTTGCGGTTATTCTGTTACATACTTTAGTACAAAAAAATATTTTCTCTCTTCATTATCAGTGTATATTTGATATACTGTCAGTGTATTTTACAATAAGCAAAAATTTACAAGAAACCCCATTGTGATGTTTAAAGCGTTCTGTTTCATAAATCTAATTAATTTGGAAAAGAATGTGGTGAAATTCAGCTAACATCGAAAAAAAAAGAAAACAGGAGCTTTCATCATTAGAGGAATCAGCTCACCCTTAGCAAGAAGGTGATGGCCTTATTAAGCAGGGATTACTCTGTTTATTGAAATTGTGAAGAAAGCCACAGAAGAAGCCTTACACCCGTTCAAATCCTTATACAGCGGTTTACATGTTAGTAACAGAATTAGTTTTTAAAATAGTAAAGTAAGAGACAAGTGAGGTTTTCTTTTAAAATATGAAGGTACTTTATCAGCAGAAGTAGCTAGAGGAGTAATGTTTTGAAGTTGAATTAGAAAAAACAGCAATAGATAACAAATTTGTTTTAAATAACCGTCAGATTTTTATCACATATTTCCTTTTTATCGTCTTCACACTTTTCTTTAGGCTTATGTGCAAACTCCAGGGATGAAGAAGCACAAATGTTTAATTTTTTATCCATCTGACTTCTTTATAGCCCTAATGGATGTGGCTAATGAATATAACATGATGTGAAGAAGTGTGTGAATCCAATGTAAGTTTTTTTTTGTTGCCTGTTTTCCAAAGAAGAAAATAAATGTATCTGGCTGCTGTTTTCCCATCTGAAGCAATCTAAGACATTTTCAGTGAAACAATCTGGGATAACCTTTATGCTTGGCTTATTAGCGCCCGTGGAGTAACTGGGCCTTGAGGGCGTGAGATAATTTTAGCCTGTTACCAGCAAAATAGGTTACAACCTTCAGTGGTGCTGCTTCTGTTTGTCACAAAGTATGACTCAAGCAGCACGCTTTAAATGGGAAGTTTCAGTTTCCTCAGGATCTCAAGGAGGCTTCCTGTGAACTGGATAAGACTTTTAAAATATGATACCAACCTGCCCTGCAACCTGCACTGTCATTGGAACCTCCAGGACTCCTGTGTCAATGTCAAAAAAAATCCCTGCATCTTCGGGAAGGGATTGTCTAAGGAGAAGGCAGAGGAAAGAAAAAAAAAAGAAACAAACTGAGAGAACAGTCGTTTATATAAAGCAAGGCTTTTTATAGTCACAAGGAAAGCTGAGCGAGAAACTAAAAAATGCTCGGGAAAAATAAGCACAACAGTGTCTTTACCCAAAATGTGTTTTTCCTTACAGATGCCAGATCTCAGGGGTGGCAAAAGCTGCGAGCTGCTGACAGGCTTGTCAGGGTTAGAGATTCAGATTCAGACCCCCGAATACCCATTAAGCTACTGTAACCCACGACTGTAGGATAGCATTGCCAGAGAAAGCAGGGGAGAGATGAAGAGTGCGCCTCCACACTACTGTAGGTTGTAGCCATGGTGATGAGAGACGTAAGTATGATTCAAAGAGAACCAGTAGTCATGCACAGGCTTATGTAAAACTCCAGTCCCTCAATATCAGCAATAGTTGAGAGCTGCTCTCATGATAACGTCTACCTTAATATTATTTTAAGACTTGATTTATCAACCAAATCTCTTCTTTTTTGACCTGTATAATTTGCTTCCTTATCGTTCGCTCTTGCTTCTTTGCCCTTTTTCTTTCAGCCCTCTTCAAATTTGTTTTTAAGACAAGCCAACACCTTGAAAATTTTTAATATCAGGTGTTGTTGTCACACAAAGCAGCACATTTACAATCGACTCGATGCGTCCGGACTGGTACTGCAAACCTTCTGTTAAACAACAACACACACCCAAAAGCGAGCGTAAGCTCACCGTCTCCACTGGCAAAATGAAAGCTCTGCAAAAAATTTTTTCTCACTTTTCATATTTCATAACTTGAAAATGGAGCACAGAAGGTATATTTAAAGAAGCACTCTTGTTCTGCCTACTAATAGCGTCGCTGCTGGAGAGTCACTCTTGAATTAGCTTGGCAGGGCCGAGTGGAAAAGCCTGGTGGGGCGTCGCCAGGGCCATATGCTCGGGAGAACTTGTGGTACAGATTTACCGGTGTCCTGCACAGATTTGTCTTTTGTGCTCCTCCTCTTGATTGCCAGATTATCCATAATTAAGTCTCCTGTTTTTAGTCTTTACATTACGTTTGTAGTAGCGTTTCAAGAAAAACCATAAAACATCCACAGTCTAGAGTAAAATCCTTTGTAATCCAAAAGGTTTGAAATACTTGTGATGGAAAATAAAAATTTAGATAAGCATTTATCAGAACAGCAACTCCTTTCATGTGATTTAAATAATACAACACTGGAATTTTTTTTCCCTTTAAAAAAGGATTATAAAGGGGATTACGAACAGATCAAGAAGCTTTCGATCATTACATGATTGAGGGTTAAAAATTACACAAAATAACAGTTTTTTAATGGCAGCAAAACCAAACTACCTATTTGGGTCATCTTTCTCTCTTCTGTGCCCTTTAAAAGTTTCAGGTAATGATACAAGCAGTGTGCTAGTGAGGAAAAAGCACTATTGAGAGCCGTATGGCGTAATCTGTAATAAATCATCCTCGTAATCTCCCTTTTATCAGCCGGAACTACCGGGGGTTGGCCCCACTGCTGCTCTTCAGAGATTACACCTAAACTGCTCCGACAAGCAATGCCATTCAAAGGATCCCATCATCGTGTTTACACAGCAAAAATAAAGAGATGCCCATCTCTTTGTATATCAGATTGTGTGGTTGTTTTCAAGACCAAAAAGTCCAGGATCAAATGAGTTGGGTCACATGGGTATTAAAAAAAAAGCCTTACAAAAAAAACAAAAAACTGGACTATTTCACATTGAGATCTGTTTTTTATTGACCAATGTATAAATATATATAATGGTAAGTTAAAAAAAAGACAGGGAGAGAGTTGTGGTGAAGATTAAAGCAGAGTAAGGTTTAAAACATCCAGAGTTTTGAACATCCCATAGAACAAAGTTCAGAACTGCAAACGTGCCAAAACATGGTCATCCATTCAAACTGACAGGCTAGGAAAGGGGATCATCAGTCAGAGAAATAGAAACAACACATATTAGTTCACAGCTGCTGAGAAAATTAAGTGGGATCACCCATTTATTCAGTAATGGCAAGAAACAAGGTACTTGTCATGCTTTTCTCAAAGTTGCCTACCCAAGTGCAGAAAAGCAACTCAGAAGGACAACGGAAATCAAGTAAAGTGATATATTTCCAGTGAGGTATTTAAAGATTGAATATTTGAATGTGCAAGGAGTAATCTCAGGTCCGGGACTGGAATCGGCAACAAGGTACTGGTATGAACAGGTTTCAGTTGCGAGATGTGGAAAGTGTGATGTATCCGGAGACTCGAGGGAAGGTAATGACAAACAGCAATGGGACTGATGATGGATTAGACTGGAAATGGTCTGATGTATCTGGGGAAGAGTTTCTTGGAAACCCCTTGTCCAGGGGTGTATTTGGGTGCAGGTATCGTATTTCTGTCGGCGATCCTTTTATTTTGAAGGGCAGTTCGATAGAGGGCGTTGACGGTGTTTTTCCAAATGTTGGGACACCATCGAATATGATGGTTCACTGAGGTCACCGAGATATCCCTCTCATCAGATGGAAACAGACATCAAATGGAGAAAAAACAGTTGCTGATGAAATGTGTGAGTTATGGTCACACTCTACCCAGGGGAGATACTGGCTCCAGTCGGACGGATGGCGTAAGACAACGGAGAATGGCTTCAATATCTTGGACGCTCTGTCTGACCGTTGGACTGAGGATGGTATCCGGAAATCAGGCTCACCTTTGCACCTATCAGAGTCTTTTTGGAATTTCCAGAGGTTGTAACAGTCCGGAGGGTAGTTGATGGTTTGAATTGTTGTGTGCATTGGTAGAACAGGTTTGAATGCACTCACATACTTCTTTGTGAATGGTGAGCAACCAGACTTTCTGGGAGATGAGGGCGATGGTCTGACTAGAGCCAGGATGACACGAGAACTGAGCAGCGTGGAACCAATGGATAACTCTGGAAACGAGCCGTGGATGGGACAAAGATGGTTCAGCAGGAGACATTGTAACACCAGGTGGACATGTTTCTTGTGTTCATGAAGATCCCTTGAAAGAATCAAAATATCATAGACATATAAAAAAATATGTATCAAATTTCACACGTCTTAAAAAGAGCCTGGAAAACTGAAGGGGCGTTACACAAACCAAAAGGCATAACCAGGTAATCAAACTGTCTGAGTTTTGAAAGCTGTTTTCAACTCAGTTTCCTTGCTGGTGGTGGGGGTTATGAAGATCCAGTTTAGTTAAGATCTTTGCTTCATGTAGTGGCTGAAAGGCAGCGGAGATGAGAGGGAGAGGGTATTTGTTTTTTATAGTTATCTGTTTCAACCCCCTGTAAACTGCAGGGGCGGAGGGATCCCTCTTTCTGAGACACGAAAAAGAAGCCCGCCCCAAATGGGGAGGAGGACGGGCGGATGATGCCTGCCGCTCTAGATTCATTTATGTACATCTCCATCAACTCACGTTCCTTGATGGAGATATTGTACAGTCTACTGGAGGGCAAAGTGGCACCAGGCAGGAGGTTGATGACACAATCATAGGGTCGATGAGGACGTAGAGAACATGCTTTGCTTTTATTGAAGACTTATTTTACATCCATATACTCAGAGGTAACATTGCTGAGGTCCTGTGAGTCGATGGAGTAGTCCTCCTCAGTGGGCGGGCTAAGAGGAACAGTGTCGAGGAGGCATAAGGAGTGACTGTCGGAACACCAGGCGTCGATGGAGCAGTTTTTCCAATTAATCTGGAGATGGTGTCATTGAAGCTAGTTGAAACCTATAATGATAACTGGTTGTGAGGCAGTGAAAACAAATAAAGAAATGGTTTCTGAATGGTTACCAATGGTGACCAATCTTTTGTGATGTGGGTTATGTGACGAAGTGGTTGACCATCTAGGGCGGACACACGAAGGGAAGAGTCCAGGGTTGATGTTTCCAATTTAAGCAGTTCAACCAGGGATTGGGAAATGAGAGACTGCTCACAAGAAAAAAAATGTTGATCTACATGTGGCTCGTTCCCCATTTCTGTCCCTCAGGCAGCCATCAATACAAATGGCCAGGGCAATTAGGGCGTTTAAGGAGGCGGGTTCATCTGCGATGGCTATTTCGTCTTTTATAGACTCATTCAGAGCGTTAAATAAATATGCTCTCAATCACACCAACACAGCCGCATATGCTCTGAACTCAATTGAGAAATCAGCTACAGTGCGTTGTCGACCTTGTTTCAACTTCCATATATTTCTTGCTAGGCTGACAGAATCTGCTTCATATCCGAATGTCCTTTTTAGTTCATCCACAAAATCATGTATTACTCAACCCAGACATACACTTAGTAATCACATCAGCTTGGTTGGAAATGGTCTTTCTGAGCGCATTATGGGGGTCAGTATTTTGGCTTGAGCGTTCTGTCATGGTTTTCTCAAGGTTGCCTACCCAAGTGAAGAAAAGCGACTCTGAAGGAATACAGAAATCAGGTAAAGTGATTTATTTACAGTGAAGTTGTTACATGCAGTGGCGGCTGCATGTAGGACCCCCCCCCTTTCAGGTTGCTGCTGTGCTCCGGCAGGTTAACATGCCCAGCTGGTTTCACTCAGCCTCTTGATTAGCAGAGTATAAGGCTAGCTGGGAAACTGATTTTCGGGGCCTCTTGTGTGTTGCAGCTTTGTGGTGCTGTGATAGAGGGTAAGTTGTGTGCTAGCAACCCTGAGTTTTTTGTGGTTAATCTCCTGTTTCTTTTCCTTTAGGTTCTCCTCTCCACCTTCAAGATTTGTTTAGATTATTTTGTTTGAGGAATAAAACTTTACCCTCCTGATTTTGTCTCTTCATCTTCCCCGGTTTATTTATTGTTATAGATGCTTCTTGGCTGGTTCTTGCAGGTTGATAATGTTGAGGCTCTTTCACAAGAGACTATACATAGAGGGGTACCCGGTGTAACACACATGAGGAAAAACTAGGCTGTCACTAGGGACAGCACAATAAAGTTGCTCAGCTATATAAAACAAACAGCTCGCGGAACACAGAAGGGCTTGATGATACCGTGGAAAGGTAACACTCAGGCACTAAATGACTGCAGAGCAGCTCCTCTTATCCTCCACATAAGCAATCAGGAAATTGGGAGCACCTGTGCATCAGGAGCTACCAGCTCAGCAGGCCCCAGTTAGAGCAGCCTCCAGGAACACCCTCTGGCGATGAAGTGGAGAAACCACAACAGACAGAACCAGCCAAAGATTCACCATACCTGACACTACTGAAAAATGGCCATCACACATGCCCTCACAACATTAAAACGTGGTGATGGCTGAATCATCCAGTGGGGATGATTAAAATGGCTCACCAAGTTGGTTAAAATTGATAGGAAAGAATGTGAGGCTAAATTTGGCACACTCTTGTAAGAGACAAGTTAGAGGAAACAAATAAATAGGTCTGAGTTGGAGTTTCACTTTCCAGCAGACAGGAACTCCAGGCATCCAGTCAGAGATACAATGGAACGGTTACCATCAAAAGATTTTTGTATGTGTTACTGCAAAATCAAATCCAAGTATGAATCTGTGGAGAGACTTAGACAATGCTGTTCACAGCTACTCCTCACCCAGGAGCTTGAGCTGTTTCCTGGAAGAAAGTGCAGAAATATCAATCTCTGAATGTGTGAATGTGGCTGAGACACACACCCTAAAGGGCTGCATCTTTATTTGAGCAAGGTATAGATTGATCATAATTGTTTTTATGAAAACATTTAAGATCAGGAATCGTTTGTTGGTCATTTAAAATCTCGAAAGAATAGTGATTTTGAAATTCTGTTGTACAAGAACAAAATGTTGCAAAGATTAAGATTCATCAGTATTTTTAAATGGCACCGTAAATAATCGGACTTGCCTATTTCCCCATTTTGAAGAAGAAACTGAAGTCAATGAAAGTAAAAATGTTGTTCCTTAACAAAAACAAAATCCATAAAGAATCAGCAAAAAATTGCTCCAAACAAAAATATATATACAAAAAAACTGTGTCTTCTTATAAGAATAAAATGAAACTCAACAATGTGGGTAGCTTGAGCACAATCCCTCAGCAAGAATCTGCTGAATTTCTCCCAGAAGCCCAAGGAGGGCAGAAACGGCGCAAACAAAAGAACGAATACAGTGAGTCAGAATCCAGATTCAACAGTATGTGTGTGCGCCTGTGGAAGCGCGTGAGCACCGATGTGACAGTGAGTGGAACCAGTGCAAATAATGATGATTTGGAAATCCAAATCGTGCTGCGGCAGGGAGAATTGGCGGTGCCATTTTAAATGACACACTGCTTCTGCATAAAACAAAAGCAAAACGAGCAGAAATTAACAGATCGGAACAGAAGTTCCGACCATGACAGAGGGAAAGGAGGGACACAGCTTGCTGGTGTGCTGTACACATTATTTATTGTCCCTCCTCAAATTTCTATTTTGGGTAAGGAATTGGTCTTTTGGTTTAAAAGATTCCCTTTTTAATATAGTTTTTAACAACAAATTAACTAATACATCTCCTCAACATATGGAGGCAGACATGCTCATATGTTGTTTCAGGTCTTAATGGGTCAATGACCCACAAGATCACCCAGCATAACTCACTGCCATTTTTCCTAAAACCCTAAAAGACTTTAACCTTTTAATCTAAATGAAGAAAAAAAATTTGCCAGAGTTTTCCCAGTAGTGTTTTATGGAGTTTTATGCGTTTGCGGTTTGCAAAACAGTTTGTTGAGCCTTCATAACGTGACAGCAATAAAAGTGTTTTTTCGAAATTTACAATTACTTTCCCTTGGAATTTAAGAAAGTATGGGCTGCTGAAGCGCCATGGCTGCCTCGGTTTTTTTTCACTTGCTCTATCAAATATTCATGTCAAAACAGAGAGCAAATAAATTAGGGCTGTCAAGTCTGACACCATGGAAGCTTTCCTTACCCAATCAAACCAAACTAGAACAGGATAGTGAAGCTGTCCTCTAGAAATCTATATTATTTGCGGCCAAATAATATGTTGCGGTCAAGAAAAAAATGAGACATATGTAAAACAAATAAAACAAATAATAATGTGATTCGCCAGTTCTTCAAACAAGCTTAAGTTTTCAGTATTTTCTTTCATTCTTAGCCTTATGTACCTCTTTTATCCTGATTTGATAGTTCTCTATTGCTTCTTGCTGTAATCTTTTGTAAATCACTTTACAATAAATTCATTTCACATAAAAAATTCTCTATAAATAAACTAATTTATTCTTTGATTGAGGTGAACACAGAGTCTTAAGAAAGTAAGCTGAGTTGCTGCAATCAAAATACTGTATAGACTGAATTACTAATAAAATGTAGTGTTATTATACTGAACTGGTGCAAAACTGAACCACTTAGATGTGGCTATATGTTATCTACATTTGAGTTGCCGAATTCTTTCTCTGAATGTATCCGTTTTTACCAGGTACTCTGGCTGTCTACCACAGTCAAAAAGTATTTAAACTATGGATGCAAAGTGATGGTTAATATTTTTACAACAAGAAAAAGTTTATTGTGAATTTAGATTCAGTAGTCTTCATATACTCCTGAATAGTCTTGTAAAAAGGTTTCACCCTGTGTCTAAAAATACAGATATCGTTAAAAGACCAATAGCTGCCAGAAACAACAACAGCGAAGTGTGTCTGGTTTCTTAGATTATATAAGAATCATGGCCAGCAAGAAAAAAAAAAAGAAAAACTGTGTTGGATGGTTGAGGGCTATGAGAAGTTTGATAAAAAACAGGGAGAGCAACAATGAATGTGGAGAAGCAGAGAAAGAAACCTAAAGAGGAAACCGTATAGATAAATGCAAGGGTGAGAGGCCGAGAAAGAGAGAAGCATGTTAGAGAGTGGGAGAAGACAACACGGAAGGCAAAGGCAGCCCGAGTGAAAAAGTGTGATACAGAGGGAGGAAGGAGGGGGTGGGAGCTGTAGTTATGGTAGTGCTTGTGAAAGATGCACCATCACAGCAGCAGCGGCACAAGCAAAGCCGTCCTCTAATCCTCGTGTTAAAACCTCTGCTGATTCCCTATGACAGATTACTGACATTTTATCCACTTTCCCCTCGAGTCCCACTGCTTTTCAGCGGCTAGCGCGTGCTCCTAACATTCCGTTTTAAGTGGAGTGGAAATGTTCCTGTCGTCACCAAAAACACATCAGCTCAGTTATCAATATACAGAACTGCCGAACTGCCGAAAAAAGGGTGGGCAGAGGAGAAACCACGCAGAGGATTTTACATACTGTACGCCTCTCACATTCGCCCATGGTGAATTCGCCTCTCCTGGCTTTCAAACTGTTGTTTATCTCCTGCCACTCCATCTATTTATAGAGCCTGGATTCTTGTTGAAAGAATTAGCAGGTCCTTCAAAGTCATTAGACGCCGTTATCGGGAGACTTCATGGCCCTGCTGTGACCAGGTAACTCTTGTAGCTCTGTCAGCTAGATACCAATGAAGGCAGTAAAACTGAGAGGCTGCACTCCTTTTTTATCAAAAAGCACGACGGGCAGAAAATCCCATGAAGAATCCAAGCAGGAATGGGTGTCATAAGCAGACTTAAATATATTAAAAACACAAGTGGCGTGCAGTAACAGGTGGGGGCAGAAATATATTATTTTGTGCTCCATAAAACCCAGTTCTCTCTCAGGCACCGCATTAAAAGCAATGTTATTTATAAGATGTAATACACAGTACACATTTTTCCACACATTTCTTTTGATCCCTTAAAAAAAGAGTAAACTATGTCGAATCAATGCCAGAAAGCTGACACCTATACATCTCCTGTGAAGCTAAATGGTTTGCACCTTAATAGAAGGTCAACAAAATTCTTTAACGGGCTAATTTTACAACAAGATAATTCCTGCTTCAGTGATTCTATTAACCTTGCATCCCCCGTTTGTCCTTCCTTACCTTGGCATGAATTTCAGCTGGGCATTAAAGGATGATTGAGCCTGGATGAAGCCAGTTTTTGGTAGGATCTCCATGTGTTTCTTCATTTCCGGCTGCACCTCAAAGGTCACTTTTATAGCCGAGTTGTGTCTGTCAGGCAAAAGGTTTTATGTTTTATTAGCTACAACCGCAGTTTTTTATTTTATTTTTTAAACACATAAAAACTGCCAATGTCATCCCACTATATACATCTGGGGGCGAACTATAGGCTTGTGTCTTTACGTTCACAATTTTCACAATTTTCCAAAATGTATTTGTTGGAAGATTTGATGGACTTATCACTAAACATTAATACTGATTCAGATACAGATTTGGGGCATAAACAGTCCAAAGCAATGTCAGTTCTCGCATTATTACAAGTCATAAGCTCCGTAAACAGAAATAAATATGCAATTAGTCTATTCGCCAATTTAAGAAGTTCTCATTGAAGGTTCACAAAACACAAGTTTATGTTGTTTTGGAATTAGGAAGGGGAGAAACAAACCATATTAGATTATAAAAACTTCACATAAACTTCATGCAAAATATGTACAAACTAAAGTAGCTACAGTTATTCTAGTTCTCCTAAACATTTTTTAAAACACAGTGCACTTCATTATTATATTGTTCATGTTTCCTACCAGCTACTGTTTGGAAGTTGGAAGGAACACTTGCAGTACAAAAACTTTACGCAACCATTTTACACATTACAGACAACTATTACAATGATTCACAAAGTATGTTTTTTTTGTTATATATATTACTAATAATTTATTTTTAGAACCATGCTTGGTCAAACTCCTAGATTTGGTTCAATATATTCATCAAGAAACAAACTGGTACCAACATTATAGACCCCCCCACTGATACAGTGTGGGTATAGAATTACAGTAAACCTTAAATCCTTAAACAACAATGAAGCAAAGGTACATTATAGTCGGTTGTGTGAAGTTTAGCATAAACTAAGCAAATAACTGAAAAGCAAAGTCCGAGCATAAGTTCATTTGAGAAAAAGCTTTAACTGGTTATAACGTAGAGATATTTGGGGAAAGGTAAATAATTTCTCCTTTGCCTTTTTAGACATATTTATCGATAAGCGTGGTGTATTTTTGTATGTATGAATGTTTAATATTACAGTAATATTTACGGTGCATTTATTGTTTACAAAATGTGTCGATTTGCATTTGTGTTTCAATTATTTATAGGCATGTATCATAGTGTTTGTATTCACAGTGAAAAATACACAAGTATTGACTTTGATTACGGTGGAATGTTTAAAATTAAACAATTATCTGACCGTTAAAAGTTGCAGTTCCTCCTAACCTTAGCTGACAAAAAGTAGGTGCTAATTAAGGACCTCAGAGGACTTGTGTCATAATACTGGCCACATGAAATGATTTGGTGTTATACACATACGTTAGAATGTAACCATCTCTTGTGATTGCAGTACGAGGACTTAAAAAAAAGTTTAATAACCAATATTTATAAGTCGATCAAACAGATTTTATAATTCTTAGCTTTTAATTTGGCAAGACGTTTAGAGGTCCCATTTATCAACGATCTTTTTTACAATAGCACCAGTGTGTCGTCTTTTATCTTCAATGACACACGGATGAAAGATGAAGTACGCCAACATCAGTCCCCTCCCTTAACTGAAATGACCCACTTAAACGGTCGGGTCAGCCAGATGCTTGCTTCCCCGAGGCAAGGGCAAGCAGGGACACTTGGGAACCTTCAGATTACTCTTGGTGGAAAATTTATGGAAGCATAATCAGTTTAGCCAATGAGCCATTTCAATTAAGGGGGTCATTTAGCTGATGTTGTGGCTTTTACTTGCACGGGGCGATCATTTTAAATTCTGAACCAATGGCGATTCATATTAAGGTGTGTTGGGAATATTTTATTTTAATGGCTGTCTTGGGCACTATTTTGAAAAAATCCTTTGTTAATACAAATTCAAATGTTGATATCCTAAAACTGTTCCTGTCACCTTAGTTTTAATAGAAAGAAATAGTCATAAATCATAATATCTTCATATTTTAGACATTACTCTCTTTAAACTTGCAAAAACATTAAGAAGCTTTAAAAAGTACAAAACTGTCCCCACTTAGTAGGACCGCTAACAAAGACAAAAAAGATCTGTAGATAGATAGATAGATAGATAGATAGATAGATAGAAAGATAGATATTTTTTTGTGGAACAACTGCTTTGCATGTAGATAACATCCAGTGGTTGTTATGGAGACTCCAAGTTACTGAGCTCCAATTCTCTAACATTGAACTAAAGAGACTTTTTTTTTTAAACCCTCCCTTACCATCTGCTTGACTATGTGTTGTGGCAAAATAAGCAGTCTGTCTCCTGTCTAGTGGCAACTGGTTAAGTGAACTGGACTCTTGTGCAGGTTAGTAAGAGGTAATTTAAATAGGACTTTTAAAACAGGATTAATGGTGATTTGCAAGTAAATTAAAACCCTCTGCACGAAACACAAAAAACCAAAAAATCAGTGTGTTGCTGATGGTTGTCCCATGAGATTTTAGCAGAACAATCCATATCTATGATGGCTTTAATGATTATTAATTATAATACAGTCATGTTCTACATCCGCTAATCCTTGAATGGTTACTAGGCAAGACGTTTAATTTAGGATTAAACAACAGGAGCAGTTATAATTTGACACAGAACAAGCTAGGTTTAGATATTTTTACTTATTTAAATGAATTAATCGACGAATCATTTTGGTTATGGTTATTTTTTTAAAGGTCACAGGTTTCATGTATAATTAATCAGTTGAAGGAATATGATCTTTAATCGTTATGTTTTGTTTTCTGTTACATCGGCAACACGTTGATCCTGTTCCCAAAAGCTAAATAATACAGTGCAGCTGGTATCGCAGAAATTCAGCAGATAGAAAAGAAATCAAGGACTGAAGGGTTTTGTTCAAGCTACAAAAGGCAAGATTGTTTGTGTTTCAAGGCCTGAGTTTAGGCAAGAATGTTTAAGCCTCGGACGAATGCCAGCAGAGGACGGCTTCAAAGTGTCGGCTGAGCGTTTGAAAGAGAGTTCTGCCAACTGTGCTCAGAATATTCAAATCAGTATAGCTCACAAGCAAAAAAAAGTCTAAAACAGCATATTTTAAAGATGCTTACAATTTGTTCAATTAGTCAGTTATATATTCAAATCTCTGGCACACAGGCTGCGTAGACATATTCAGTGTTGCTCTTTTAACTAATCTGTCACAAGCTAAAGACTACTTGTGGGATGGTTATCTATTTAGGCAAAAGAAAAGTGACAATTTCTAAATGATGAAAGTAGCGGCTCTCTCATTGTAATACAAAAAGCCTGCCAAGCTGTTTCGTATTCAGATTATTGTCTTGGAGGCACAATGACATATTGTATAGTTTGCCGTTACAAGCATTAGCATTTCTTTACTTGAAAAGCTTCACTTCATACTGACACTGTCATCATGGTGTTGTCACATGAGCTGGTGTGCCAGAACACCAGATGGCAGTTGTCACAAATCCCTAACCCTCGCACGCACGCACACGCACACACACGCACGCACGCACGCACGCACGCACGCACGCACGCACGCACGCACGCACACACACACACACACACACACACACACACACACTACTTCCCCCCACAACGATATGACACTATGACTGTAGAGGTGACGGACTGCTCCTCTGCAAATGGTACTGGCCCCTGGAGCATTTTTAACCTTTCCCATGCATCGAAATGCCACATATCCTTAAACAAAAATGATGTATGTGCTGTAAAGTAAACCAAAGAGCGCTGTGAGGATGTGAGCTTCCAGCATGCATTATCTTGTATTTATGAACATTTATGAGCAGCTTTTGGTATTTTATTCATGTGCTTGTGAAACGCTTTATCATAGTCCATTGGCGCTGAGAAATTTTAGTTGTTTTATTTTGTGTTTTTGAGTTTTGTGTTTTTCTGTATTTTCTGTCTACTTGGGTCCACTTGGTGACGACGCCTATCTTGGCATAGATGGATGCCAAGGAGTTTTAGCTCTACTATTAGCAGTTTAGCCAGCATGCGACATCAACAGCAATTTATTTTAAAAAAAATGAGTACAAAAAACGTGTTCGGCAAAGTTCAACTTTTACGGCTTATAAAGAGACAGAAAATTAAAAGCATTGTTACTGTCCAGAGTTAACACAAAGTGCGTGCCCCCACCCACTAAGCAGACGAATCAAAGCCATACGACATCAACTGTAAAACAAAGCGAAAGACGCTGATCTTTCATGCATGCTTTTGTTGGACTCTGGAGCAGAGTAGACACATTCTCTTAAGCGACAAATCCTGCCCGCGGGTCAGGCAAATCAATGGACGACTTAGCAGCTGACAGCAGAACGATGCTTGCTTGACTGCATTCTGTCAGGTGTAAAATATGGTGGGATTGATTTTTAGGGACTCCCCTCCTTAGTTTCAGTGAAAGAAAGGTGTAATTCCTAAAAAAAATGTCCTACTCCAAACTTTGTGTGATCAGTTTGGAGACGTGTTGGAACAAGATCAAAAAATCAAGACTCAAAGGGAGTTTGATGTGGGAGAACTTGCCAGATCTCGAACAGAGTCCTAACCTAATTTATTAGAACAGTTAAGGCCAAAAAAGAGCATATCCGACTTGCCATCTGATCCAATAGAAAAATCGTTTAAGATGTGGCAAGCGGAACACACTGAAGTGAATGGGGCTTCGTTCACAGCGTCCAACTTCCTCCAACTGGGCCCCTGACCATCCGATTAATACAGACACCATATCATTTGGACAACAAAGCAATCTGACTGCAATGTAATGTGTCAGACAAGAAGAGGAGCTCTGTATCAAAGTAAATCACATGCTTTTTGGGAAAAAATTCTAGCTATAGACAATAAATTGCAACACAAATTAGAGTAAAATTGTGCTTATGTTTATCACAGGCTCACAGTTACCTGCAGCAGATAAACGATAAAGCATTCAAATAAATAGTTAAGTTGCCAATGGTGGGAGTGCTGAAATATAGAGATAAAAAACAAAAAAAAACTAAAAAGTGAAAATGTGCTTTTGTACAAGCTATTTCATTTAGCAGGGCCATTTTCGTGTTAACTATGAGACTATTTAATTACACAATAAGACGGACCCTCTAGTCCAGGACTGGGCCAGTATCCCGCAACTATTAGATGTCTCTCAGTTTCAGCACACCAGAGTAAACCAATCAGGCCATCGGCAGGACTCTCGGGAACCTGACTGAATACTGAGGAAGAGATTGAGCCATTTGATTTGGGTGTGTTTGCTATAGTCGAATCCAGTGTGTCACTGAAAAAAAATAACACTGGGGCAGAAAGGGTCGGATGCAACTAGTGTGTCTTCCGCGTTAGAGTGAAGACTGCAAGTCAATTTACTTTGAATTGGAAATTGGATGTGGCTCTAATTCCTATTTGTGTGAACCCAAATGAACACATACAGGAATGGAGTTCATTTTCAAAATTCCACATTTTAGGGATAAAATTATGGCCTTGTTGATCCTTTTTTTAATTTATTTTCCAAATCATATAATAATTTTCCAAATTTCTCCATAGCACCTGAGTAACGAACTGCCAACTCACCTAGGGTGTACCCCCACTTTTCTTGCTTACTCCAGGAGAAAAGCAGCAGCCCCCAGGCTACCCGAACACGATTAGGTCGGTACAGAAAACGTTTGGACGATCGCCAGGTTGTTAAGCTTGCAGCTTTGCGAAAACATTTTATTGTTGTAGAAAGTGTCTGACAGGTGATGACATTCTCCGTTGGCTTTGACAAAAAAAGAAATGTGTATTTGGTCTGAATGCTGAAAGAGCTGAAAGTGAAAGGCAATAATAAGGCTGTGGGATAATGACACCTTTAACCTGCGGAGCAATTCTATTCAGCTCAGTTTGTTCACAAATGTTCTTTAACAAACCTCCATGCCTTCACAGAAAAGCTCTATTTGAATTAATACAAAATGATGACAAGCTGAACTCGATTTACTCATTAGGTGCCTTCCTAAGGTGTTCATGATAAATGTTTAGGTGTATTGTCGAAAAGAGGTTAGATACAAATATAACGCAAACTATTCAGATTTTTGTTCAGTGAATAAACAGAAAATTATATATCATATTAGTTCTACTTTACAACCATGCTCTAATTGTCTGTTTACCTCATACAATCTCATTAAAATACATAAATGTATATGGTTAGGATAAAAAGGTGACAAAGTACAAAGGATATAGAGTTGGTGTAGCCTTTACTTTGTTTAGTCATTAAAAAATGCATAATTTTTTTTACAGTTCTCACCTTTCTCAGTCTTTAGGACTCACCTGCTTTGTAGGATGACAGTATCTTGATAGAGGCGGTCAAACATGCAGATCTTCAGATCAATGCTGGGCTGGACCACCCATACAGGAAAGCTGGCAGCCAAACCTCTGGCCTGGATGGGGATCTGTTTGAATCGATCAGCAGTCAAACATACATTTAGATTAAATAATCATTAAGGCCATCAGAGATATGGACGGTTCCGGTAAAATGTCATTGAATGCCAGGCAACAGAAACATACTGGTTTTGTGTTTGTGTCAGAGAAGGTGATGTAAAAGTCCCTTCTTGTCTCTCCTGGAATGGTTGGTGTGAAATGAATGTCCAGCTTGATGCTTTGAAAGGGTCCAAGGTGCCCCTTTCTTACCTGGAAAAGGACACAAAACAGAAGTAACACATAGCATAGTGTACGATGAGTTTTATATTCATAATATGCATTGTATTCATAATTGAAATCTCCTTTAATGTGCTTAGTTATGGTAAGAACTGCAATCTCACTCTGCATGCTCCTCCACATACCATAACTGAGTACAATAATAAAAACCTACTAGGCATGAGCCACCGAAGCAGCAAGCGACTTGATAGTTTGACAGATGATCTACAATTTAACACGCAGCCAACAACCATTCGATGTGCTCATATCAGTCAAAATGACAACAAAGCTGAGGGCATAGGGCCAACACACACAGCCACAAAAAGCAAAAAGGGAGAGGTGATGCACCATTAGCCCCCCGCTAGAAAAATGTAATGAATCCTGATTGGCTTCACAGCTTCATCTGGGCCACAAGGCACAAACATCATCATGGATGAAAATAAATAAATAAATAAAAAGAAAATAGTGCAGATATTTCTATGTAGATAAGAAAGTAAATCTTTGCATGCAGAATAGACGATATGAAGAAGATCGACACAAAACAATTGAACCAAGGCTTCGTCTATTTCAGAAATGTGCTCAAAAAAATCCCTTCATTAGTTTGAGGGTAAATCCGTCAATTTCTCACAAGCTCATGGCTTCTCCTCACTACTGAGGACACCAAGGCCAAAGCACATTCCTAGTTTAAAAATAAACTCACACAGAAGAATGCAATAAACGTTTGAAGCTTCAAACTGTGAGAAGAATTACTAACCCAAAGCAGGTTTTTTCCCCCCACATTATTAAAACAGCGTTTATATGGGAAAACAACACTGATGAAGATTTATGAGCAGTTCCATGTCGTCATAAAACGTTTTACAGCACCAAAAATGATGTAGGCTAAAGTTAGTTTCGATACAACATTCCACACTTACGCATCCAAGTGTTATATCACACGAGTCCAAGTGGGTCTGGTTTGTCTGTGTGTCCGTGTCAGAGGAAAGGCAAGCCTCAGTGAAAGGTTCTGGATCCGTTTCTGTATAAAACAAATACATCACAGGCGTACAGTGCATGGTGATGGTTATGATAGGTCATTCTATTGTGTTTTTGGGGAAAACTCAACTCAAACACAACTCAAAAGTAACTGATCAGCCTACCGCTGATCAGTTACTTCATTACTGAATATGACAAACCCTAAAAACATACAGTTAGTCTCAAAAGTACTCAGTCCTGAGGCAGGTTTATATTTAAAGAAATGCATTAATTTGACCAGGATATCCACTCAAAGTAATATGTACATTTTGGAGATCAGGGTGAGAGCCTAGAGTGCTTACTTTCAGAATTTGGAACTAGCTTAAAACACACAGAGACATGTAGCTACTTTAGTCGCGACCGGTTATATGTTTCACCCAAAGTTCCGAAAATTATTTATTTATAGAAGAAGCAAAAATTAGCCCATGACTTCAAGTGCGAAAGATGGTGCTTAGATCATCATGTTATGCAATCAGTCCATTTTTTTTTTTGTCATGGTGGAAGAAAATACCAGTCAGTTTTAACCCCAAACCTTAATTTTTCTACAAAGAAAGCTAAGTTTGAAGAGAAATGTCCTTTTCAGCGTCCCTATGCAATTATATACATGCATTCAAACTTACAAGTTTAATTAAAGCAAATTGTCTTGGAAAGAGTCCAGAAGCACACCTGAGAGGAAACCTGTGGGGTTGCCTGAAATTTATTTAGGACCAAAGATACCATCACAATCTTACAGATTTGGCAAATACAACCAAGTGAGGATGTGCCATGCTGAAAAATACCTCCCAAAGAAAAAAAAAGCATTTGTTAAAGCCTATGGACTCAAATGCAGAGGAATTATTGCATGTATTTCACAGTACAGCAGAGGCAAAAGACTGAATGGCTTATCGAAGCATCAGCCAGGGATTGTGCTGAGCACAGCAATGAAGACTTTAGATGCGAGTGAACAAAAAACAGAAGATGCATCCTTGTCGCCAGCACTGATGAAGAGGATAAAGCCCTTCGTCTCTTCCGACATTCTGGCAGCAGTTTTACATAAACTCTTGGAACGGAGCTTTACAAAATATTTTCAAAGACAACTAATCTGCATAGTCATTCCGGGTTTATACGCAGAAGCACTGTGAGCACACATGCTAATATGCTGCTAATGTTTGCCAAATGTCTGCTAAACTAAGATGGTGCCCAATATAGACACCTTTCACTCGTGCCAAACTCGTGGTAGTGCAAAATGAAAAGTAAAAATTTGCCACTCCGTAGTATCAGCAGATATGGTCAATGTGTCATGCAACAAATATACGGCTCAGCAAAACTATTCACATCTCTCAAATGTAACTGCACAACTTTTTAAAACCTCAGTCATCATGGTTTCCTTCAAGCACTTCATTAAAGTTTTGGAAGTAGTGCAAAATAGTCGCATAGCTTTCAAAATCTTTTTGGAAATGTTTTTTTTTGAAGGGTCTGGAAAGTATGGCTTGCAGTGGTATTCGCACTACTAAAGACCGATAGACCCATAATGAAACTTGGCTGCAGCAAAACGCCGTGGGGACAGTATTTTTTTTTGGCAGGTTTGGGAAATTGGTCAAAGTTAAAACAAAGATAAATTAAGCTAAATACAGGTCAATCCTAGAGGAAAACTATTAAGAATCTGAAAAAGACTTGAGACTGGGATATGGATTTTTTTATTTTTAACCAACACTTGTCTAGGTGCCAGTGTGAACCCCACCAGATTTACTTTCACAAGTGAAGCATTACAGCTTACATTGTGATGCTTCACTTTATATATATTCATAAAATTGGTTTGTGTTTGAGTCAAATCTAATAGACACACAGGTGAATAGAAATTTCCCATTCATAATGAAATCCTACATAATAGTTTAGTTTTGTTCATTTCTGACATTGATTCACTGCAATATATATATATATATATATTACCATACCATGTTCCGCTTGCTTTGATTCCTGGAAATGACTCTGATGCTTTGGCTTCTTCTCCTCTGAATCCAGTGAACCTTCGTGATCACTAGAAGTTGGGTTCTCACTGTGTCTCTAAAGGCAAAGAACACACCTTTTTATTATTACATGATGAGGTTTAAAATGTATCTTCTCCCTTTCTTAAATTAGAATTATGCTGAAATATTTGATTTCTTCTACACTTCATTCTTGCAATTTATATGTTGAGTTGGTTATATTTGTTCTTATTTATACACAACACATAAAAAGGGAGAACATTTTTATAACTTAAGATTCGAAAATGCTTGTGCTGCTGTTATACAATTAATTTAGAAAGCATAGATAAGAAAGGAGCTTCTAAATTTTTAAACTGATGGCGGACCAGGCCTGTGTTGGCAGAGGCCTGGGATGGCACCGGGACATGGCTGCTTTCTGAACAGAGAGGCATGGCTGTGTCCAAGCTGAAGTAGGTGGCCAGAGCTCCCTTGTTGGTCAGAGTGATAGTCCGTGTAATAGTTTGGCCCACCACGTGTGAACCAAAGTCAACAGACTGGCAGTCAACCTCCGGCTAGAAAGAAAAAAGAAAAGAAAGAGGAGTCAATCAAGGTGATCTGTCACCTAATGTTCAACAGGTTTCTGATGCAATAATAAGTAAACTGAAAGAAACAAGCTGAGTTTAAGTGAACTTGGTAAAAATAGGTTATTTTTTTGTTAAGGATTTAGGCCTGTTTGGAGTACGCTGCTGTGTGCTAAATCTTCGAAGTTATTACTCTGTTATGCCGTCTGACGCTCACTGCACAAGGGTGGTAAGCTCAGAAAAACGCACAAAAATATTTAGCTTGAAAAATAAGAAATGAACCAAATCAGATTAGAAGAATAATTTAATAGCTGATACAATTTTTGTTCTGGTTTTAAAAAGAGTCTACTCACACTGCATTTCTTTGTGGTACATCTGACGGGCACAGAGAAGGGACCCAGGGTTGATTCAAACTGAAATTTTCCTTCCAAGTCTTCATTAATCTGCAGAGATCAGATAATGTAGAATTTTCACAACAGACAATTTATAAAACCAATGTGAGAATGAAGAACTGAGCACAGCAATGTAGGTAAAATCAAAGTGTAAAACAAAGTGCCTTTAAAAAAAGGTTTTGCCTAGCATTTTGGGACAAGGTATACTGGTGAGAAGATGTTTAAAACCAAACATTTCATTGAAAAAGCTAGATAAAGGGTTATCCTATGGTCAAAGTGATATTATATGCCAGTTTGTTCTATAATTCACAATAATGAACGTATACCAGCCTTGAAGATCTATAAATATGAATGTTAACTGGTTCTCACATTTTCACTGACAAATTAAAATTATCCTAAAATACAAATGGTAGGTCCAACATAATATACTTGTCCTTTTTTGTGTTTTCCATTTTAATTCCATCCATCCATCCATTTTCTGTACACCCTTGTCCCTATTGGGGTCTCCAGCTTACAACGGGCGAGAGGCAGGGGTACACCCTGGACAGGTCGCCAGTCCATCGCAGGGAAACACAGAGACATACAGGACGAACCACTCATACACACACTCATACCGAAGGACAATTTAGAGCCCAATCAGCCTAACAGCCATGTTTTTGGACTGTGGGAGGAAGCCGGAGTACCCGGAGAGAACCCACGCATGCACAGGGAGAACATGTATCTCCTTGCAGAAAGACCCATGGTGGAATCGAAGCCAGAGCCCTCTTGCTGCATGGCAACAGTGCTACCCACTGCCCCACTGTGCAGCCCCCATTTTAATTCCATTACTAGAAAAATCCAGCAACTTTTACTCAAAAGCAAATTTGAACACAGCGATTCATTAAAACGGCTGAAACGTAGCAAATGTTTTCAAAGACAGACGTTCCATTTGCATTATTGTTGCTTATAATGAAACTTAACTCAATTAATTCTCCAAAACAACAAACATAAAACCCATATTGCACTTCATATCTTTATTGATTTTTCCAAGGCTGACTTGTTCAGTTTTTTATCCTGGTAAAAATGTAGAAAATGTAAAAAACAAACAAAACAAAAAAAACATGCCATTTCTCTTCCATGTATGATTTTAAATCTAAGGCACACATGTTGGTGCAAACAGTTGGACCCAGACGGAGAATGGTTTGGAAACATACATCTCAGGTTTGTGCTAAAGATAACATGATAAAACTAATTTAAAAGCTATTTTAGGACCAGACTTACACAACAAGGAAGTGCAAAAACATTTTAAAATGATTTGGGTTTATTTAAAAATGACAACACGTGATTGCTCAGGTGTAAGAAGTTGAAAGATCTTAAAAAAGCACAAGAAACACTTCAAATGATGATTAGAAAAAGTCTGTGCCAACATGCAGGTGCTAATACGTTTTTCGACCATTTGGTGTTTGTACTTACCGAAGGCTGGAAAATAGCTATCATATCACATGACATCCCTGTAGATAAATAACCAGGAGGTTCGAAGCTGAAACACAAATGAAGGTTAACACACACCATTTGGTAGCATTTTCAGACAATTTACAGATTAAGTAGCATTATCATCTCATTAATGTCATTTATGAGCTACAGTCATGGTTAAAAGACAGCACCCTCGGCCAGTTGTAGGGTTTAAATGTGTAAAGCATCTTACCTCACTGTGTCATTCATTAAAACAAAGATGGATTGAAAATAAAAAAAACAGAAGAAAACAAACAAAAAAAAAACACCAAGACCCAGAAGCCAATATAGTACAACATATGTAAAATGACAAACAAGCTAATCAATAATCTGTGTACACAATTTATGTGAAAATTGCTTTTACAAACACTCTTTCTAATCCAACTGATTTTCAGCAATTTTGCGGAAGAACAGGAAAAAACGGTAGAAATGCAAATCTGATTGATTTTGAACACCGAGACAGACCAGAATCGATTTGCAATATCAAAAGTGAAGAAGGGTGTTTTTAAAAACTATTGACTCAGAAAGCCTAAATAAAAATGCACGCCATAGTTTACATATATGATTTCAAATCCTTCCTTACAACAAATTCCCGCATTTTCACTGACGTACTGCAAAATCAGCAAACTGCACGACTACCTCTCTGTTCGTATGGAGGAGTACAGTACAGGGAGCAAATGGAACAGTAAAGTGAGTTCATTTTGGCTTATCCTTGTAGGTTTAGCTCACAGGTAGGGGAGCTGGGGTAGCCTGGCAGAAGCAGCCACAAGGTTTACTACTGTGAAATGGAAAAGAATTGAAGAGTCCCACCTGATTACAAGGTGGCAAATCAAAAAAAAAGTGCCATTGGACCTTTATAAGCATTTTCTTTTTCAGCAGTGGCTTAAATTTTTTTACATCAGTTCTTTTGCTATTTTCTAACTTCAAGACAGGTGGCACGAAAAGACATGTGAAGAAAAATGGAGCAGTTCACTTGGGATTAAATGCTGAGTGAGGCAGTGTTTGGAAAAAGCCTGCCACAGCCCTATATAAACTGCTGCGAATGAGGCCAGTGCGCCCGCTGCAGAGGACTGAAACGATGAGCCTGAGAATCTGGTTTTACAGGATCACTGACAAAACCGTGTGCTGAATAATGAAGTTGCAGGAATGCCCACTGACTTCTCATACAGTAAATCAATAGGGAGTTTTATACAGTTTTAAAAGGCACAGATTTGGGCAGCTGAGCTCTGGAGCAACAGACGCAAAATTGGTTTAGCTGTTTAGCTGCAGAAAGCTTGTGATACGTTTGAACAGACACTCTAGACGGTGCGAGGACCTGCGTACAAGTCTAATGCATGCTAGTCATATGGGAAAAACAGAAGGTAATCTGACAAAGCGATTACAACAACATTAACCTCGTTTTATTCATTCAACAAAAACACATTTTCTAACACAGGAAAACTTAGAACATCCATTCGTGTCAAAAGTATTCACATGCATTACTCAAGCAGAAGTATAAATATCAGGGTTTAAAAATACTTCCATAGAAGTATCAAGTCTAGCTTTTTACTTAGGTACAAGTGTGAAAGTTCTGGTTTCAAAACTACTTTAAGTATAACAGAAAATCTAACTAAGGGAAAGAATGCCATTAAGAACAGGTCACAGGGGCCTTCAGTGCACCACCCAGCTCCCCCAGAAACAACATTTTTTCAAAGGTCTTAATGTGTTATGTTATATTAAATTCTTAATTTTGAAACATTTGAACCTCCTTGCTGGTGCTGCTTGGTTGGGACATTTTGTTTGCAGGTGCGCACTGCGTAGGTGTGATGAATTGCTTTGAAACAAATAGGATATCTGAATGGTACAGATATTTGCGTGGAAATGTATGGAGTGTAAGTAAAAAGTTGTCAGAAAAATAATTAATCCAGTAAAGTATAGATACTCAAAATGTCTACTTAAGGCAACAAATGAATTTGTACTATGTTACTTGAAACCTCTGGATAGCTAAACCACTTTGGTTGAAATAACTTTAGTAAAATGCTTGTAATCATCTGACAGTACCTGTCATCCATCGGAAGAGAGTTCCACTCACTTCACCTGTAAGATGTTTGAGAGACTCCGTCCATATGTAGGACCTTCCAAGACCAAAAGATCTGACTGGTATCAAGATCTGGGCTTTCACAAGGTACAGGACTTTTCAAGAAATACTCAGCTAGTCCTTTGTGGATTAACCAGGATATTTTGATTCATTGGTGTGTTTTAGCGTCCAGCTCTGCTTCAGCTTTAATATTCTTACCAACAGTTTCACATTTCCTCAAGTTCCCTCTGACTTACAATCTAATTGATGATTTGATAGTAGTGAGATGGCCAGTTAAACCAGGTTAGACAGGCAGACCTGTCAAAGACATGTTGACAGTAGTTTAGAAGCGCCACTTAAAAAGTATTCCGATAAAGTAGAATGTCTGATATTAAATTATTCTTTAACTCCCTTACCAGATACAAATGGTGGTGTAGTTTTCTTTTTGAAGGCTTCTGACAACTCTTTCTATATTATCACGGTGTTAACTGATCATTTCAATGTCAGGAGCACAGAAAAACACGAATGCTCTTCCTCAAATACATTTTACCAGTTGGCATTAATTGTTAATTAATCATGTTTTAATATTGCATGATAAGACGTCCAAAAGATTTCACAAAATGAAGAAGCTCGGTTTAAATCCTTCATTTTTTCTCAGAGCATTTCAAAACATTTATTTTGTTTGTTTGTTTGTTTTATTAGCAGCCTAAAACAACAACAACACCACCACCACCACCGCTAACAACAACAACAACAACAACAACAACAACAACAACAATTAATTAATAAAAAATTTAATTAGAACAACAGTTTTGACTTGCATGTAAATTGGCAGCTCATTATCTTACAAATGGTGTTTTAAGGTAAATCTGTGAAGGTATTAGTGATGAATAGATTTATTAAAAAGTGTTGTTTTTGGTGAACATTTTAACAGGAGAATCCCTCAGTCCAGGTGCCAAGCTTTGCCTTTGTGCCCAAAGCAACACTGTTTAAGCCACTAAGCAGGGGGAAAAAAGGCCCCTGAAGAGGAATGTGTAAAGTCTGAGATAATAAACAATATTACCAGAAAACGGCAGCTTTTAATTAATGACAGAAATAATGCTACAGTTCTCTCTGAAAGTATTCACATCACTTGAAAGTTCTCACATTTACACACAAGCATGAGTATTTATGAGCAGAATGACATTTGACTGCCAATGTAGCCCATATTTGAAAGAAGAATTAAATGCGTAAGAATTTTTTATTTTATTTATGTTGAATAATTTTTGCCTCAATAGCCCAAAATAAAATATACTGCAACCAAATGCTTTAAGGGGTAACCTCATTAGGAAGTAAATAGCACAACGGAGGACAAGCAACACAAAGGAAAAAAATATGGAAAAGTCCAAGGGGTATTTTATATTTTTCCATTCTTTCTTTGTACACAAAGCATAAATATGGGCTACATTCTCTGAAAAACCGGAAGGGACAATGTGTATTTTCATTATCTATTATTACCTATCATTATTTATCAATGTAATTTCTATGAGTGTCCCGATCCGATGTTGATATTGGATATTTGTCCAATATCAGCCAAATAGTAATTGAATATCGTATTAAATCTCATTAAAAATCTTTCACCATTGCAAAACTTTTCATTTATATTATATGATTGTATGAACTTCTTTCTTTAAAGAAAGTTTGATATTTATGTACCTTAATAATTAATCATAAATGGATCTGCTTTCCTCATAACTACTGTTGTTAACTATTGTTATCTGGGTAACATCACTTATTCAAGCCTTTTCTAACAGTCCAAACAACAAAAGTAATAAATGTCTTGATGATTCGTTGTGACAATACTGAAGCCTGAAGTATTGGTATCGTACTGGAGGTGATAAAGTTGTAAAAAGGAAGACTTAACAAAAACTTTTTGTTAAGTCTTCCTTGTTGAGTCTTTGTAAAAATCAAGATCTACGTGGTCGTTTTATTTGATGTATCAGATACCAGAGAATGTAAAAATACAAAGTGCATATTTACAAATGTGATAGGTTTTCAGGTCTGTTACATGAGAGGAATGGAGGAGGTGACATATTTAGACAGGGGATATCGTACTTGTGCTCAATGCCAAGCTGAACACATTACCTATGAGATTCTTAATCCGCGCGAGGTGAGTGACACAGAGTGACCAGGAGAACAGTGCATCTCTGCTCAGCCTGTGGGCAGCTGGCAGGCTTCACAAAAAGGAGATAGAAGAAACATTGACTGACTCATTTAGAACAGACTCATAAGAGGAGCTGTGCGCGTGGTGATCCAAGCTGGCGTCCATATGTGGGAGGACAGGCTTTGCTTTTCACGGATATTCCAACATTTATTTATTTTTTATGACCAACGGTGGCTGGATTTCTATCTGCTCGTTGAAACGAAGATGTTAACGTGTCTTCTGAAGGCCTCTAACATTTTTCTGTTTATTAAACCTCTATTAAACTTCTACAGCATCCTTTAATCGTCTGTGCAATGTCAGATCAATGCGAAAGCTACCTATACCTAGACTGGACCACTATCCGTCGGAAACACACAATTCACAGAAATTCAAATAAGAGCTGTCAGAACATCAACGAGTAAGGCCTCAGAGCAGACAGTCTTATTTTCTTTACATGACTTTACATTTCAAACCCCTTTATATCCTCAACTTTTCACCCTTAGATCCCATTTTTGTGGCGAAATTCTGAACAAAATCTTTTTATTTGTAACATACAAGTAATGTACTACATCCTTTTGTACTTTTCTGCTACATAAAACTTCGTCTAATCCCTCCTCCACATAAGAAAACTTTGTACGGTGCTTAAAGTTGAATTTTGAAATTAAACATTTTGTTTGCCTTAAGCTCTTTTACAAAATGTTTGATTCTAGTTTCAACTTACATTTGAATCAATTAGGAACAGTCAGCTAGAGTTGCAGACAAACTCTTTACTGATGAAGCTTACTTGACGGAGATGAAATCCTTTAGCAGCGCAGAGATCCTGCAAAACTTGCACTGATTTACGGTGTAACTGATGTTTGTCAGGACAATTTTCTTCTTATATCTCTTCCCAACTTCAAAGTCCTACACAGACACCAGGTAGAAAATTTCAAATTGCTTTATTAATTAACCTTTGAGATACATTTTGCATATACTTCCGGTGTGGCATTTCGACGGACGTTGGTACCTTAAAGAGGACGACTTCTGGTTTACTTGTGAACGGAGGCCCTTTCAGCTCTTTTCCGTGAATCTTTTTGCCAGTCAAATTCCACTTTGCGCTCATCAGGGCCGATTCATCATTCTTAACCTCTGCTTTTGCAGTTGCTACATCCTTGGGGATGATCTTCTGGAACCACAAACCAAAACCAAAGCTGCATGATATATACATACTTTAAAACAGATCTTTTATTCCTCCGTCTAACATTAAATCTAAATCACCAGAGTGATGAGATTTGTTTTAATAATTTCTTCATGGTTTCAAGTTTATATCTACTAACATTAACATTTATTTTAACAATTTGGAAAACCCTAATAATAGCATGAAGGTACGGTATACGTGTGATTGCGGGATATATTTGTAGGCAACACCTGGACTCCACCGGTTTCTTGCAAGATATTTTAGAAATATAACTGTGAAGCACCACAAGCCTGGTTTATCATTGTTTACATTTTCGAGTTGTCCAAATCCATTCATAAGTTTAATGATTGATACACAAGCATGAAAATCATAGGAACACGTTGGTGTGAAATGTGACGTTTAGCCAATAAAATGTTAAAGACCTTGTCAATATGGTGGCTAAAGCTGATAAGACACAGGCGGAAAAGTTACTCGAGGAGGAATGGTTTCTATTACTACAAAAAGTCATACTACAGTTTGTAAAAGCACTAAGTGTGAAAACCTTTATGTTATGTAGTTACAATGGTGTGTATTCTTTAGGTGCCCCATTTTCAGAAAAAATGGGGAGGCACGAAACCTTGAGACCATCCCAACTGTAAAAAAACATGGGTTTGGCAGCATCGTGTTATTGAGTGAGCCAAGTTAACACCTGGCTTTAATACAAGGTGGTAAAAAAGTGTCTGAAATACCTGTCTTAAAAGTAATGTTAAGTCTAATCTGACGACAGACAACAAAGAAAAGTGGTTCTTTATCCTTTTATTGATTGTATGTAAATATGAACTGCACTAAACTTCCAATGTATTTACATTTGACCATTTTTACCATTCATTTTCGATAAAAAAAACAAAAAAAAACTGAATTGGTCCCTTTTTTTAAATACTTTAATGCAATATCAACCAATTCTTTCAGTGATAGTCATATTTTCTACTTTCAGTCATTTTAATAAAAATAATTCTTCAAACAAGAGCGGAATTTGATGGTCATAACCCTAAATATGACATAATGCTTGGATATACAGAAAAAAACAATAAGGTAAATAGTAAATGTATGTTAAAGTGTAAAAATGTGTAGTTTACTGGTATTTGGCTTTTTAGTTTTCCAAACTGCTTTTTTATTTGGGAAACAATTTTTTACAAAGAAAACATTAAATCACCGCCCTTCTTCCCGACGATTCATCTCGTTAGCTTTGTTGCATCGCTGCATTCGACTGCTGTACTGGACTGTAGCCTTTGATGAGGGCAGTAGTTTGATCTGTGTGTTCGCAGGAGAGATGCCTTCCACTTGACTTGTCACACGCTCAGATCTCTGAGCCGCAACACTGTGTTTGCTCTGAAGCCTCAAAGGCACCAACACAATGGGAAGCGAAGCCTGTCGACTCTCATCTCAACTGCTTTAGCATTCTGGAAGAGACAGTGAGCCAACTCACCTCTGTAGCAGTGAGCTAATTTAGAGACACTCCTTCTATTATTGTTCTTTTGAAAATTTAGGTAAATACTGAAAATATATGTTACAGTAAATGTTCAAATCACTTTTAGGCCTTCTATTTGCATAGTTGTATCAGATATTCTCTACAATTGTTTAGTGAACTGCCCCAAGCTGTCAGAAAACAGATTCATTTTAGTTGGAAATGCATTGAAGTTTCAAAGTGGCAAAAGTCTAACTCATGGTTATTAAATAAAGATTCTGGAAGGAGATGAGCAAAGTTTGACTAAGAATTTTCTTTTTATAACAACCCTGCATCAATTTTCACAGTGCTGCATTGGATATAAGTCTTTGGTTCATAAATATTTAATAAGTTCCTTTTTCCAAACCAGGAGCTCTGTAACATTTTAGCATTGTTACTCTTGTCTAAACCATTTGTTCCTGAACATTTTAAAATACTTACCGCCTTATTATATTATAACGTTCACAGAAAATGACATTTTTGCAGACATTTAATTAAAAAAAAGAAGTAATAAAATAAGACTTTTTGTCCAACAGAAGAAGAATGCTCTTATTCGATCTGTTTGCAATACATGTTTGGTAGGATGGGGTTAATGTGTAGATTCCGTTTGTACTGCAAATATAACGAGGATTTAAAGCATGTTCAGAGTTAAAATGAACCATAAATATGTTTGTTTTTTAACCAATAAGTTGACATATGATCTTGTGATATAGCAGTTTCTGTATTTTCATTTAATGCTTTTCATTGTATATTTTCCATGTCTTTGAAGGTTTAGTATAACTGTAGAATAAACGGTAATGCTGCTGTCTGTATCTACACTTGTAGATGGGAAATTATATTTAGAACAGATATAGAACATAAAGTACTGGCTTTAAGAATCTTAGGTTAGTAAATCAAATCCAATACAGGCAGCCAATAATAAAAAAGTTGATCTCATAGTAGATAGATAATCCCTATAAATTTACGGTATGTCTTTGTATGTTTGGATATTGTGCCATTCAGATGAAGCGGTAGGCTTTCGTTTTTTCAAATAGTAAAGAACAGATATGACTTGAACGAAAAAAACATTTGGTTTAAAACCACATTTCTACATGTTATAGCGACTTCCAAAACAAAACTGCTAAAAATGATTTATGCATACAATCATAATAATGGACATCAAGAAATATAGAAAAGTTCTCTGTTTTGTAGTAAGGATACATACAGATCTGAAAATTTCCACCACTTCTTGTGAAGGTGTACAGTAACATGCTTTAAAATGTTGAAACAAATCTTTCATGGGAAACCCAGAAAAAAAGCCTGCTCTACTTAGGGATATTGATAAATGATTTTTGAAAAAGAAATTCATTTAGAGCCTACATAACCTAATATGGGCCAAATCAGGGTTTTAATTTCATCCTCATGAGTTCATTTTTTGCATATTTATTTTAATGCAAACAATCACAGATTCAACCACGTGTTTTCTTTTGGACCCCAACAACAAGGTTCCTGTGGTAGATGTAGCAGCAAGTGAAGTTCATAAGCAGTAGATGTCATGTAGATTGCAGCAACTGGCGTTGCAGCCAAAAGGAATATCGTAAGGTTCATCTCTGCCTGTAGAGTCTATAAAAGGCATCACATGCAGAAACTGTGGTTATAATTATAATATTTTTTAGTCTAAAAAAGATATAGAGAGTGACGCTCAAATCTTCTAAAGTTGTAAGTAAGAAAAATAACTGTGTACTGCTTAGAATGTCAATGTTAGAGTAAGGTTAGCCTTTTTTACAAAATAGTTAGTGGTTAAATAAAAATGCCCACAATTAACGCATGAAAAACACCCAACAGATTTAATCCCTTGCAAGTTACTTAAGGCCTACTTTAAAAATACAATAATCATTTATTTGTCCCCTAAGGAAATTTAGAAGTTCTTGGCGGGGTTAAAATTCCAACACTTGAAAACATATTATTAAACACAATTAAAAACATATTGGTGAGCGAATGGATCCGTAACAATTTAGTTGGGCAGATTTGTGATGTTTGATGTGTTGTTTGATTTTTTAATTTATTTTAAAGCTTTAGCTTTCCTAGTTATAACAGTCAAAATGTTTTTTGTCTCTTTAAATTAATCAAATTACAGGAAAGTTTCCTTTTAAAATGTATTTTTATTTTTTTTCCTAAGAATACAATAAGCTTAAACCTCGAGAATAGAAACACATACATTGAGTCACAAGGTAGGTCAATAAAATTTACTGGCAAAAAGGTATAATTTTGTTATTTAAACTCCCTTTTTCCCAGTCAATTTTATTGACCTACCTTGTGACTCCATCTATGTGTTTCTATTCTCGAGGTTTAAGCTTATTGTATTCTTAGGAAAAAAAATAAAAATACATTTTAAAAGGAAACTTTCCTGTAATTTGATTAATTTAAAGAGAAAAAAACCCATTGTGACTGTTATCATCATTTTGGACAGATACACATAAAAGGTATATGAGCAAAAATCTTCAAAACATAGATAGAAGCTCCTTATAAATACCATGACCCAGAAGGAGGCATGTTAGCAGCGATGGCAGCCTGGCGGATATTATTATGTCAGTCATTATGTGTGCCCTCCTCACGGAGGCTCTTGGTGACACCAGAGTGGCAGCAGCTGACACAAGTACAGCTGCTAACGCGCTGATTTATTTATCTATCTGTTTATGAGACACTGTCAAACACTGTCCAAACTGTTACAGACGCAGTGTCAAACCTTTACAGGTATGCGTTTAGAGACAAACTGAAGTCTGTTGATTTTGTAATCAGAATGGGCCTACTATATACAGTAAGCACCATCTCTTTATCAAGTGGGGTCTACTGGGCAAGAAGCTGATGAGACATGTCCACATGGCTAAGCATCACAGATACTCTAGCTGAGATTTAGACAGGCTTGTACTGCCAGACCTGACAGAGAGTGGTATTGTATGTTTTTTCGCCTGACAGAAATAAGCTTCACCGTGAGCTTGAGGTGCTTCGTGTCATTTTCCAGCCTGACCCCGCCACCTCAATAACCCCTATCCCCACCGAGTAAATGGGAATATATGCTGCTCTCTGCGGAACATACATGTGGCTGTTGAATAGTACATGATTTATTGCGCTTTAAATTTAGCAGCTCACATGAAGATGATTTCGGCTGTTGTTTCAGCGCACCTTACATTCCTGTTCCCACAGCCCGGAGAATTCTGGCTCTGCCAGGCTGTCCCCAAGGATCTCATTGGCTGCGTACTTTTGGACGGGTTCCTCAAAGTGTTCATCATCAGAGCAACTTGATGAAGACCTACTGATGCTGGTGAAGTCTTTCGCAAGCTTTGAGGAGACATAAAAGTGCACAAAGATACAAACATTGTGTTATGTCAAGTTTGCTTGATACCCCTTGAGCTTTTTCCTGCTTTGTCGTGTTATGACAACATGTATTAGAAGATCATTATATTTTCACAAATAAAGAAGTTTTAGTTCTGGCTACATGTTTGGCATCATCGTCCTGCTAGAAGATGAACCTTGTCAAATCTTAGGTGATGTTTAACGCTGAACACAAACTGCATGATATTTTGTATTTGCTTTATTCTGCTCCAGCTAATAGTCTACAACTGCATCGCAGGGTCCTATAACCCACAGCTCCCGAATAGATGTTTTCAATGATCCCGATGCGCCGTTGCAACGTAACTGCGACTTATTGGAGTCTTCAATCCAGAACTGCAATAGATGAGGAAAAAAGCCAGCAGGGGCGACACTCGCCTGGGAATGAGAGAATGCTCAACCAAAATGATCTCTCCTCCCTGGTAATTCTCGCCCTTCTTTTCGTGCAACAGTTAAGATTGCTGATTGGGAAGTTGTTGCCCACTGCAATACACAATTAAGCCGAAACCCGAGCCACAAAAGTAACGCACGAGGGCAAAATCATGCAGTGTGTGCCCAGCGTCACAGATTTCATCCATGATTGGGCCTGTGTTCCTGAAATTAGGTCCAACAGGACAAACTAAAATAACTGTTTTGACTGAGGTGTGTTGAAGCAGAGAGGCATCCAAAAGCTACAGGACTGGAGTTGCAGACCCCTGGGTTTAACAATACTCCATTAGATGTTCAGTAATAGGAATATTGTTTGATTAAGTAACACTGATATTAAGTTATCAGTAACTTATCCACGACTTCTCAAAATGTTTCCAAATTCTGCATATTTTATGGTCATTGATGTACTCTAAGAATCATCAACCTTCACAGAGCAGCGATCACAAAAAGTCCAAGTAAAAACTATTGAAGTTCTGTAGTTGTGAAACACCATAATGTACTTATTGCAGTACAAACTGATGCATCAGAGATGTTGAGACATTCTCACCGGTGTTGCCATCCCT
Organism: Orestias chungarensis; assembly: GCA_032876305.1. Lineage (NCBI taxonomy): Eukaryota > Metazoa > Chordata > Actinopteri > Cyprinodontiformes > Cyprinodontidae > Orestias > Orestias chungarensis. The sequence continues at coordinate 685,091 of JAVLVB010000452.1, read as the reverse complement.
TCAGAGGCTAGTGGAGGGTTAGGATCCAGGTAAGAAAGAAGCAACCCTCTTCCTCTCCTCAAAGATGAGAACTTTTCATCGTTTGAGGGTTTGGGTTTCTGTGCCTGGTTCCCCTTTCTGCTCTTAAGCAGCTGTTCTTCCTGAAGAATCTTCGCAACAATCTCCAATCTCTTTGACTTCTGGCTCTCTTCGAATTCCCTTAGAGGTATAGATCAACAACACTGCATTACCGCGAAATGGGGTCATGCATTCCTCATCACACAGAGAGAAAACACCCACACATTGTTGCATCGAGTAGGAGTAGAGGACATACATGTAGCTAAGGAAAGAAGAGGAGAAGAGGACTTACTCTTGTTTTCGTTTATCCTCCTCTAGTTGTTTGTTGTGGTACATATGTTGGATGCTGTTGACGCCCTGGGCCTCCAGGGCAGCTTTCAGCTGTCTTTGCTGTTGTTCTTTCTTCTGGGCTTCTTCTCTTGCTCTATTTCGCTGAATTCGTAAACTCTCCTAATGTAATAAAGCCGAATTAAGAAAGCTATTTTTGACCAGAAGCAGACTCATCTTTAATTGGAAAACACATCAGAAGAAAATTATCACACTACTGCTCCAGTATGATAAAATAAGGACTTTTAATCAACATAGTCATAGTTAAGCAACGTTTTAAGTTAAAATGAGAATATTTTGCTGGAGGAGAGAAAAAACATTAACACATCGAGATTTTTATTTATTTGTCTATTTTTAGCTAAATGTATTGCATGCATAATACATGCACATGTCTTTTATTACTCTAAAACTAAAACTTAGAAATATGCTTAAAGGATAAAGCATTTGCAGAATATGTCAAAAAAAAACTCTAAACTAAAAACAAAACATAAAAACAACAACAACAAAGAAACCAAGTATTACAAGCAGGGCTGTGGTGCTGCTTACTTGGTTGGCTGCTATGTTGGATTTAAGAGACTCAACAGCTTGTATCCTCCGTTCAATAAACTCACTGTTTTGTTGCTGCTTTTCAGCCACTTGCTGATGCAACCTGGAAATAAAATGCACACAAACGGCAGCATAAAGGTATCGAGAAAACAAAAGCGCTATAGCTTGTTGGCAGGGTAGCAAACTCATTCCTTATGCCTATGTTTTGGTTCTGGCATAAAAGAGATGGGAATTTCAACACTCTAAGTAAACGCTGTAATTTTTAACACACTCCTCCCATAATGAGTGCACCAGAACTGTCAAAAATGTTGCTTAGCATTTCTAATTAAACGACTGATGCGGACAAAGTAGGGAAGAGCTGAAAAAAGACAAGCAAAGCTTATTCATACAGTAGTATTAGAGAAGCTGCATGTGATTTTCTAGTAGTTTTTAATTTGAAAAATGCTGGTTGTTTAAATCATACCTATGGCGATGCTTCCCATTTGCTCCCTTTGTACATAAATGCCAATGTATCACAATTATAGCCAGGTATGACCTGTCTATTTATTGCTGTCTTTTTAGACTAGAGATGATTAATTGTGTTCAAAACAAAAACAGTGAAATAGCTTTTCAATTATCTAAACAGTTAAATTGGATTTTGATCCCTGTCTTTCTGAGCTAAAACATCAGTGTCTGAATCAAAATACCTTCATATGTCCCGTCTATTTTCTATTCAATACACCAACACTGTCTCTGCATGATCAATAGGACAGACTGACTCTCCAAATAGTCTCCAGAGACAATAAATATCTCGTTGCGACACGATTCCTTTGATGGTTTACTGGTGATTACCTTTTAATGGTCTGCTTCAAGTACTTGGCAGCTTTCTTTTGGCTTGCTCGAGCCTCTTCCGTCTTCCTTTGACATTCGGTCTCCTCTTCCAGCTTGGCTGACTGTTCCCTATCAGAACACAAGCAAGGCTTAATTCGTCTTTTCACATTTGTTTTTACTTACATGTGTGTAATTGAAACTGATGTGTGATGAAATAAAAAACGACAATATATTTTGTATGCTAAAACACAGCAAGGTACACTTTGGTGTGATCAATGATGCGAGCTGTTTTGGCCCCTACTCCATGAGAAGCTTCATTTTGCGCCGCTGGTTCTGGCTGACTTTCCTCTCTTGCTGCAACCTTGTTGCCGCCTTCTGCGCTTTAAGGACCTGGAGGAGCTGGTCGTCTTCCTGCACCTCCTGGCGGAGCAAGGAGACCCTGCCAAGTTCCACTTCCACCTCATTCAGTTCCAGTCTGAGGAGGAGGACATCGGAAGTAAACTGGCTTTAAAAAAACCCGCATGACTGCAGATTGGAGTGTGCAAAGGTTTATCATACATTGAAACACAAAAAAAACAAAAACCTCTAACAACACTTTCAGCTGACTTAATTTTATGTGGAGGTAACAGTGAAGTCCTTTAGTCGGCTATCAAGTCATTCCTTGTTAGTACGAATTATTAGGGGCAGACGTGTACCCAGGTAATTGATCTATTGTTTTAAATGTTTTCTTCCTTCTTCTGAAACAGAAGCGTTCTTTTCTGTTTACTTCCTCCAAGCAGAGGCAGCGATCAAATCAAAGCATATGAGAGGCCTGCCCTTCTCATGCAGCACTAATGCCTGTCAGACCAAGTTGGAACAAACAAACCGTCTTTATGCTGAACCCACTCTCGTTGCCTCAGTTCAGCCTGGACTTGGATCCCCAGCTCCTCATCATATCGCAGCTTTTGACACAATATCTTATGCTGGGAACGCAGTCGAAACACTGTCACGCTGCTTAAAAAGGACAAGGAATGAGACAAATGAAACAAATAGCTTGGAAAGTACATAACAGCTGATGTTTGTTCAAAAATGTGTATCCACCTGTTGTCTTTTGCTTTCTGTTGCTCTATTTCGCGCTCCAAGTTGTCCCTCTGCTCCAACCAGCTTTCTATATTCTGATGGCAAAGTTTCATTTTTTCTCTAAAAAACAAACAAAATTAAAGCTTCAATTATGAACTTTTTAAATACTTCATTTTATAATTTGATATGCTACAACGACAAACATGTACTTTGTAGCATTTTATTTTGTTCTGTTTAGTTGATGGACCGTTTATCAACCGGTCGATCGCACTACATTAAAGGAAGTAGATGACTGCATCCATCCATCCCTCTGTTTCTATTTTGATTCACATACCTATGGAGTAAAATCGCTGTCAAAAAGGTGTACGCACAACTCTAATATTTGTATTTGTATTTATATGTCAATAAAGTTCTTGTACCCAAAATTCTGCTAAAATATTTGTGAGTCTGAGAGTATGAATGTAAAAGCTGTGAGTGCAACGTCTTATGAATGCAACTCTAATTTGTACGACTACGAACTCTTCCTTTCTCTGTGGACACGAATACAACTTTGTGGGTACGAGTAAAACATTTTTACGATGACTTCACATGGCGGAGTAATCGATCTGTGAACACATCAAACACAGCCCGCTCCAAATTTAAAGATGGCGGAAGACAGTGTGGCAGTTGGAGCAATGGCCTGAGGTGAAGCATCACAAGTAAGATCGATATTTATCTCTATATAAACAAGTGGTTGCTCCACCCGGTCCACTGTCTTCCTCCATCTTTAAATTTGGAGCGGGATGTGTTTCATGTGATCATGGATCGATTACTCAGCTCTGTACCGTCATGGAGAGACCGGGGCAGCACCCCCCTCTGAAATATACATATACTGTATATATGTACACACATTCCACAGTAGGTTAAGGCAGTTATGCAAGATAAACCCATATGTGTTAGAGATGCCATTTAAATTCAATTAAAATATACTTCATCAAGAAAGGACAAAATATACAATAAAAATGATTTAAATAATATAAAGTAAATAGGCGTTGTGCTTTTTTTTTTTCTTCGGTGGGGGGGGGGGGGGGTAGATCTCTTAGGACTGGTCATGTTTTAAATAGCTCACAATGTCTAAAAGTTTATGTATTTATGGTTTATTTATTTATTTTTGGTCTTTTATATCCAAAATAGATGTTCTACAAAAATGTTCCATTGGGATGATGAATTGAATGTGATGTGCAGATTGATTGTTTTCTGCTACATACACTAATGTGCGTATAAGCTAAAAAGCTGTGGTCATACGTGACCGGATGATCTCCGACAAACAAAGACAAACAAGACTTCTTATGTTCATTTTCTTTCTCAACAATTGCTTTCTTTTTGCACCTTTTTTTTAAAACACAGTTTGTACTTGTGTAGTGCAAAACTAAAAGTTGTCTTACCATCAGATTTTCTCACCTGACCTTTGAATCTCGGCAGCTCCTAAAAACAGGTCTGTCAGTTTAGGTAGACTTTCAAGTGTCGGACGCGTTAGATGACAGTAATTTAAAGCTTTTTTCACATTGGGATCCCTGTCTGCTTTTTGCCTTGGTATAAACAAGGTGGTGTGCTTGCTATCAGTCTCTGTTAAAAACAGCTGGACTCTATTTTTATGCAACTTCTAATGATGGTTTCACTGGATTTTATTTGGGTGATTCATCTTTTTATTAGTAAAAAGAAACAAGAGGCTGCATAGTTTTATAAGGCAATACCCCGCAATGTAGACTGTTATGCCAGAGAACATAACCTAATGTAGACTATATTTCCTGCCATAACGGTTGGGACCTTTCAAAAGGCCACAATGAAAACAATCAAATTATAAAACAAATAAAGTATTCTAGTGTGTAAGGGGGTGGAAACATTTGATTTTTAGATTTAAAAAAAAAAGAACATTCTGTGATTAAGGGAAAAATATACTCTGGTTAAGCTAAATTGATTCAGACTGTAACATAACAGAAGCAGGCCGTTTGAAAGCCAGCTGTGCTTCTGTTCCATCAAACGGATGCTTAGTCAGAGAGCACTAAAGCTCCACACTGACCACTACTGCTTTGTGCTGAAGGATGATGACTGACATTTTTATGGAGACAACATCACAGTTCATCAGGTACTTAATGGCTCGCCATGGAGACAAATAAAAAAGAGGGAATAAAAGTGAAGGGAGAGGTCATTACTGGAAGCGTTCGTTCTCTGGCGGGAATGATTTCCTGCAAATTGCTGAATCAATTGGTACAGAAATGATTGACCCCGTTTGACAAGGGCAACGGAGCAAAATTATGAAAAACAGGAATAGAGAAACAAACAAAAGGAAACGACCTGTACAAATCTGTAATGACCGACACAAACCATTTGAGGCGACGAGACAGGCACTGACGCTTGTGTGCAGGTGTTTGTAAATTTTAGAGAAGCCTGTTAAACTGTATGGGGGTTAAAAAGGGAAGTTAGCTCTAGAGGTGCATCAATGCCAGGTCCAGACCTGGCTTTTTGGACGTCATGCTCCTTCTGTCGATGAAGAGAGTCCAGCTGGTCCAGGTTTCGTCTCAGCTTGAACATCCGTGCTGTCTCGGCATAACTCCTCTTCTTGCTATTGTCGGCCTCCAGGGCAAGGTCACCATCGCCATCGCTCTCTCTAGGGACAGAGAAAGAAGGACATATGGGAAAAAGAATGCAATTGCAACGTACATCATGGTTGGGCTTTAAGTAGATATACAAATTTAAAGTGATGGCCACATTTATTTAAACCCTGGGAAACATGTGTTAAAAGACCCCCACAAAATGTGTAATTACAACATACTATTGAATAATTGCTTTAGCACATGTTGGAAAACATAATTGTTTTCCAACATTTAAAAGGATTCCACTAGAATGCTATGCTTTTTTTTTTTACAGCTCTGTAAAGTTAAGTGTCAATATTTTTATTTTCCTCTTTTGCTTTTGCTACAGTTCTTCTTAGAGGGACTGTTCGCACCCTGACATATGACGGAGAAAATGAGAAGAAGAATAGAATAGAATAGAATAGAATGGAATGCCTTTTATTGTCATTATACACATACAATGAGTTTGGAGGAAATAAACAGAAATAAACAATGTGAATGATCTGGAGAAAAATAAACAATGTATCGGAATATGAAGTATATACAGAAGATAACACTATCTAGGAAAGTATGGAAAGTATTAGTGCTTGTTGTCAAACTGTGAAGGCGATACAGAACCCGATACGCATTGGTATATCAATGACTGCTTTTTGTTTTATTTTATTGTTGTAGACTTCATCACATGAAGCAGATTAAATTTACTTACTCAGACAATTCCTGCAACCAGTCAAATTCAGGAGGAAGCTCTCCCTCTTCCTCGATAAAAGCCTCTCGACCAAGATCCAAGTCTGGAATAATGTCAACATAAATGTTGTATTATGTTCTCTGTCATTAGTGTAACATTTAGCGAAAATAAATGATTTTGTATTTATTTTTTTTTGTCACAAAGTCTGACCTAAAACAAGATAAGTCTGGTTTGATTTAACTTCATTAGGTGTGTGTAAAGCTCTGGTTTCATCTGCACAGCAGACTAGATGCAGCTTCAGCCTTGAAGCTAGAAGCTAGCTTCTTACCCTCTGTGTCATCATCACTGTGAAGCAGGACATCCAGCTGCCCAGTGCTAACAGAGCCACCTCCAGACGAGCCTTCACAATCCATCCAGCTTATTCCAAAAATAAAAAAAATAAACATAAAAGTCAAATCAAAATATTGTGTAAACATGCTGGTAAATTATTTCTAAAACACCGCCTTGCTAAAACCGGAGTCCAAGGGGGGGGGGGGGGGGGGTAAAAAGTTAGTATCCGTTACAATGCTAGTTCACCGTAAAAGTTTCTGTTTTAAAGATGCGACACGTTTAAAACACTATTAACCTCAACAACTACCAAGTAAATGAACGAAATACCTGTTTTAACTCTTGGAGAGGCTGTTAAGTCTTTCCTTTTTCTAACTGTTTCCGTAACAACCTTTATATGAAGCAGGCTCTGTCGTCGCCTACGGTCTCTGTTTCCAAGGAAACGGGACGCTGGAGGGCGTGGCCTAAAGCGGAAATTAGAGCTGCCTTTTTTAAAGCCTGTCTTAAATGTTTGCTGTAAAGAATCAAATGATAAATAAATCCGTGCAACGTGTTTTGACAGTTCCATTCCTGCTTTTTACGCTGCATCATTTGCTGAATAAGTTGGCAATCAGTTGATTAATTCAAACCAACAGTTATGCTAAACACATATAAATAACAACTTTGAATGAAAGTTATATTAAATATTAATTTATAAATTATTTCACAGATAAGACTTTAGTATTATTTATTTCTGTAGCTGTCTAAGAAATGAACAAGCCTCAAGTTTCTTTGCATTTCTTTTGACATTCAACATGTCTGCAAATAAACTATCATACGGGGAAAATGTCTTAGAATTTGAAATTTGAGATATTGCCAAATAATCTATAAAATTGATTTTTTAAATTATAGTTCTCTGGGATTAAGAGATATGTTTGAATGTCAAACAAATATTTGTGTTTGTCTACATTTTTGTGATTTTGTCCTCATATATTTTTTTGTTTTTCCGTGTTGATGGGCTAGTAAAAAAAAAATGTGTTTCATTGTTGAACAAAAGGGTTTGGATCAACAGGGTTGTACATTTTTCTATTTACACTAAACAAATATTTGCAACTTGTATATAAATAACAAAGCACTTCATTATTAAAATCTTAGAGACATTTAGACAGAAACAAAAAAATTGTTTAAGTTATGCAGATGTTTGGTATGCAAGACATGGGAGCAAGATAATAATTTATTATTCACCTAAAAAAAAATAGGTCTGGTACAAAAAAGCAAAAGCTCTAAAAACCTGGTAGCCTAGATGTACACAGCATCAAGTATTTCTTTTTCTTTTTTACTTAGAGAAAAAGCCAATGGCAGTCTAAACTCTCCCAAAAACCTTTATTGTCTGATGGTCTCACAAAACCAAACACCAAAGCATGGTGTCGGCTCAATGATGCTCTGGGATTATTTATCTTTAAATGAAATAACATGGTTTGTGAAGGGTAATCGCCTCACAAAGCATTCTACATATCAATCCAATTTCACTCAAAATCTAGGGCGATCTGCCAGACAAATGGAAATAAAAAGGGAGATTTCATTTTTGGCATCACAAGGAGTTCAAGGATGATCGAAAAATACAAAAACGTATGTATCTTTTTCTTTTTTGCTTTGCAAGACATAAAGATAATATTCTTGAGTCAAGATGTTGGATAACCTAATTTGCTGAAAGAAAAGAAAAACAATCAAACCATGGTTCACTGCAGGAAATAATGAAAACATAGGTATGATATGTGGTAACAGTTTGAGTTGAATAAGCAACTCTGTTGGTAACAATGAGTTTCCATTGAAATATTCCTAAGATTTAAAATTTATTATCGTGGGTTTACCGTCACTATGTCTAAGTTCCTTGTTTTGATCAAAAAAACAAGTTTTGTAAAAAGCAAGTAACCAATTCTCCTATTCTCAGCAGCAAGCAGGAGTCACTCTCCTTCTAAAATGCTTGAAAGCAATGGAAAACTTGTTTGGGACACAAACAAAAGATTGGAAATGTAATTTTGCGCCATGTGTGATCCCCCTGTTAAACGACCACCCTTGCCACTAGTGAAATGACCCCAGTAAAAAAGCCCCATTAGAGGTTGTGGGATTTTTTTTCTTTTTATAAACTTTGGATATTAAATTAATCAGGGTTCATATGTTACAACATATAGGTGTGATTCAGTTCTCCGTCTGTGAAATGTGTGTCGCAAGTTTCCACCCAACATTTATTTTTTTGCAAGTGTATTTATTTGTTTTTATTTTTTATTTTTACAGCATTCATGTCACAGCTTGCTTTAAACATTTTAAAGTTGCTTCTCTTCATATGTGTGATGGCTGAAGACAGAAATAGGGCAAAGAGAAAGATATTGTTGTGTCATACCATAAAGATTTCCAGCTTTAGACATCTAAACCTCCCATGTCCTGTAACATGAGTTCTGTTATGGTTGTCAGGAGTTTTCCTTATTGTTTTTGACATTTAATCTTTGATCACCACAGTCCATCTCCTAAAACTACAGTCTTTTATTAGTATTTTTATGTTGTCTGCCATAATGGATGTTCAAGGGCTTTAAAAGGGAATTCCATAACACCCAGGAATCATGCAAGAGATGTGAAAACATATAGATCTGCTCCACAGAAAGGCAGTCCAACAAGAAATTTAAGATTTTCTACATCAATGCTGAGAGATGGACTATAGCCTAGATTAGACATATTTAGAGAGATAGCCACAAATATATCATATTAAAAGGATTTTGCTCATACATTTTGCACATTGCAATTAAACTGGTTGGCACACTGGGTACAGATGTGATACAAATCTTTGTTGGGGACGTGTTTCTTTTTTCAGAGGAAATTTAGACTCAATTCTTCAGGAACAAACTGGGAGTGTTTGGTACAGATCTTGTACTGCTAAGGGATTTGAGCTCGTTCTAAAGGGCAAGGCATGGTGTAATTTCAGAGCATGTGGACAATACAGAGAGTTCTTTGTTCAGTGGTCTCCAGTTCGATTCCCGGATCTGCTGAAAGCACAGCCCTTTTCTCTCTGGCTTTTTTTTTGTCTGTCCATGTACTGACAGAGGCCAGTTGTGGCAAAAGCACATCTACAAAGAAAAAGCCCCCCCCCCCCAAAAAAAAATAGAAAAACAAACAAACAAAAAAACAACGTGGCATCATGGAAATTAAGATTTCAAAATATGATTCTGAAAGCAAACTGTAACTTGGTCTTCACAGGGTCTCTAAAATAATTAACACAAACCCTTGTTTACAATTACACGTGTGTCTTAAAAATTAAAATAGTGCTCAATTTAAAGCTTGATTTTTTTTACCATGATTTTGATTTTATTTGATGATGTTCTCATGGTTTCTTCAGCATGAGATGCCCATCATTGGAGAGCATATTGTGACCTGCCCTCCATGCGCCCTAAACCCTCCGCGTAGTCGGATTGCCTGTGATGTTCAGCAGCCAAGTAAGGAAAGATCGACAGATTAGAGAGTTTCCAACTCCATCCCTCCCTCTCTTCCTCCCCTCCTCCTCTCCTCTCCTCTCCCTCCCTCAGTCTCTCACTCTCTCTCTCTCTCTCTCCCTGCTCAGGATGACAGGCTGCGACTGAGGAGGATCTGCCGCTTAGTGCGCTCGGACCGAGAGATTCCCGGTTTATTCCTCTGGTGCGCTCCAGACACTCTGGTGATCAGGACTGGGTTTGTTTCAAGGATGGGGTCCAAATCACACCACATCACACCACCATCACACCCGGCATCATCATCATCATCACCACCACCACCAACAACAGCGTCTTTGGACTTTACTTTGTTCTGCGCTGCGCTGGATAACGAGGAGAGCGCACCTAAATAAACCGATACTCCCCTCAACTTTATTTCAAGCAGAGTGCGGTTTTATTCTAAAGGGGGTTGTTTGGAATGGAGATCCTAACTTTCCTGCTGCCCAGCGTTGCTGTGCTCTTCTTCGGAGGGGATATTTTCAGCAGGTGAGAATGCTTTTTTACTTTCAGGCGTTCTCGAGCATCTTTTCAGAAAAGCGGGTTAGGATCAAGATGTGGAGCATTAAAAACCAGAGAAAACCGCTTGTGAAACTGTGTCATAATTAATTTCATGCATGCATTTCGTCTTGATTTTAAATCGCCTGGTGCTTTAACTTAAACTGTCTATGGAAAGTAGCTGTTTCCTCTGCTCCTTTTCCTAAGGCACAGTAATGTTATATGGTAATATTTACATAAGGCATATGTGTTTTTTTTTTTTTTATGGTGATAAATAGCAGGTGAGTGGGTGGCTTCTGTGTGCCAGGTAGTATTACCAGCCTCTCAGGCCTGTTGTGCAGGAGAGGTAAAATGCGTTAGTACAGAGGTGCAGGAGGATTAAAAGAGCTCTCTGTGTCCAGGCAGCATTTAGATGCTCAGTGTGAGAAGACAAGGGGGGGGGGGGGGGGGGGGGGAACAACCATTTTTTTTTTTTTTTGCTCAAAACTGCAAATTTTAAACTGACGACATGGTTTTAAATCACCGTCAGTAATTTTGATATCCTAAAAACGTTTTTCTGGTAATCTGAATACCCACATGATATTGTCCCCTAATCTTTCCTAGTAAAACCAGCCACATTATAATCAGGTACTTCTCTGTGGCTTCTCTATACAAGGACAGAAGGTGGCAAAAGGGGGCAAATCTCTGCTGTTTGGCCTCCTGTCTCATTCGCCAGCGTAGAGAGCAACAACTGCTGTAATTGGGTTTTTCTGCCTTCAGTCACCACTGATGTTGTTGTGATTATTTAGCTCCTGATGCAATGCAGCGTTTTTGTTGTTTTTTTTTTTGTTGCTTTTTTTTTGGACCTTATTATTTATCAGCTCTCTCCCACTCTATTTGTGAAACTCACTCAGGCACACACTTACACATATTGCTGCGTTTGGTGGATGCAAGTTGAGTTGCAAATGGCTTTTTTTCCCACCCTAACCTCTCTCTGTCTCTCTCGCTCTCTCTTTTGGACCAGACATTCTCAGATTCCCCTTTTAGCTCCTTGTTTATCTATTTCACTATTTATTGCTCGGTTAAGTTTTTTTTTCCTCACCACCTTTGGTGTTGTATCAGTTTCACAGGTTTTCTCTCCAGCTGAGGTGTCTCTTATGAGTTTCTATACCGAACACTACCTTCATCTGGGACACCTCGCAGAAACATGCCTACACTCGAACAAGATCCTATTTGTGCACATTTATCAGACCAGACCAACACAAAGTAGTGCACAGTTGTGAAATGAGAGGTAGATAAAATATATGGCCCTGAAAATGCTTTACAAATGGAAAATATAAAAAGTGTGATAGGCATTTATACTCAACTCTCTTCACTTCTATATTACTAAATAAAACCAATTCTAACCAAGTTTTATTCGCTACTCCGAGGAGCTCTGTTAAAGAGTACAGAAAGAAACAAAAACCTAAAGATCATGCAAGTCTTTATCAGAGAAGCTGCAAAAGGAGTCGGAGGAGTTGCAGAGCTCAGGTGACTGAACCGTTGAGGAAACCCATTGTTACAGTAAAGCCATATATTTGCTTCGAGGCTTGTGGAAACACAGCAAGTATGTGTAAGAAGCTGGTTCAGATCAGATGAAACAAAACTGTATGGAACCTGCTGTGTGTGGCAGCAAACTAATACCACATACTATCCTCACACAATCCTGACAACAAAGCACGGTGGTGGCAGCATCATGCACTTAATGATAGGGATTTACTTTAGTTGAAACAAGACACTTGGTTAGAGTTAAGTGGAAGATGGATGGGGCCAAATAAAGAAGATTTCCAAAAAGAACCAGTGGGCAGACGCTTCAGAAGACTTGGGTCGGAGGTGAAGCTTGAACTTCTGCCTGGAGATAGAAACAAACAGCTAAGATCAAATAATAGTAATGTCATAAAATGGCTGATTCAAAATCCAAATTTATTATTCATTTGAGTATCAGTGACAAGACAGATGCCATCCATGAATTTTGATTAAGGCTAATCTAGTTTGAAAGGGACAATCAGCAGAAAATTTATTCTCCTGGTTAGGAGAATATATATATATATATATATATATATATATATATATATATATATATATATATATATATATATATATATATATATATATATATAT
>JAVLVB010000452.1:650613-672437 GCA_032876305.1 Orestias chungarensis | reverse complement strand
TTTTCCCATTTACTTTCAAACATGGGAAATAGCTGTGATAAAATCTTAATATTATCCTTTCTAGGTGTATGGGGAGCTGCTATTTTCTTTGTCAGAGATTTATTCCCATTAATTCACTCCAGTGCACATTTAAAAATGAAAGATTGGTGGATTTTAATAATTTGTCTAATGGATTATTATTTCAAGATTGTTTTAGTTGATAAGAACACAGACTACGAAACAAAGCACAAAATGTTGGAAGAACAATAAGCCTACTCTTCTTGGAAAATAACATTGGTAATAATCCCCACCATTCCCTACTTTGTGTTCATGTTAGCTGTAGTTACAGAAAGGTATTGCCTCTCTCTGCAGTTTCTCAACTACTTTTTTTTTTGGAGTATTTTCTCATTGTTGAGTTCCCAGTAGTTTTGATATTTGTTGATGAATAATTGCAGCTGATAGCTCAACAATAAGAATGTTATCTGATTACAAAGGCAGAACCAGGACAGCAAGTTTAACGTCTAACCAGCACAGACCTGCTTTACACGGATGCGCTATGAGAGATCTGCAGATTGTGGTTCCTCGGATGCTTTGTCCCACTCTTTTTTTATCCTTTCATGGCAGTACCAAACCGAGAGAGGTTAACAGACGTTCACCATGGGCATGAAGATTTATATTAATTAAAAGCTTGTAAAGATCCAGCTAAAACATTAGAGTTTTGTGGTTTGAAATTTTAAACAGACAAGATCGTTGGTTTAAAAACATGATTTGTTGCATAAAATGGAATTGATCAGATCGCCTGATCAACACAGAGTAAAATCAGATGTAGAGAGCTCTCTGAAATTTCGATAGGCTCTCTTCTGCAAGGTGCAGCTAAACTAACCCTTTTATTCAACAAGTCTTTCTCTGCCATTTATGTTGAACACCAAACATTCTAACTTTGAACCGGGTGCAGCATTTCCTTCTCGTAAATTAGTCCCAATGTAAAATGTCTGATTATGTCTCAAGAGAAATGACAAACAGCTCAGGGTGAACTAAATGGGTTCTTTCACTTCTCTTAATCCATTTGTGATGTAAAATGAAATGTTGTAAATACTGTAAATACTGTTCTTTTTTTTTTGTATTAGTCTGTGTTTCACTTGACCATTAGTCCTCCATAACACATTTGGCTTGTCCACCACTGATCAGTTTCAGAACAGTTTGAAGGAGTCAGCTTTAGTGCCATGTGGTTGTTAAACTGGCTTCGCAGTGGACAGTTCTTTGTTGATTCCTTTGTCCTGAGAGTGACTGAGTCTGATGGTTACATTTTTTGTTCCTGTAATAGAATAAATCCAAACACACACCCATAAAAAAGAGCATACGGACCTGGAGCTTCTGTGATGATCATCGATTTTAAAACTATTGCACAATCTTTAAAAGCTATGTCTGCGCTATGACCTGTTCTACTCGAAATAACTGTTAAATGCTCTGCCACAAAAATGCTTGGACCTTGCTCTTTTTCGACAGAAGGCTTGTCATTTTTCAGCAAATTTAAGATAACAGTAATAGAGATTCACGAATAATTTAGACTTAAGGTTATTCGACAATGACTGACGCAATTAAAAAAAGAATGCCTTAATAAATGTACAAAAAGAATATGACATCTGTACCAATGCAAACACATTAGTATATCCAGAGATAGGCAGCAGCAGCGTCACAACTGATTTGATTTATCATACATGCACAAGTTGTACATAAAGTCTGGCAACAGGGTGTTATTCCAGAACCTTTTATCTCAGCCTTTTAGTTTTGATTATTCCAGTCTGTCACACTCGTCCTTTAAACGTGCGCCCAGGTGACTCTTCTGTCCCGGGTAATCTGTAAGAGAGCCCGAGTCAGCAGATAAATCCCTGCTACCCAGGGAGAGAGTACATTTCCCCAATTACATGAGGATTTGATCTTGTTGTTCTGACTGCATGAACTGACGCCACCAAGCTCCCATGCCTGCGATGACTTCAGGGTGAGTTGGTACAGCCACGTCTCAGTGGCACTAAAAGTCTCTCACTCAGTCGCAGATATCACATCCCACTTAAAATGGGAACAAGTTTATGGGAGTAATTTGTTTTGTGTGCACTGGTGGCTTCTGGATGACTACGTGCAAGTTCATTCTTTTATTTGGCATAATATAAAATGCTAAAAACATACATCATATTCTATTTTAGTTCATAATTTGGATAGTAAAAATATCCTAATGTCACAAAACCAGCAGTTTTAATTTGCACACCGTCTCACCGGAACCACAAACATCCCTGCAGGATTGATTTTCTGTGTTATGGAAAAGGAAATAAAGGTGGTAAATTATTAAATCAACCCCCAAAATGGTTTCTGTTTTATGAGATCCAGCACGGGAAGAGATTTGCTCTGCTTTCCACAGTGAAATTATGATGTTGCTAAAATTAGCGCATGCAGCTGGCTTCATTTCTTAGTGAAAATGTAGAAGTGAGCATATTTTAAAGGAGGTTTGGCTCTTTAGTTCTGTCAACTGAATGTCATCTGGGGTACACATGACACTAAATTGGTGTAACGAATAGACAGAATCTTTTGAAGGAAACCAATATATAAACAGAACATTAGCCTCAGATTTACAAGTTGCTGGACAAAATCTGTTTCTCCAGCTGTTTTAGTTTGGCAGACCTTTAAGTTCCTTTACGTATGAAGAATCAAGAATGATTACAAAATATAATTTTCACAGATTTTTTTAAGCAAGTAATATAAAAAATAAATCAATAAGCAGGAAAATAGCAAAGGCCATCCTTTAGCTTTTGGAGAACAACATTTATCTTTTATCTAAGCCCATTACAAATATTATATACTCAGGGGAGTAGGGGAGTGTGCAGTGGTGGATCATTCTCACATGAATGGAGCTCTGGTTGAGGCCCTTTTTTTCTTATCAAGGCTTCCCTGATATAGATTAGAACTTTATTTGAACATTTAAAATTGAGAGGCAATTTTGAGTTTGCAGAGAAAAAAAAAACTACTACATAAATGTCTAAAAGGAAAGCTAGGTTTTAAAAATGTTAAGAATCTATATGAGTTTAAAATAACCAAGCCCAAGATTGCTTTGTCTATGGTGCGTTTTTTTTTTTTCAAAGCATTTTTCAAAGAATTACTTATGTTGAGTTTTACTAGCCTATATTTTTCCCCCAAACGGTAAAATACTTCTACTATTTATAGCAACATTTTCTCAGAGTGCTTACACTGAACACAGCACAATGACTGGACATGAAAACTTGATTGCATCACCTAGGGGTATCACACTGCAAGTTACACCGCTCTGGGTTTTGAACCATATTGTTTATATTAAAATGACTGGTGGGCAAAATGTATGTTTTTTTTTGTTTTTTAGTTTTACATGCAAATAGTTAAAATGTGCAAACATGCAAATTTGCATTCAAATTAACTCTTGTAATATAAATGTTTTGATGAAGATAACAATTTATAAAATAGTTGTAACTTCCTCATTTGTAAATCTGTCCTATGTAAACTGATTTGCCGTGATAAGGTTACACACAGGCGGACCCTATTTACACACTCACCAGGCACCATCTGAAGTGAATTGGTTGGGGGGAAAAAATTCAATCGTGTATAATTGTATTTTTATTTCACAACTGTATGCCACGTTGCGTTGGTCTTTCACATAACATTCCAGTTAAATTGATATTTGTTTCTGGTTGGTATGTAACACGACATTGAAAAGTTGAAGGGATATTAATACTTTTTGAAGCTCATTTTCTTTCACCTCTTTTTTAATTAAATAAAACAAAATGATATGGCTTGCTTTACAAATCTGGGAAAACCTTTCATTCGTTTGGACCAGTAGATGGTCAGAGATTTGTGAAACCAAGTCTCGATTTTCTGTTTTATTAGTATAGAGATGAGTAGCTCAGGTCAGAGATGTTATGCAAGATTCGAGAGACACAATTTTTTTGTTGTTGGTTTAGTTTTAGTTTCACAATCAATCCTTTTGACAATGTCAATACAAAGACATTGCTAAACAAAAAAAAAAGATGTTTTCATTTTATTAGTGCTTTCCTGTTGTATATTTTCTATGCAGATATTAAGCTAGACATCAATAAAAACTCATATTAATTTGCTTTTATTATAATTTCTGTATAAAAAAGAAAAGAAAATCCCTGATAGTCTTTAACCAAAATTATTTAGATACCTCTGTAGAGAGCACAAAGAGCCAAATTTGCTCATCTTCAGCTCCATCTGTAGCAAGTAGCGGACGGCTGATCCACATGAGTAAAGAAGAAAATCAAAGAGAAGTATATTTTATTAACATGTCCTGAGGTTATGCATCATCTATTGTACCTGTCAGAACAAAACTCCAGGAAGGACGACCATCTGCACTAAGCAGCTGCGGGGTGAGGGGAAAAGGACACAAACAAACACAGATTCACCAGGCCAGAAATACCTGCTGTGGGAAAAGCAGAAGAGGAACATAAAGTGCAGTACAGCAATTACAGGAGTTCTTAATCTGAATGATATCTTTAAAAAAAGCATTATACATTTTTAGTTCATCCATTGAAGAAATCCGGCGAATATAAAGGACAGCTAGTGTCCCTACAGTTACAGATGATGGTAAAACACACATACCAATTACTGGAAGGAGCAAAGCAGACTAGGTAAAAAATTAGGATGGGTCTGAAAGACTCAGTTAGCGAGGCTGTTGCGCTTACATTATCTATGCAGGCAGATCTGACAATTTAGCCAAATACATATTCAGCGAGTGATTTATTTTAACCCTAAACAAACGGTAACATCTGCTCCTGTGAAGCTGTCCTTCAATCTTTACATTTTATCATGTAACAACCACAAGACTCAATGTATTTGGTTTGGATATTTATGTGTTAGCCCATACAAAATAGTGCAAACAGTAATCGCAAAGTTGAAGATAAAAACCTTTTACTGCAATTACTGCTTCATTTACAGATTCCAGTCTCTTGGGATTATTGTTGTAGCAGGTTATCACATCTAGAAATAAAAAAAAGTATATTTTCTACACGTTGAGATTAAAAGAAAAAAAAAATCAAGTAAAATTTACCTCCAATTTCAGTGTTAAAAGCCTTTTTGTCCCGGTTTAGTAAACAAGAATATATGACAAGAATGTGATACAACACAATCAAGAAAGTCCAGAAAACATCAACTTCGGTTCTTTACATATAAACCCCCAAACATGAAACACAAACTGCACCCCATTTTAACCACCAATAGTCTAAAGCAATTATTCGAAAGGCAAAACCCCAATATACTCTTTCAGAAGAGGAGCCTCAGCACAGCAGCGATGCATGAAGTTGGAAATATGATGCATAAATCTTTTTTGGCATCAGGTTATCATTCTAAAATGTGCATTCATTCAACTTTGTTCGAGTCAATCCAAATTAAACATGTTGGGACTAATGTTGATTCTTTTTCTCTTTAGATCTGCTTTCTTTAATAAAAAGTCCACAAACTGAATGTTTATGGATTTCCCCCACTGAACCGAGACTCTGATGCAGTGCAAGAACCTGCTCTACATACTGATTGTTTCCCCTTCTTTCTTTCTCCAGCTGATTTCATTTATCTAATTTTGCTTCTCATCTTTCACTTGTAACAATAAACCTAAAGAATGAGTTTTCCCCGGGGACCGATGCTCCACTCGTGTTCAGGTAACTGGTAGCAGCAGTATATAAAACAAATTAGTCCACCAGTGCGAGAGGCACATTACGTTCCCAAGCAGACTCCATAAATTTGAGCACGGCTGCTGCTTTTTTTGTGGCTTGCAACTGCGCCTACACACTCTCCAATCTGCCTAATGTTAGCACACAAACAGACGGCAGATCGACTCTGAAGAGAGACACTTAACAAAAATGAAATAAAAGAAAAGACCGGCAAGAGCATCTGCAGCTGAACATTCTCCACTGTTTGCTGATAAAAGTTAAGAGCTTCAAATATTTAGTGAGTCCCAAGAATCGCATTTGCAACATGTGCCTGTGTTGTGACAGAATACACTGACGTATCTTTTTTTTCCCTTTCAGGATCTTGAAGCCTTAAACACAATTTTTTCCCCCTCACACAAGATCACAGCAGTCTGAGCATTCGAGAGAGAAAATGTTAATTAAATCATTATTGTTAATGCACTTTCTATGAATAGCTAATTTCTCATTATGTATTAGAATTGAATTTCCTAATCTGCAAAGAACATACAGAACATGTAAACATCACTTGCTAGGAATGAAACCCCTCAACCCTTTTCAGGTTTGTCATGTTATAACCTCAGTTCTTTAAAATAGACCAAAACAGATTGCAATATTAAATACTTCAATTTATCTTATTGGAGTTTATGTAATAAAATAAAACAAAGCAGTGAATACCTACCTTAAATTTTTTTTAATTTTAAAATACTTTCTGAATTAAAATCAGAAGTTGGTTTGAAAAGGCCATAAGAAAGCCCTTTTATTGCTTGGCTGACGAATAAGGAACATGAAGGAAAGTACTTTAGTCCAATGAGACATCAACTAAAGTTTCTGACTTAAATGCCAAAAGGTAAGCATGGAAGGAAGCTAGCATGCTGCCTTACTCTGAACAAAGCAACCCCATCCTGCTGTGAGAATACTCCTTCTTTAAAAGGACAGATTAGCTGGTTAGAGTTAGTAGAACAATGACTGCACACTCTCCCCAAGCATACAGCCAGAGGTACAATGGAACGAGCTATGTCAAGCAGAGTCATGTAAATCTGTAGAAAGAAATAGAAAAGAAATATGTATATAAAAGCTCTTCTTCCGCTTTAATCACAGGGAAATCCGGCTCTTTTAAAATAGTTCCCTATCAGCAGTAAATATATAAATGCATGCCACACTTTTAAGATTTACATTTGTTTAAAATGTTTCCACTTCACCATTACGGTCTCCGTTATTTCATCTATAGCATAAAATTCTGCTCCAATACATTCAGGGTTGTGGCTAGAATGTGACAAAGTGGGGCAAACCATTTTCTAAAATACGTTACTAGGTAATGTTTACTAGTTTTAATAGAATGCTGATATTACTAAGTAAAAACCTCCAGTAAACAAATGTTTTCCTCTTCTGATTACAGTGTTATGTTGACAATGAGTTACAACAAGTATGATTTGTGTCTCACAGGCACACATTTCCACATGCTTCCAGTCTCTATGTTCTTCCTTGGCATGTTTGACCTTGTCATGCAGCAGATTCTATGAAGGGAAAGCTCTTTATTTCCCGATTTAGAAGCAACCAATTAGTGATCAAAAAAAAAAAAAGAAAGGGCCCACAGAGTGATTAATTAACTGATGTGCGCTCCTGTTTTTAGTCTGATTGCCAGACTATAAATACACCTGGCACTACAGGATTATTCATTCTCAGACAAAGAAATCTCAATGACGTGGCGAAAACATTGTACTTCCTAATGTTTCCATGTTTTGTCTGTTTTACTGTGATGATTGCATCTCCAAAAAAGAAAAAAGAAAAAAAAGAAGCTTTTTTAAAGGTCGCCAAATCTCTTTTCACTGTTTAGTCAGTAATATCATCCTTGATAAAGAGCCCACTGTGGGGTCTATTTTCAGGACAATACTATGTCTGGCCTTTGTGGCTATAAATGTCAGCCAAATTGTTTTTTACACTGTTTTTTTTTTTTTTTTTTTTTTTTGTGCATAACCGTGACATGTATGTGCTGAGCAGAAAAGAAGTGACAGTAAAATATGATTCCTTAGCTGGGTGTTTATATAAGTTAAAACAGTTCTACTCTCAGTCCTAAAACCCCCCAACAAAAACTCTTAGTCTTTTAGAGTACAAAGCTGCCACCTAGTGGCTGTGAGCTGTTAAATATAATAGGCAGACCTTGGAGCTGGAAGCTCTATGTCAGATTTGTGTGGATATATATGGGTGGGGGTCATTTTAAACCAGCTAAACTTTTCAGAAAAGATTTCCCCCTTAGTGCCGTTCTGACTCATTTCCGGAGGAGATAAAGTGTGTGAACCACAGCTTGGGTTAATGTCTGGAAGTATGGCCTCTGAAGCTAAAGTAGCAACATGAGGATGGACACGTGTACACATTGGGTTTTAATACGTTACAGATTTTCCTTTTAAAGAGTAAATCTGTCAGGTTAGATTTTATTTTGCTCGAAAAGCTAAACACAGTTACGCATATATTGCGAAATACATTTTCTGACAATCCAGTTAAACTACATATTTTGTTTGGCTTTTTGGACCTCCCACAACAGCCTTTTCACAACTCTGGTTGAAATTAGAACAAAAATAATGCTTTTAAATACATTTTCATTAGATCCAATAAATTAAATACATGTTTTAACAGCATTTCAGTATTTTATGGAATAATTACATTTTATTCCCATAACAGAATGAAACTTAAGGCATCCATAGTATTTTTTAAAGATTTTTTCCATGCCATTATAAACTTGTATGCTTTTTAAAAGATTGTTTTTATAATAAATATCAGCATTATCATATCACCATGTCAAGCAGGAATAGGCAGTTGGACATTTTTATTAAGACAGAGTTCAGTGAATTTATAAATACCTAAAACTCTTTTCAGTGTTTAATAATTGCAGTTGCTGTTTTCTGACTACTAGATTTGGAGCTGGAGACGATCACATGCAGTACAGACTCCTTTAAAAACCTGGAAATAGCCCTTTAATTCAGCTTTAATTCAACCACCTGACACAAATTTCTTAAGTCCCCACTTTTTTTGACCTGCAAATAAGTCATAAAATAATAATTGGGTCCAAAATTTGGAAAACTTAACTTCTACAACTTATTATAGTTAGTTTGTTTATGTTTGCATTGTGGAATTTATCAGGATTTTCCAACCAGGAGTGGAGAACCATATTGTAAACATAACAAGCTGGCATGGTTTATTGTTATTGCTGTAATTGGTTCTGCTCGGTTTACAGTGAAACATCACACCCAAAAGCCACTTTGTTCTCACCATCCAGTTTGATATTCGGTTTCCCTGAATCAAAAATATCTGGAGTAAACTTCAGTTGAGATGGGAAATGTCAAAAAGCAAAAGAGCAACAGATTATTCTGGCTTCACTTGAGGGCTGAATGAGAGAGATCGTTGAAAGTGGTGGCTGAAAGAAACTGGATCTTTATTGATTTTCAAATGCTTAAAACCAGGCCATATTTACCACCGTGTTGCATCAGCCCTTTTCTTTTATTTAATAAAAACACTCCATATGTATCTCTGGAGAGCAATTTCTTTAGCTCTGAACGACAAATTAGTTTTATTTCAGTTTCAATCCTTTGTGGTTATCTTTCCCCCCCCCCTCATTAATGGAAGAGTCACAAAGTAGTTTGAAACACTTGGAGATTTGGACAGAGTGCAGGCCATTTCAGCTGCATTTAGTAGTATTTGTCTTCAACGCATGCTTCATTTAAAAAGCTTTTTATAAATGTCTAATTCAACATTTATGTTGCCTCTATTGATCTCTATGTAAATGGTTTGCGTTCCCTTTTTGTGATGGTAAAAAAAGATGGAGAACTTTGTCATGTTCTAACCTTTCTGAGCCACTTTGGGCTCTTTAAAAATAGCTGTTTAAATGATTTCATGGTTTGTCCAGATTTATTACACTACTCTCTGTGTTTTTATATATTTTCGGAATTACAATTACTCTTTCATCACACTATTTCTTTGCTTTTAAAGCCTCTCCAGCTTGCTGCTTTTAGAGCCCACTCATGCCTTGACCTTGAAGTGCAATTAATTGTGAAATGTTCCTGCAGTTCCTTTTTTATTAGCTTTATTTTTTTTCTGCTGTTTGTTTATCTTGGCTCAACTGCTGGATGTAGCCATCTACCTATCAGCAGGCTGCACCCATGTCCAAAACAAATGATAATTTAAATTGAATCTGAATGCGGGATTTACCCCTGGTTTTGCTGAAGCCTTTAACGCCCAAAAGATTCAAACAATGCTACTGACTGAGGGCTGACAGTGTACATTTCTGACCTGTTTTAATGAATGTATCTGATATGTTATTTCTCTGTTGAATTAATCTGTTGAAGTAATCTGATGTTTTTGCTGTTTGTCTCTTTAGGGCCATGCTGAGTGACATTGGGAACTATGTAGGTAAAGACGTTCAAATATCCTGGTTACCTAACCTGGATGATTTAATGAAAGGCTATTCCAGAAATTTTCGCCCTGGGATAGGAGGTGAGTATGAGATCTAAGGCTTGTGGTGTTGGGTTGCAGTTCACCCCTCTCACATTTACAGCCATCCTTAGCATAACCTAAGGAACAGAACAGGACATGCTCGGAATTCATTTTCTGATTGAACTGTGTCCTTCTCTTAGGTATTTTATTGCTCCGCATTGAAAGCAAAGCTGTGTTTACTTTATCCAAACACCTGCTTTAGTTTTCCTTAAAGGCAAATTGTTCGTTAAGGACACAATTTCATTTAGAATGAGAGGCTTTGCTAAAGGGATTATAGGGGATAACGGCCCTCAAGGACAAGCTGCAGAGCAGGGGGGGCGGCGGTGGCACGAGCTCCGCGAGCTTCTCTGGAGACGTTGCTAAGAATGGCTGCTAAATGTGAAACATCCAACAACCACAACGGTAGATTTCTCAATCTCACAGCTTAACTCAGCTGAGTCGAGAGTTGAAAGTGTGGGCCAGGAGAGCTGCAGGGACCACATACGCCGTCCTCTGTACTGCACCTCTGCAGAGACCTGCATGTTGTCTACATTTCTATTGATGTGAAATCACAATGTGCTGATTATGAATCTAAACTGAAGGGCTGCCTTGAACATTGAGGAATCATGTCCGTTGTTCTCGGCGATTCCCTTCATTCAACTCAAGTTTTTGTACGGGAGTTCAGGAAACTCATAGCTGCTGGAAGAATGCCGACATTTTAAAGAAAAAGAAATCCCAATCAAACACTTTTTTTTTCTAAACTCAAAACTCAAAACACTGCATTCACCATTCCATTAGAATTTCGTACAAATCTGAGTTTAAGTAGTGTCTCTCCAACCTGATCCTGAGCATTTCTAAATAACTAAAATCAAAGTTCCCAACTGAATGGCCAGATTACGCCATATTTCCACTCCCAGTATACTACATTGGATTTTATTGATAGTTGTCAGCCAAAGGATTGCAATTGACAAGCCAATAAAATACAGTCAAAGCCAGCTTTTATCTGCATAACTCTGGGTTTTCCTTCACTTATAGTGACATTTACAGTATTCCTGTCTCTCCTTTCCAATAGTAGAGAAGATGAAAGACTAGCCACAAGTTTCAATGATGCTTTCTGTAACTTTGGTCCACATAACTATGACTTAAAGGACATTCAAAAATTTCATGTCCTGGAATTTCAACGGCCAACAGAAATTAGAGTTTCGCAGGCATAAGTTTGGGAAGATGTTGAATGATGCGGAAAAGCACTGCATGATTCCTTAATGTTCAGCGTAAGCAGCCTTTGTGCTCTGCATCAGTGAGCTCCCCTGCAGCTTTCGCGCTCCAGCATCTGATCGCTGTGGCGTACTCAACGCTAATCATATGGCAAGCTGTTTAGGGAAAACACAACACCGCTTGTGTGTCTGTGTGTTCATAATATGAATGTTGTCTGAAGCTCACTCTGTGGAGATCCATGAGAGCACCGTGCTGTTTATAAATGCCCACAGTGTGATTTGCTGTTTATTATGGTTGAACTGGATGGTGCTTAATCTTTGGGAGAGTTTGAGATGCGGGAAGATGTGGGCGTGGGGGTAATGAAGTGAGGATGAAAGGGGGGCGGATGGAGTGCAGCTGAGCAGAGAAGGTGTGGGTGGGTGTGTGAGTGACATGGGTGTGCCTTGTTTTCTCACTTTCTGCTCTGCAGGTCCACCGGTGAACGTGGCCATGGCCATTGAAGTGGCCAGCATCGATCATATCTCTGAAGCCAACATGGTAAAACTACAGAATATTCAGCATCTTTCCACACTGAAAAACAAAAAACAAAAACCGACACCTACACCTTTCTTGGGCGCTTCGATGAGCTAGATCACATTAACTACATCTGTACATTTAACCCAAATTGTAACCATGTCCATTTCATGTTATGCAATGTGAACATTAAGATGAACAAATTTGGGTCTGGAGATTGATTTCATTCATTGAAGTCTGGAAACATTGCATTTGTCTAGTGTTTTGTTTCACGTTTAGGGTTAGGTGTAGTTGTAGTAACCCTAAGAGTAAAACAATCTTCCATTATTATTTAGGAGAATTTTTTTATTTTGTAGCCGGGTACTGCCTTTCATTTCAAAGTCAAGTCAGATTATATGAGGCGGGGAAATGTTGAAGTTAGGTTTATCCCAAGGCACATCTGACCCAGTGTTTAACGCCCCAAATCGAATGGGTTTGTTGTGGCTTAGGCTTCATCGCATTTAGTGCCAACATGTCAAGTTCCTCAAATGTTCTGTGCTGGAGATACTGTTCTTGTTGGAAATACTAACCCAAGAATCATTACTTAGTCTCAAGTCTCAAATAGCCAACAAACACAATAAAGTTTCGAAAAATGTCATCATCTTCCACTTATAGGCTTGATGTACTTGGCTCAGGCCAGATAGAACAGGATCCAGGAAGATGTAGTGAGCTCAAACTGGTTATCCCAGGCACCAGGGGAACGTAGTTGGCTGCTTTACTTTCATGATTGACTTCACTGGTTTTTATTAATCCTCCCCTGTGGTTAACTTTGGTGAAATGTTAAAAGAAAAAGCGTGTTCAGAAAGACAACAAGGTCCTTTCATAAATGTAATGATTTATTCACGTTTTTTCTTTAAATTAAGCTCCAAAAAACCACAGTCATTTGAGGATATATATAATTCAGTATCTTTGCAGTCTTCTCTTACCAAAGTTAACACAAGGTTTATATCAGAAAACAAAGTGTCCTCCATACCTTTCTTTTCGTCCTGGTAGGAATACACCATGACTGTGTTCTTGCGCCAGAGCTGGCGCGATGACCGCCTGTCCTACAATTACACCAACAAAACTCTGGGGCTGGACAGTCGGTTTGTGGACAAATTGTGGCTCCCCGACACATTCATCGTTAATGCCAAATCTGCCTGGTTCCATGATGTGACAGTGGAGAACAAGCTGATCCGCCTGCAACCCAATGGAGTCATTCTCTACAGCAGTCGGTAAAAAAAAAAGATCTTTGACCTTAGTCTGTACCCAGTTTCCTCTTTCAGACGCTTACTATTTATTTCTAGCACAATTTTTATAAGCTGTCACGTGTTTTGTCTCTAGAATCACATCAACAGTAGCGTGTGATATGGATTTAACCAAGTATCCCATGGATGAACAGGAGTGTATGCTGGACTTGGAAAGTTGTAAGTTCATATCTACAGTGCATCACGAAAGTACAAAAGAGTATCTAAAACAGCTTTCCAAGTTATGACATGTTGCAACACCAAACTTTATGGTATTTTATTCAGATTTTATGTGATAGGCTGACACAACACATTTTACTGGATTTACATTTTGTAAAATGAGTGTCATGCTTGTTTTTTCCACTCCCTTTTAATCATATACCACTTTTTGAAATCCAGTACAACCATCTCATGGAACACTAAGTGATCCACCATCTGAAGATTAAAACTGTATGGCACACTTCAAAACTACTAATTATTGACAGGAATATAAGACGACCTTGAGCTTTGGAAAACCAAGACTATAAGTTTGTTGCAACAACTTATAGTTAACATTGAAAAAAAACCTTATGTTAGCCCTAACCCTGCTTTTTGACAAATTAACTTTAAGACTGGGAGAGAGCTCCCTTCCCAGCAGGGAAGCATACAGCCAGAGTTGCAGTGAAATGATTTAGCTGCAAAATTGTGGTAAAATGGCCCAGTGAAAGTTTCCACCTGGACCCGGTTGAATATCTGTGAACTCTCTGTCCAATCTGACTTGGGTTGAGGAAAACAAAAAGAAAATCGAAAGGCAAAAATGTTTAAATAAAGACCTTTAGCTATTTACTAGCTAAAAATGGTAAAGGGAAGGGATTAATCCAAATCTATGCCAAATTTTTCAGATAGTTATTTGTAGAAAGAGTTTGGAAGCCATGTATTATTTTTAATGGACTACTGTGGGTTGGTTTATGACAGAAAAATAGTTTATGGCTTTAAGGTGACAATAAACACAAATGCTAACTGGGAATGCAAACTTGCCGAAAAAAGTCTAGCTTCTGTAAAACAAAGACATGTAATCTTGTTCAAGGAGTATTGCTAAAAAAATTAATAAAACTGATAGTCTATCAAAATTTAAAATTGCCCATGCTAGGATAAACCTTGAATGTCATGTTTTTTTGCCCTGTTTTAGATGGTTATTCCTCAGAGGACATTGTGTATCACTGGTCAGACAGTCAAAAGCACATTCATGGACTCGACAAACTGGAGCTCTCCCAGTTCACCATCACAGATTACCGCTTTGTCACAGAAATGCTAAACTTTAAATCAGGTGAGCAGCTCTCTGAATGAATTTACTTGCAAGTGTTTAGCACAGCATCTTTTGAAGTTTCTGGTTCCGGCTAACCCCATGTGTCTAACAACTCTAAGTTTGATTTTTTTTTTTATACATCCTGCACCTCTGTGGTTATATTCTATGCACAGAAGGAATAGATGAGCACAGGCTCGCTGCTGAGTTGGGCAGCAGATTTTACACGATGATAGGAGTTACTGTGGGAAATATTCACTTTATGACTTAAAACCGCAAGTTTGGGCTCATGCCAGCAGGAATGACTTCCCTTTCAGCCTGGCAGCCTGTGAATAACAATTGAGACTTTTCATCACGGATAGTTAGTTCCTTCAGTTCTGCAATTAAGTGAGGGTGTTTCTTTTTTTTCTGTTTCCCAGCGGGACGTTTTCCAAGACTCAGCCTTCGCTTTGAGCTGAGACGTAATAGAGGAGTCTACATCATCCAATCATACATGCCTTCTATACTACTGGTTGCAATGTCTTGGGTGTCCTTTTGGATCAGCCAGACAGCAGTTCCAGCTCGAGTAACCCTAGGTTGGTGGTTGTAATCATTGTTTTGTAAAGAGTCAGTTGAATTGACTGTGTACCTGACATTTTCTAGTCCATGATGGCTACAGAAAATCAGCAACTAGACTAATCAACTGTGCTCATTAGCATGGGCTATGTATTGTCTTTTGTGTCTTTAAAAATCTAAATTTATGTAGAAAGTATACAGATTTTGCTTTGTAATAACACGGTCTTACAATCGTATCCAAACTTGAACCCTTTCCGATGTTGTCCCATTTCAACTGCAGATTTTAATGTTGCTAAAATAAATTCTAAGTCATTGACGTAACACAAGGCTGTGTATAAATGTGAAGTCTAAGAAAGTTTTTTCTTGTAAATAAACATCTATAAAAAGTGTTTTATGGATTTCCATTCAACCCCAGAGTCCATACTTTTTTAAAACCACTTTTCACTCCAACTACGGCTACACCTATTTTGAATTATTTCCGTAAGAGGGACATCCTTCCTTGCAGACAAGAGTGTAGAGTAGATACTGGATGTTTAAAGAATCATTCTAAAACGAAGGGGAATTGTCTCTACTTTAACAAACACATTCAATCAATCATTGTGTTTGCCAAGACATCAGGTCAAGTCAACGTGGGTCAGATTTTACATTCTGTATTAAACCTGAAGGTCCGAACGATGTGCTAGAGATAACACCAGCAGTAAACGTCTTATTTTGCTAAATATTGGTCTTTGTAAAGAATAAATATTTGTGATAAAAAAAGCTCACAAACGTTATGAGCTAAGGTTTGTATTCTATGTAGTAGTTGATAAAGTGTTTCGTGCAAAAGTGTTTGGGATTGATTTAATAAGTTTATGCAAACCGCTAATGTAAAAGGCTATATTCTTCAAAAGTATATTTTAAATTTAAACATTAGTACATCATACAAGTTTTAGAAGTTTGATTCACTTTACTATTTTATGGATCTGTACAGCTTATTCTTAAGGTCAATACCTCACGACTCAATATCCATGCTGGTCGTCTGAGTCTGAGTTTTTTCTCACAGGGATCACAACTGTTCTCACCATGACTACCCTGATGGTGAGCGCTCGCTCCTCCTTGCCTCGGGCATCGGCAATCAAGGCACTGGACGTCTACTTCTGGATATGTTATGTGTTCGTGTTCGCGGCCCTCATTGAATATGCCTTCGCTCACTACAATGCTGACTACCGGCTCAAAGAGAAGGCCAAGGTGAAGGCAACCAAGCTCAGCTCTGGGGTAAGGAGGCATTCCTGTTATGTTATTCCATCAGAGGAAGATAGCAATGCCTGCTTTTTGAGAATTCTGTGAGTAATGAGCTCTCTCTCAAACAAAGACCTAGGTAGGTTGTGAGCCTCAGAGTTGAAAAGCATCCACTACATTGACCTTCAGCAAGACGAGGAATATCTGTAGAACAGAATGAGAAAATAGATGATTTCCCTACAGAGATTACAGATGGTCCTTATCCAACTGTCAGTTTTCTTTCTTTATTTTTATTTTTATAGATGACTGAAAGTACGGAAAGAATAACAGCACTCTGTGGAACTTTCTTATGAATGCAAACAGATAACTTGCCAAAATATATGTGACAATTGGAGAACCAAATTAAGGAACCTAATCTGACACACTTACAGTTGTGAGGGTGTTGTGTAGTGGTTAATCTTGGGGTTGCTTGAAGATTTTGAATTAATATCATCAATAAACAGAAACCAAGGGACAAACAGGTTCAACTTTACTGGTAATGCCTGATGAGTATCTACAAATGGGAATTGTAACAACAGACCACTATTGTAAAGTGAGTTTATAATATTGTTGGTTATGGTTTCTTTTAAAATGCTGTTAGTTCTTTTTCGCCCATTATTACTAAACACAGACTATCCACCTTTGTCTAATCTGCACACAGAATACTTTCTGTGAAGTGTTTGGAATGATTGAGATTTATTTTCGGCAAATGTAAACTAGAGCTTCAATTTAGTCCTAATCTCTTTCTTATTGTTGAAACATTAACCCTGACATTAAATACGATGACGTGATGTTTCTTCTGAGCATTTTTTTGTGTGACCTTTTGTGGAAGTTTTGGTTGATGTGTTACTTCTGGAAATTTCCACAGATGCTTATTTTCTTTCCCAAATTGAGGATTAATGCTCTTACTTTGGTTTGCTGAATAGTCGTAGAGCTAGAAATGGCCTTGTCAGTCATCCAAGACACATTTCCAGATTTTAAAAACTTTGTTTCACCTGTTCTTTATTTTAATTTTTTTAGGTTGAAACATGATGTGTTGCTTTTACTGCACTTCATACTATGAGACAAGCTCTATATACATTATTTGTTAAAGCTACAGATTCAGAGTGCAATCAGTCCTGAGTGCAAGTAAAAAGCTTTCTAAAATGTATTTTATCCAAGTTATAACGTGATTTTATCAAGGGTGGCAATCACTTTTTTCATAGGGCCCATAGTTTGGGATAAATATGAGCTCCCAAAATGAAAAAAACAAATCCTTGATAAAATGTCAACATAACACAACATAAAAAACACTCATATTATCTTTGCCTTGTTTTTCTGTGCGTTACTTAAATGTAAAATATTAGGACAGTATATTTTGTGATGCCAGCTGGAATAGCAATAGTTTAGTCAAACTGTCTCTAGCTCTCTAAATATGGCCATGGAAGTGAAATCTATGCTTTTGGTCTGATTTTAATAACTTAGATCAACACTGTTTTCTAAACATCTTTGTCTCCGTCTTTTCCTACAGTCAATAGTGAAGAACGGGAAGCAGGCTATGGTTCTATTTTCCCTCTCCGTTACCGGGATGAATCAGGGAGTTGTCATTTCCAGCCGCCAGGGTCGAACCCAGCGGTCAGGGAGTGAAATTCCTGGCGAGGGCGGCGCCGAGGAGCCCGCACCAAGCAGAAGGAGATCCAGGCCAGTGGAGGAGAGCAAGGAGGACAAAAAATGTTGCTCCAAGTGCGTCTGCAAGCCCGTTGATGCAGACACCATCGACATCTACGCCAGGGCTGTGTTCCCTTTCACTTTTGCCGTGGTGAATGTGATCTACTGGGTGGCGTATACAATGTGAGGAGGAGGCGGCAGGGTCAGGGCTGCCATCCGAAGCTGTACATAAGAAAACTGTCGGAGTCCTGACACTGAAAAGGCCGGTAGACTGTGCAGATGACGCGCACCGCAGGCCTCAGCAAGAAGGAAACTTCAATTCAAATGAAGTATATACCGTAAGAGCCTGTTAATATAGAAATGTGGTACTTAATGGGAGTAGTTAAGAGTATAAACTGTTAGAAGGGCATACGTATTCTGCTTTAGAAAAACAGCTAAGGGACGCTTGAAAGCATGTTACTTAGTTGCCTGTCGGAGGTTCACATACATATTAAGATTTGCAACCTGCTACATGAACACCGCCAAATAACAGAAAAACATGTGTCTCTAAAATACATTTACTAAACAATCATAGTTCCCTTGTCCCTCTTTCATGAGCCGTGTGCTATCTCAAAAACCAAAACGCCTCCCAGGCAAGAGGATGACGAGATGAGGTGTACCGCTACTCTGCATGGCTGATAACTCCTTCCCAATCCGCACTCCTCCACCACACACACATTTTCAATTTGCTATCATCCCTGTCCCTCCACCCATTTCTTTTTTAGTTCCCTTTCACGTTTAGGACACAGTCTGGAGTGTCTTATCTTCTCCTGCCAGTTCTGCCTGTTTCCTTGTTATTAAAGGACTTCCACCACTACCACGAGTGTTTGTCTGTATCTCTCTTCTCGCTACACATAATTGTTGGGAGTGATTTGCTGGGCGTGATTTGAAGAACAAATTAAAATCACTCCTGGCAGATTTATTTCATGTATACTTACACAACTCCAGAAAATACATACTTGTTTGGGAGTTTGAATAAATCCCTTTTTAGAGATTACAAGCCCATGATTGCGGTACTATTACAGATTTTCTCTCTTTGCTTTTCATAAATACTGAGTGACTTACAGCTTAAACACTATAATAGCTTAAACCAACAATACATATCCCTGCTTTTTTATTGGTAAAATAACTTTTAAGCAGTTAGTCAAATTAATCAAAATAGAAAATGATAAAACATGATTGCATTCTTAATGTTGGGAGAAAAATCAATGAAGTAGTGTACTGCATTGGATGTAGGAGTAGCAACTGTTACATATCTTGACCACCCAAACAATAATAACTCCTCAGTCAGATAATTTCTCTCCACTACCCTACGTACAGTCTCCATGAAAATCAGCTATGATACGAATTTAAAGGTTATTTTATCTGCCACTACTCAATGACGATTTCTCTAAAAGAATATCTGACTGGACAAATGCAGCTAGTTTTCAAGTCTTGGTTTGCTGGTGCTGACAAGGATTTTATGTAGACCCTTGGGATACACTGATGGATGGCATTTCCAACCTGTGTTTCAATCTAAATCGCCGAAAACTGTATAGTTAATGTTTTAGTCAAGAGCAGGTCAAGTTATCTATCTATGGATTAGATCCATTAAATTAATTTTTTGAAAAAAAATGAATCTCAGCAATCTTTGGTGGCCATCCTGTATGAGATACTTACTACCTTAAAAGCTAACATATTCCTGGATAAACTGGATACAGAAACAGCAGCAGCCATTAATGTGTCTCTTGAATGTAATTTAAGAAGTTTAAGACTCCAGATTTGTTAGATGCACACAGGTAATTCAAAAGTCCTTAAACTGCAGCAGTTAGATGTCAGACTGACGTTAAATCACAGACAGAACAAGAGCAAATAATTTCTGGAATAAATTTTGTTAGGGACTGATCGACTGATCCTCTGAGGACCCCTTCTGATAGCTGGGATGTAACTGTATCATCTGTAAAGAAGACACTAAGAAAAGTAAACAAACCTCAAATGAGCTTTGGGCTTTAAAGCAGTCCCAGTAGACAAGATGACAAATTCTACTTACTAATAGTATTATTGTTAATATGTACGATTTTGCTGCTCGTAAAAGCCAACAAAAATATTTTAATGGATCATAATAAGTCAGACCAATGAGTTTTCCTTTCTACAAAAATACCATACAACATTATGTATCCAATAACTGCAAATTTCTTGAGATGGTGACTGACATCTCAACATCTGTAACATTTCCACACACGTACTCAGCAGTTACTCAAGGAAACCATCTCAACCTGTTTCCTCTCTAGTGGGTCTATATTGCTGTGTGCAGGAACCGAGGCCATTATCAGGCCAAGCAGCGCAGCGGCAGATCAGACCGGGTGGGTGCAGGGCAGGGCTGGGAGCTCTCTGAACAGGAGACCGACAGGCTGGTTTCTCCCAAGCTGATAACTTTGTTCTGGGCCAGTTCAGATGACATCATGACGGATGGTAATGAAGATGTTGGAGCAGGGGGCCGGGAAGCCTTATCTCCTGCGATGGCACAATGGTGCGGGGATGGCTGGACGGGTGGGGTTCTAAGTTGGTCTGGCACACACTTGTAGTTCACGCTACAACACACTGATGCTTCACTTCAGTTGGCTTGAGTGGCAGTCACTGCACACTTCTCTCTGTCACACACACATAGATATGACATGATGTCTCCTCCTGTCGCTGGAGGAAGTGGCGTTCATATAAAGCCAAAGCCGATAGACATATGGTCACTGTGTGTGACCATCCTTTCTTAGGACTGCAGAGTATCTGTGAACTGTTGGAAGTACGCAGAGGAAACTGATCAACCGGGAGCTTTCAGGTTTGTATTGCATGCAAATACAGAGTCTCACTTATTTTATCAACTCCAATAACATTTCTCTGATTCAAGCAACAAACTAATGCGTGTTAGTTTCAAACTAATGTTCTATTCAGTAACTAGAGACAGAAAATTTGCCATACCACATTATTTTCTTTGCTTTTTCTGGTGGATTTCAAAGACTACCGTTTAAATTTTCAACATAGATACATTTTTGCATAATGAATTTTAATTCCATCTGGTTCGGCTAGTTGTTGTTAGTGATTAGTGCTTTTTATCTTGTTGAGAGAAACTGAAATAAAACTTACACAAAACAGATCAATAGATAGATAGATAGATAGATAGATAGATAGATAGATAGATAGATAGATAGATAGATAGATAGATAGATAGATACATAGATAGATAGATAGATATTTTCTTATTTGAGTATTTGCCAAAAGTCTGATATATTCCACAGAAATGTCTTCGGTTAAATATACAGATCTGGGATGAGGGACTGACTGAAGTGCATCTTTTATCTTATTCAAAACACTGTATGTAACCATCCTACTTAGATGACATTCAGGACTCCACCTTTTTGGCACAGGTTTCAAGTCAATCAATCATTAATCAGGGAAAACAGATCAGGTTGCTTCACTCCTGATCACTAATCAGAGCTTGCTCAGAGTCCCACCTATGACCCGGGCTTTTATCTTAAAAGTGAGGGCTGTTTGTACATTATGACGTCAAAGAAATATTACAAATAATTAAAGTTTAACGTTTTTTAAATGTCATTGTTAAATGGGGGTTTCACATTTTTATTTATGCGGTGTGAAATTTACAATATTGCTCTAATTTATGGGAAATGTACTTGCTTTACCAAAAAATTTAAACCAGCATACTAACTACTATTATAATTGAGTTACGAGTTATTGCAGATTTTTTAAATAGATTGTCCTCTCTTTCTCTTTATATATATATATATATATATATATATATATATATATATATATATATATATATATATATATATATATATATATATATATATATATATATATATATATATATATATATATATATATATATATATATAT